>CM070874.1:168940796-169438296 GCA_036365515.1 Torymus aiolomorphi | reverse complement strand
TAACGGTATGGTGTGGTATTATTAACGGATGTCTGATTGGACCTTATTTTTTTGAAGGTCACGTAACTCAACATACTTATTTACAGTTGCTGAGAGACGAGCTGCCACTCTTTCTAGAAAACGTTGATCTCCATACAAGGGCCAGAATGTGGCAACAACAAGATGGTGCTCCTCCACATTATGCCAGAATTGTCAGAGATTTTCTTAATGAAAGGTTTAACGTTCGATGGATTGGTAGAGGAGGTCCCGTAGCATGGCCACCAAGATCTCCAGATCTGACATCTCCAGATTTTTATTTATGGGGCTTCCTAAAAAATACAATCTACCGCAACAGGCCAACTACAAGAGATGACATGATTCAAAGGATTACACAAATCTGCTTAAGTATTCCACGTCAAGTATTATTAAATACTGTTAGAAACTTTAAAAGGAGAATAGAATGTTGTCAACAAGTAAATGGTGCAACTTTTGAGCATCTTCTTCAGTAAATGGTGACCGAAACACTTGGATCCTATGACTAAATACACATGAACGTGGAATTTTCCAATGAATTTTTAGCTGGCCTGATCATCCCCGACCTTGCCTTAACTGGCCGGGTCATCTCCGACCTTGCCTTTACTGACCGGGTCATCTCCGACCTTGCCTTAACTGGCCGGGTCATCTCCGACCTTGCCTTAACTGGCCGGGTCATCTCCGACCTTGCCTTAACTGGCCGGGTCATCTCCGACCTTGCCTTAACTGGCCGGGTCATCTCCGACCTTGCCTTAACTGGCCGGGTAATCTCCGACCTTGCCTTAGGTGACCGGGTCATCTCCGACTTTGCTCTTAACTGCAGGGAAACTGACCATAACTTTGACCATGACCTTGACCCAAGGTCATATCAGAATTTTTCGGTTTTTCTATTTACGAGGTCAAAAGTGAGGGTTGCCATTAAACAAAATTGATTTAACCTTCAAACGACATGATCCTTGACCTCAAGTTCATGGTCAAGGTCACGATCAGTTGGGCCCCTCCAAACACTACAACTTCTGTATTTAACACTCGTATGCGTAATTATGGGAATGTTTGCATGCGTTGATTGATTTTCTTTTTAAACATGACCATGACCATGACCATGGCCTTGACTCAAGGACATATCTAAACGTAAAATTTTCTGCTCTTTCCATTTACGAGGTCAAAAGTGGGGGTTCCCATTTGAAAAAATCGATTTGGCCTTCAAATGACCTTGATCATTGACCTCAAGGTCATAACTAAGGTTACGATCAGTTGGGCCCCTCTGAACCCTACAACTTTTGTATTTAACAATTTGTCTCGTATACCTAATTATGGGAATGTTTTGATGCGTTTATTGATTTTGATTTTAAACATGACCATGACCATGACCTTGACTCAAGGACATATCTGAACGTAAAATTTTCCGCTCTTTCCATTTACGAGGTCAAAAGTGGGGGTTCCCATTTGAAAAAATCGATTTGCCCTTCAAATGAACTTGATAATTGACCTCAAGGTCATAACCAAGGTCACGATCAGTTGGGCCCCTCTGAACCCTATAACTTTTGTATTAAAAGTTTTTTTCCATCTCCCTTAGTTTTCGAGATATTTGTCTGGTGGTTTTAAAATGGGACACCCGGTATAAAAAAATGGGCTTTATAAACCCCTTTAGAGAATTATGTGTGTATATATATATATATATATATATATATATATATATATACTAGGGTGTACCCCCCTGCTCGTTCCGCTCGCCAACCCCCCATTAGTAAGTGGACTTTTTATTTATCAGTTTATATTCTAAAATTTTAAAAAATAGTAGAGATTATTATATAGATATTATTAAAAATAAGTAAGGATCGTGTCTTTATCTAAAAGAAAATTTAACATACGAGCATAGGCATCACAGTTTCTAGGAATGAGGTTATGTGATGTCTTCGACCCTGAAATCAAAGATTAAGTACAACTAACTTTCTGTACGGTATGTGGAAAAATTGTACATTGCCTTCGGTAGCAATGAGGTCCACAAACGCACGCGAGTTGGGCCTTCGCTTCGCTTGATCCTGAAATTATGGATAAGCACAAATAATTTCTGTACGACATATGAGGAAATCGTATATCTCTAGGTAAAGGTAATATATGGGCTGAACAGTGACAGAGACTCTATATAATATATAGAGATACAAAAAGTCTATCTTTTTCACGCCACCCAAGAGGTAGATAGATAGGCGCCTTTTTTATAGAGGTTTCCCCTTTTTTACTATCTTTGAATTCATTTTCCATTAAATATGTCATTTTTTGTTTTCGTAATAAAAAGTTAGTAAAAAGAGGCCTATTACTCTGTTAAAAAAAAATGTATAATTTTCAAGTATTACTTTTATTCTATTAAATAAACATATGTTATATTTCTGAACATTTTTATAGTTATTTAAATAAAATAAATTTTAAGCTTGAAAGTCATTCAAAGCTTTTGAACTTCTTATTGATTTCAAAGGTCGCTCAAAGTATGGCGCTACAAATATTAATTATGAAGGTCGCTGAAAGCAGACCAAAACTTAAATCGAACCCATTGTTGAATTCTAAAAGTAGATCGATTTTGAAGGTTAAGCAAAAGATTAGTTTGTAAGTCATTGAAAATATATTAATTTTAAAGGTTGTTGAAAGCTAATCAATTTTGGAGGTCTGAATACTGACATGTATATGTCAGACCTATTTTGAAGGTCGCTGATAGCAGACCGATTTTTGAAAGCTAATCAATTTTGGAAGTCTGATAGCAGACCGATTTTGAAGGTCGTTGATAGCAGACCGATTTTGAAGGTCGCTGATAGCAGACCAATTTTGAAGGTCGCTGAAAGCGGATCAATTATCTACTAAGATTTTCAATTAGATTTTTTATATAATTTAAATTATATTCTTTCAATTATTCCTCTAAATATTCATTATACTTATTTGTTTCTTTTATATTTTCTTCTATTTTTGTATTCAATTCGGACAGTCGATTTTCTTCTTCCAATGTATTGTAACGTGGCAAATCGACGGTTACAAAGGAGCGCGCGAAACAGATAATGCACGGCAGTCGCGGCGAGCGACGATTCGGCACGCGACGTCGTACGTACACACATGCGCGCGCCCGTCCCTCCCCGCTGCCTTCTCCGCGCACTAGTCCCTCCCCTCCCGTATCCCGCAGGTCAGGAGACGGGGGAAACCAGCAGCAGCTACAGCGAGGACAAGCTGTAGCTAGAGCATGAGCGAGCTCGCTCTCCCACATGGAGAAAAGTGGGCAGGTCCAGGGATCGAGCAAAGCGAGTGCGCGAGCCGTATGCTGTTTGCGTCGCCGAGCTGCGTGCTCGCAGGTCTATACACGAAGCATTTGATGCCTGGATTTCAGCTGCATTTTGCACGCCGTATAGCCTTGCATCTTGATTGAGCCAGCCAAACTGCGCGTCGCGGCGGCGGCGCTCGACGGCGTCCAACGACTCAGGTCAATTAAATTCTGCTCTGTACCTTCTTAAATATAAAGTTTAACGAAAAAAGTTATGAACAAAGGCTGTTTGTTATTAAATTATCTACAAAGAAGTCAGTGACGACGAATCTCCAAGTGCAATAGTTTATTAGCAAATTGAGAAAAACCATAAAGGGTTTCGTGTTGTCGAAGATACTTTCCCTTCATTTGCTCTGTACTTTCTTAAATATAAAATTTAACGAAAAAAGCACTGACTTTTGTAGATAATTTAATAACAAACAACCTTTGTCAATAACTTTTTTCGCTAAACTTTATATTTAAGAAAATACAGAGCAAATAAAGGGAAAGTATCATCGACAACACGAAACCCTTTATGGTTTTTCTCAATTTGCTAATAAACTATTGCACTTGGAGATTCGTCGTCACTGACTTTTTTTGTAGATAATTTAATAACAAACAGCCTTTGTTCATAACTTTTTTCGTTAAACTTTATATTTAAGAAGGTACAGAGCAGAATTTAATTGGCCTGAGTCGTTGGACGCCGTCGGGCGCCACCGCCGCGACGCGCAGTTTGACTGGCTCGACCAAGATGCAAGGCTATACGGCGTGCAAAATGCAGCTGAAATCTGCGCATCAAATGCTTCGTGTATAGACCTGCGCGCACGCAGCTCGGCGACGCAAACAGCACACGGCTCACGCGCTCGCTTTGCTCGATCCCTGGACCTGCCCACTTTTCTCCGTGCATGTGCCTGACAGGAGCAGCCGACAGCCGAGAGAAGGAGAGAGAGAGAGAGAGGGAGAGAAACGCAGTGGCTCAGCGCTGTATCGGCCATCCGCAGGACGGCGCGTGCGAGCATCGGCAGTATACGGACTGCTCGCGCGCGCCGCGGTGAAGAGGGCGGCCGATGGACGAACGAGGGCACAGCGGAGCAGAGCAGCGTGAGCGCACCGGCATTATCATTCTGTCGCCTACCGCCGTGCCGCGCGCCGCTGATTTGTTGCCTACCGCGTGCCGCAGTCCTGCTTGGCATCGAAACCCCTCGCGTGGAGTGTGCCACCGGACAGCGGTGTCGTTGCCGAGAGTGGAAGCTGCCACGACGGTCGACGTCGTGGGTCCGCAGAGCGAGAGAGATCGAGAGGAAGCTACTAGCAGCAGCCGAATCCTGCCGAGGTTTGTCCCGTATTTGTATCCCCTTCGGTGTTCCTCTGTGGGTGTGTGTGCGCGTTCGTATCGGGAGTCGCGAGACGAAGCGAATCCGCATAGATGCTGCAGCTCGAGCTGTAGCTGTAGGATAGAAGAGTTTGGATTTTTGCATTGCTCCCGGCTGAAGCTAGCCAGCGAAGGCAGACGATCGGTGCAAGTGACACGTGCACCTGGCGCCCTTAGAATTGTACCGTAAAATTAGATTTATGGTTTAATAAAGTACTTAGAGTTTTACTCGGTTGTGGTTTTATGTAATTACTCGCGAACCTCTGCCTTGATCCCCGGCAGAGCGTTACAGTATACACTTTTACATATTTTTTTTTCTGGATCCCATAATACTGGAAATTCTGTTTTATTTTGGTTTAAATGATTATTGTATTCATCTATTAAATTGTTCATATAATTATTGTCCTCGTGGTCATGTTCTAACAACTGTTTATTTAAATCGTCTAAAATTTGAGCTTGTTCAATGGTGTGAACTTCTATGATTTTTTTTTCTTTTGGATCCCAACGTAATGGTATTGGTTTTACATCACCTTGGTCTGCCATGTTTTTTAATTTAATATACCTTAAATTGATATAAAATTATAAAAAATAATTTGTAATTTTATTACATAATAAATATAAGAATAATTATAATTGTTCATCAAAAATTTCTTTCCACACAATATTGATAATTTCCTCTGTATTATCCGAATCATTTTGAATAAATATATTATTAGGATTACTACATCTATAGTCTAGTTATTTTTAATCGCGTTCCATTGCATAAACCATCATTAATACTTAAGTTTCTTATTAACATTACTGTCACGTCGAGCACGACTGAACGTCTCCATCTGCAACACAAACTCGACAACTTGTCCATCCATATATTTTTTCCTTACTCTAAGGTATAGCATCTACCGTGGGTAACCGACCAAGATCTGAAAGACTCGAGTGGTAACACGAGCCCGAACAAAAAGTCATTACGTCACATTCTTCCCTCACCTAATTACGCACCCACGCTCTCCCCCTGTTTGCCTTTCCCTAAAATCCTAATTCCTGGAAAAGCGATAAGCACGAATGAGCGAATTATTGATATGTCATAAAACACGCTCGCGGAGCCGATATAAAAGGCGCCTCGCGCCTCTTCTCGGGGCAGAAGCTTTCCGATCTCTTGTATTAGTGGGGCGAAGCCCGTGTCCGTCGATTGATTATATTGGACTTAGAATCTTTAGTGAATTATACATTCTGACTTAGAATATTTTCGAGCAGAATCGACTTAGAATCTTATTGCAACGCTTCTCTGATTGTAGTCTCGCGAATAATTGTTGATATTATATCTCGACTACAATCAGTATTTAATCAGTGTAGTAACATTTATATATTTAAATAAATACTTATTATTCACATTTGGAGCGTATTTATTTCGGAACCTTCTCCGGCCATTTGAAACTCCCGCCACTGCGAACATCGGAGCTGCCGCCTTGACCAGTAGAGAGCACCAGCCAATCAACACTCGTCTTAAAGTAAGAAACGTTCAAAATAGCTAGTCTTTCCTTTCTCTCTACTAATAGTTGCCATCGCTTAGCGCTTATCTCCGTTACCTACGTTCCTTTATTAAATTATTTAAAGTCCGATTGTCTGCTTTCACGAGTTCCAATTCCCGTGGTTATTACGTGTAGGCGTAGACCGAAACCGGAACAAATTATCGCGCTTACCTTACCGTTTTCGCGACATTGTAACACGGACGTTACAATTGGGGGCCCAACTCCGGGATCAAAAGTGAAAGTAGTGTAAAATTTTTTTTTCGCATCTCAAACTAGTATACATTTTTCTCTTTCTTCCCTTTTTACCGTTCATAATTAATAGAGTGTTAGAAAATGGCAGAATCAAGCGGCACTATAGCAAGAAACGCAGAGGCAACTGCGATATTGAGGCGCGCGCTCTCCGTAGTAGAGCCAGGTCTCGCGACTGCTACGCTTAACGAGTTAGTAAACGAGTTAAGAACTAGATATCAGGTCGCGTCAGAAGTCAAACCGGAAAGGGACACTGAAGTAAAGAAATTACAGCTATCTTTAAAGGAGATAATCAACCCAACCGTAGTAGAAAAAATTTGTCAGGACGAGATTATGATAGATATTCTAAGAGAATTTAAGGAACAGAATATTAGCGTTAAAGAAGTAATCGAAGCCATAGCAAGCACAAAAAAGCAAATAATTACAGATAAGTTACCTGGTTTATTAAGCAACAAACCAGAGATTACAGACGACGGTGAAGCTTTACAATTTAAAACCGCCGCGGAGGGGGAATTAGAATCAAATTTACCATATAATGCGCACTGCGCTACGCCGAACGTAGGAAGGGGACATAGTACTCCTTATTCCCAGGCGCTGAACAGTTTTACTAACAATATGAATAGCAACGTTAATCACTTTCGTCCGAATTCCACTCTAACACCGTTAAAAAATCTCTCGATTAAAGATGCACTTGACTGTATTTCTAAATTTGATGGTAACAACATTCCACTTAGTACCTTCTTATTTGGAGTAAAAGAAGCAGTAAGCATGGTGCCAGCCGCAAATGAAGTAGATCTAGCAAAATTAATTAGGAGACGTTTGACCGGTGAAGCGGCAAAGTCTATGGAGGAGTTACATTTCAATAGCGTCAGTGAGTTAATTAAATATTTTGAAGCAAATTTCGGTTCATATAAATCGCATCAAATTTTAATCGGAGAACTCGCCGCGGCCAAACAGAAGGAAGCGGAAAACGTAATTACCTTTGCTAATAGAGTCAGGCGCATAGTGATCGAGTTAAAAGAGGTGGCAAAGAGAGACAAGAGAGATAGTCACGAATTTAGACAATATGTAGATGCCGACAAACTAAAATTTTTCACGCGCGGGTTGGATTGGGAAATTAAGAGACGAATGGGCGCCGTAAAAACGTTTCAAGACGCGGTAGAAAAAGCAATTGAAATCGAGCGCGAAGTAAATAGTTTTGAGAAACACGAAGCCCCGGATAAAAGTAAAACTAACAAGGAAATGAATAAAAATTCTAACAGCTCAGCCGAAGTTAAAATCGTTCAGGATAAAGTCGTTGAAACTTGTCAATTTTGTGAAAAAAAGAATCATGTAGCAAAAAATTGTTGGGCTTTGAAAGCATTCTTACCGCAGAACGCACAGACGCAGCCGGTACCTTGGGCGGGGCCGACGATGACTCAAACGCGACCATCTATGCCACGCGCAGGACCATTGGCCGCCGCGCGAGTAACCACGCCCCAAGCATCACGCGATCAATATAGACCGCGATCAGCTAGCCCTGCCATAGCTAAGCAAAATTACAATATTAAACAATGTAATTATTGTAAAAAAGAGGGACATTGGAAAAATCTGTGCCCGGAATTAGAAAAAAAATCTGGAAAAATCGCAATGACAAACGGGAAACGCGAACGGCCCCGCGGCACAGGGCGCGACCTGGGGGCAATCAAACGATGCACGCCAGGAGCAAAAGAATTCGAGCACAAATTAAAATTTATAAAGAAATCAGTACTTCTAAGCATAAACAGTAGGTCCCCTGTTGTAGAATTGCATTTTGAAAATTATAAAACATCTTTAAAATTAATGTTGGACACGGGCGCCGGACCATCATTATTAAAAATTAGTAAAAAACCCTCTAAAGCAATTGTAGCTGAGAATGAAATACTAGAGCTTAGGGGCATTACTAAAGAATCGATTAACTCGTGCGGTAAAGTACCCTTATTATTTCGTGATGTGACTTTGTATTTTCATCTCGTGCCCGATAATTTTCCAATCGAGGAAGACGGGTTAATCGGTAATGAGATTTTGAGACGATATGGGGCAAAAATTAATTACGAAGAGAACACGTTAGACATAGCGTCACATGTAATCACCCTCCGGTGTATGAATAGTGTACATACTGATAAAATGGAAAACCAGGAAAGCGCGAAGTTAACGCGGGCCGAGCGGCGTGAGGAGTTCCTCGATGCAGTGAACGGGAACGATCGCAATTCCGGACAAGCGAAAATTTCCCCAACACTGAATCAAACGGAAAAAACCAGCGCGGCAATTAGCGAGCCTAACAGTCCTTACATTCCGTATAAAGTAGTTACACTGCATGAACGCACTTTTGCTAATGAACGTTGCTTTCCATATATAGTAAACGCCCCATGTCAACCACCCGTCATACTCGAAGAAATAGAAAATAAAAAAACTATAAGTAAAAACATGAATAAGAAATTGAAAGGGAATAATAGAACAAAAAAAGGGAAAATATTAGAAAAAGAAATTAGGAAAACGGAGAAAGTAGAGATATCAAAAGATTCGAATAATGAAAATAAAAAATTAAAAAACTTGTTTGGATCCAAAAAATCGTTTGAAAAGAAATTGAAAAACTGTAGCTTGAAAAATTGTAAAAGGAAGAATTGTAACTTCGAGAACGCGTTTGGTAGAAATAAA
This sequence comes from Torymus aiolomorphi, assembly GCA_036365515.1. NCBI lineage: Eukaryota > Metazoa > Arthropoda > Insecta > Hymenoptera > Torymidae > Torymus > Torymus aiolomorphi. The sequence goes on along the minus strand of CM070874.1, from coordinate 169,429,181 downwards.
ATTCGTACAAAAATCATTAATATAAATAGAAATTTGAAAATTAAATGTCGTAAAAACAGTAAATTTCCAAATAAAATTGTCAAATTTAGAAATTTAAAGCGAAAAATGAGTAATAAGTTTTGGAAAAAGATTTTGCTCGATGAAAAGTCGTCTAGGTACGGCGCAAGTAGCGAGAAGTCAAAATTGTTCAATAAAAATTTGAAAACTAATTTTGGTGAACATGTTCTTGTAATTGATTGGATTAACTGGAAGAATATACAACGACGAGTAAATTGTAAATTGTCAAATGGCATTGTTAGTATTTGTAAAGCACGTATAGTTAAAAATAGAAATTTTGTTCTGAACAATAAACGTAACGGAAAAATACTAAGATCAGTAAAAACAAAGCATGTACAAGTAGCATTTGTATCAAATAAGGTTAAAGCTTTTGTAATAATGCGTCATAGAAATGAGAGGCACGAAAACTCGAAAATAAGAAATAATTGCTTTAGTAGGCTTGGAAATCTAGTTTGTGAACAAGGGAAATTATGGAATAATAAATGGAAATTTGCTAAGAATAAAAGTAGTAGAATAACGAGTCATTTCCCACACTTCGAATTTGATGACAGGGTTCGATTTATTCAACTCCTGGAGGGACTGCTAATGAAAATTGAAACATTAACTTATTTACAAATGTCCCCTGGAATCCTGCCTATCCATTTATACGGCAATACTCTGGCCGTCATGTGCTTCTACGCGATACCCTTCATGAACAAATTGAGGGGGGATAGGGTGATGAGCAGCGAAGGTTGGGCGGACATTTTATGTGCCTTCCGCCAATCGCTCCATCGCATTAAAAGAGCAATAAATGGTTTAGGGCGGTCGATTTGGAAACATAGCTCGCACCCACACCGTGTTACGGAAATAATAGAGGGAGAAGAATCAACTAATAAAAGAGCAGCGCCGCGCGCCCTTAACGTACTGTGTGTAAGGGGCGGGGAAACAATGGCCGAAAGCGATCGTGTGACTAAGCTAACGGAGCTGCTCAGACTCGAACATTTGGCGGGGGGGCGCAGAATAGATATTATATCACTGTTGGTCGAATTTGCTGACAGATTTTATTTGACGGGAGATATTATGCCCGCGACCAATGTAATTGAACATGAAATACCAACCACAACTAACATCCCCATTAGAATTAAGCAATTCAGACACCCGCCCGTTCTGAAAGAAGAAATAAATAGGCAGGTTAGCGAGATGTTAGAAAAAGGAATCGTCGAGCCGTCTACAAGTGCTTACTCGGCGCCAGTGTTCTGCGTTGACAAAAAGCCAGGACCCGACGGGAAAAGAAAATACAGGGTCGTTTATTTTAGAAAATTAAATGCGATTATACCAGATTATAATCACCCGGTACCAAATATAGCAGACATTCTCGATAAGCTGGTCGACGCGAAGTATTTTTCGGTATTTGATTTATACGCGGGATACCACCAAATTAAAATCAAGCTGGAAGATAGAGATAAAACAGCATTTTGTTGCGATCTCGGTTTATTTCACTTTATTAGGTCACCTTTCGGTCTGAAAACTAGCGCGCCGGTATTTTTGTCTCTGGTACTTAAAGTAATCGCGGGAATGAAAAACGTAGTACATTTTTTTTGACGACATTTGTGTGTATTCAACCACATTTGAAGAACATATAGAAACAATACGAAAACTTTTCAAAAAATTGCGACATGCAAATTTAGTATTGCAACCCGAAAAATGTGAATTTTTAAAACCAGAAATTAATTATTTAGGGCATATCATTAGCAGCAATGGGCTGCGACCGGACCCATAGAAACTGAAAGCAGTTAAAGAATTTCCCGTACCAAAAAATCACAAAAATATTAAACAATTTTTAGGTTTAACGGGTTATTATAGAAGTTTTATTCAAAATTTTGCGCAAATAGCGAAACCTTTAACCAACCTATTGAGAAAAGAACAACAGTTCATTTGGGATGAGAGCGCGCAACAAGCATTTGTTAAATTACGCGATAGTTTGTGCTCACCACCAGTTTTGGCGCACCCGCACTTTGAAGAAAAATTTCTAGTCACCACTGACGCGAGCGGATATGCCATAGGAGCCGTTTTATCGCAGGGTGAAATAGGAAAGGATAGGCCAATAGCATTTATCTCGCGCGCACTCAATCAAGCTGAAAAGAATTATTGCACTTTCTCTAAAGAGGCGTTGACGATCATCTACGCGGTTACGCAATTTAGACCATATTTATACGGAAATAAGTTTACACTCATTACGGATCATAGACCTTTGGTATGGTTAAACTCGCATAACGACCCCGGATCTAGAGTCACGCGTTGGCGGTTAAAATTGTTAGATTATCAATTTGATGTGGTGTATAAAAAAGGCGAGCTGAATTTAAACGCCGACGCCTTGTCACGTAATCCGGTCGTGGAAACTGTTTACATCGCGACGCAAGTTAGTGTAGGGGGAGAGGGGCGACATACTGTCAATGATAGCCAGTCTGTCGACCAAGCTTTAGTTTCTCCCGTTATTCAGAGAGGTGAGCCGCCCGCCCCGCACGCAATGGCCACGCGCACCCGCGCTGGCCGCCAGCCCAACGAAATGTATAAGCAGGCCATAAAAGTACTGTTACCTCGAAAACGGAAAATAGCCACCGCAGGTGAGAAATGCGAGCATCCTGTCATGCGTAAAGAAAATGTAGCATTCACGGAACACCTAGACTCGGGCGACTATAAAAAAAAATGAAACCTCGGGCAGACCTACATCTCCAGCTGTGAGTATAGCCAGCTCCGAACAGTGTGTCAGGGCTACAGAAAAAAATATTGTGGAAAATTCTCCAGAATTTTATACACCCTTCGCGGATATAACTCTAAAAGAAAAAAGCGTCCTCGACCCAGGAGGAGTTAGCCTAGAAAGCGACACATACCGCGAAAATGTTGTATTTTATAGGGATAAGCTGTTCATGAGGAAGGACAATTACCTTTATGTGGTATGCGCAAAAGGGGCTAGGCAATTAAAAGATTTAGGCAAACTACCCCGGCTGGAGAATTTATCGGTCGGCGAACCCAAAATTATCAAGGTAAACAAGAAAATGCATTTCGTCATGCCTATTAGAGGAGACAATAAAAATAGTTTAGCTATAACCTTAGAAATTTGGAAACAATTAATTAAGAAATTAAATGAAATACTGATTGAAAATCAGATAACATCAGTTAGTTTGGCAAAGAGCGAGCATATCGAGAATGTAGAATTTAAAGAATTGTTAGCGGGCATTAGGCGCGGATTAATTAAAGAAGATTTAAAAATAATAATTTGCAAGGGACTCATACAACATCCAGAACCGAGCAAGAGAACGGATATTATTCGCGAAGCTCACTGCTCGGCAGCTGGTGGCCATAAAGGCGTTAACAAAACATTAAACCGCGTAAAACATAAATTTCAATGGGAGCATCTTAAAGAAGACATACAGACTTTTATTCAAAAAAGCGTTCCATGCCAATTAAAGAAATTAGTACGGGTTAAAACCAAGCAAAAAATGATTATTACTGACCATCCATGCATTCCATTTTTCACTGTAAGTTTGGATATTGTGGGCCCGCTACCCAAAACGAGGAACGACTCAGAGTATATTTTAACGATGCAAGATCAATTCACAAAATTCTCTGTAGGCGTTCCGTTAAAAGATCAAACGGCCATATCTGTAGCTGATGCTTTCATTAAACGTTTTATTTGCACTTTCGGCGCACCACAAGCTATGCTCACTGATCAAGGCACTAATTTTCTTAGTAGATTAATTAAGCGGGTAGCTAAACGCTTTAGAATTAAGCAAGTAAAAACTACTGCTTTCCACCCGCAATCTAATGGCTCGCTGGAACGATCGCACTCGCCGCTTAGCGAATTTTTAAAAATGTTCGCGACTAAAAATGTAGACTGGGATGAGTGGGTCGAACTAGCAATATTTAACTTCAACACGGGTAAGCACGAGGGCACACAGCATACGCCGCACGAGCTGGTTTTTGGTAGGCTGGCGCGTGTTCCTTCGAGCGACCCTTTAGAGCCGGAAGATTTATTACCTACTTACTCCAGTTATATGACGGTCTTGGTGGGAAGGCTGCATTTCTTACAAGAAAGCGCCCAAGAAAAATTGCTCGCTGCCAAGGAACGGTCAAAACATTATTACGACAAAAAGGCAAATCCTAAGGAGATCAAGATAGGCGATTATGTGTGGCTGCAAAGCGGGCCGAAGCCGCATAAATTTGAAAACCAATATTCCGGGCCTTATTTAGTAAGTGAGGTCTGGGATAATGGAAATGTAAAATTACAGATCAATGAAAATAAAACCAAGGTCGTGCATAGTAACCGCTTACGCTTGTCGCATGTAAAAACGCAATCGCAGCCCGAAAGTTTGGATTAGTGCAAAAATGTGTACAGTAATCTTTCTTGAAGAATAATTAATTACTTATTGTTTACAGATGAGGATTTTGATGTTTATCCTGACTACAGCACTAACAATTAATTACGTTTTTGGATTGATAGGGTTCGACTGCGGTCAAAAATTCACCAATTTTACTTCTATCTCGTTGGTCAATGTAGCGGACTGCGACATTCCGGAACCGATACTTAATATCACTAAAATAGAAATAAACCTTCTGCAATTGAATGAGTACGCGGATACGCTAGTCAGATATTGTAAAATTGAAATAGAAAGGACAGTCGGTCACTGCGGGATGTTTTCGCATATGTCTTTTGTGAAAAATGGAGAAGCAAAATATTTGCACGAAGTTACGCGCGACGAATGTATGAGAATGTATTTGCATAAATCAGTCTCAATAGCCGATAATATTGTAAAAAATCTGAGAATTAACGACACTGTAACGCACCCACTCACGTTCGCTGGAACATTAAAAGCGGACGGCTCGTGCGCTAATGCGGCACATTACGCGGATCCATATGGTGAATTTGCGGATGTCGTGGTGCACGGTTACGTAACGATCCGTTTGGAAGAGCGTTTAATTCGGTCAACTTAAATAATAATAAAATTAAACTAGAGACCGGGACGGTATGCCAGTTCACGGATGATAATTGCGTGGATATGATTTACGGGTACGCGTTTTTGGAAGCCATTCCCACCGGGACGTGCCAAGATCGCAGGTATACCGCGTTGTACACCGGGCCGGTGATGAAGATTGTGGAGCGCGATAGCGAGCGGCGACCGCTCTACGTCCTAGAAGCCGAAGGATTGTCCTTCGCTTTTAAGGATGTCGGCCTTGTAAACGTGTGCTCTTATCAGTTAATTCGCTCGGAACACCCGCGATTGTTTATTTTGGTCGACCCAGCGAACGAAAAATTGCTGGTGCAAAAGAGTGTTTCTATTAGTAACACCGACATTTTTGCTTACGTCAACTCAAAATTTGTATATGTAAACGCTCATATTAAGGGGCAAATGACTAGATTATACACTGATGTAATTGCAAAGCAGTGTGAGTTAGAAAGAAAAGTAATACTAAACGCATTAAATATGGCTACGATCTCCCCGGATTTGTTAGCTTACCAAATAATGGGTGGGCCGGGGTATGTCAGTCTCTTAGCGGGGGAGGTGGTGCATATTTTAAAGTGTGTGCAGGTAGAAGTGAAAGTGAGACAGACGGACGAATGTTATCAGGAGCTACCGGTACTCTGGCAGGACAAACCGCGATTCTTATCGCCGCGTACACACATTTTGCGCGAAATTGGAACTAAGGCTATGTGCGATGCAATGATTCCGGTTATGTATTTGCTCGGAGAACGTTGGTATAAAATGTTGTCGCAACTTACAGTCCAAGACGCACCCACGGTGTTGAAACTACAGACTGAGCAAACGTGGGCATATTACAACCCTACCGATTTAGCAAGCAGTGGAATTTATTATTATGGTGATCTAGAGCGGCTCAAAAATTATATTATGTTCCCGAATGAGCAGGGGGCGGTCCTTCACGCTTTAGCTTACGGAGCGTCGGGCGGGGGGAAGGTGTCGGGAGGTGTGTCTGTTGCGGGTTTACTCGACGAAGATGCTCTTTCCCGCATCGCAGATTCCGCTTGGGACAATATATGGGCGCGATTTATTACCTTTGGGTCCGCTAGCGCAGCGTTCATAACAATATTAATGATTTTCCGTTTAATTAAATTCGTACTTGATACTATTATACACGGTTACGCTTTACATAGTCTTTATGGATGGTCTGTGCATATTTTAGGAGCCCTTTGGAATTCTTTAACACAGCTATTATTGCACTTGGGAAAGGAGTGCGACGAGGAAAAGCTGAAAGAAGCTCAATTGGTACGCGGTCCATCCGCGCCGTCGCCCGCTGAAGCTCCGTTCACCTGCACCACTCAAAAGTACCAATTGGAATCCCAATGGTCAGACAGTAATAGCATTAAAAATATACTTGTTGAAAATAAATTGTACCCGGCATTAAACGATGAAAACGTACCCGCTTTACCGCCCCGCAATCAGATGTAAGCCAAAAAAGGGTTTCAAATCTCTTTAAATAATATAGGTTTGTCAGTAATTTCTAGTAGATTTTGTAATAAAAATATCTTTAGTTTTTATCGCGAAAGAATTGAGCTAAGTTAAAATGCGGCCAGATCAAAAAAAAGCCTTACTCGACGATTTAATTATTTTAAGGCGTCGTCTGGTGTGGGCCGCGCAAGGTCGTAACGAAAGTCATGCAGAGTATGACAATAGAATGCAAAGAACTTATGAATTATATCAGAAAGGGGGAAGTTTGGCTAGGGAAGAAATTATTGAAGTGACTGAGAGCGAACATGCTAGGGAGAGACTAACTATTTTTTGCTTCGCATCGGGTCTGCAACTCTCAGTAAAAAGATACATGTGCGAACCCGAGTTTTATGAAACCTTCGCGCAAGCGCGACGTCACGCCCAGTAAATCGCATTTCACCTCGAGGATTTAGCGACTATGCGGACGGTTTCGGTCTGTTTTCATAAAGATTAAAATTAACTTCAACAATTTAAAGAAAAGAGTTTAGTGAACTTGTTTAAAAATAACAAGAACTGTATCACTAAGCAAGACTTAATAATGCTGAATTTTTTTCTTTTCTAGCCGGGTAAAGAAAACAAAGGGTCTAACTTCGCGCTAGCGTTAGAACGGCTGCGTGACCATCCCTGCTGGAGCGTACGAGAAGGGGACAAAGTAGTGTACGTCGACGACGAGTCGATTAACATCTTTTGTAAACACTGTTACCAATCGTGCGTTAAGGATCCTTTCCGTTTGCTTACGCCTTGCATTGATTATCACATTATAGTACAGCCGGGCATTCAGGTACCAACTAATTGCAAAATTTGTCATCGGCAGTTGTTATTTTTGCGTAGAGAAGCAGCGTGCGAGAAGTGTATAAGAGTTTATATGTTCACTGGAGAAGAGTTACTGAGATACCCGATTGCCGAAGTACTGTATTAAAAAAAAAAAAAAAATAAAAAAAAAAAGAACGCAGCAGGCATGTCTGTCATTAGGGATTTCGAGCGAGTAGCGCATAGATACCGTGCAGAATATGTGTGCGTGAATTGTTTCGAGCCTATGATACACCAAGCGATGCGTAATTTGTACGCTTTAGAGATAACGCGAACTTGTCGACAAAATTTGTACATGTCCCCGCCTATAACTTGTGTTTTATGTAATTCGATAATTAGTTATGTTCGGCGGAATATTAGGCAGGTAACAATACGAAGTCCTTTCGTTGAAATACAGTTAGAGAAATCTCCCATATCCTACAAGATTGACGCGATTAACGCTAGTGTTCATATGAGTACGAAAGCAGTTGACTGGTATAACCATTGCTTGGTCGAGGCGGCCAACAACGCGTTAACCATGTGGCGTGAAGATCACGCGGGCGCTCAAAACAAGGAAGGGTACCAGAACGAGGCGTTTAATAGCTGCGCGCAAGCTCAGGTGGCGGCGGAGACAGCAGTTAGCGGGGCGTTAGTCGAGAGCTCAAAAGCAAATATAGGAAACAACACTTTGACCGGTGTTGCGCAGCAGGGGCTGGGTCAAATGGAAGTAAGGGGGGACATCAGCCTGCCCGTAAACGGCGTTAATGAAAATCCGTGTGGGACTTTAGACAGCAGCGCGTTCGTACCCGCGGCAACAATAGCTCCTGCAACAATGCAACCTCTGCAGCAGAGACCAACTAATAGAGGCGTAACACTGCAGGGATCAAGCCTGGTCAATGAGCCGAGTAATTTAGTTGGTAACCGGGTTACGTACTTAAACTTACAAAATGTAATGAAACAAACTATTGGGAACGATCGCCAATTTAAGCAGGAAACAATTAATAAGCGCCATAGGCAGGAGTATTAATTAAATTCATTTTTTTTACGCATGTGTTAGGCTTAGAATTTATCAAAAAAAATTTTTGTTTTTGTACTTAATTAAAATTGCACTATAAGGCAATAATAAAATCGTGTGTGTAAAAATTATCGTTGTTTATTGTTATATTACCATCCAAAATACGTTGTTTATAAGTATTTGTTTTCAGCTACCCTATTTTAAGTTTACGCGGACCAAAGATGAAGAGCGAGATAGCTCTCAAATTTTGCGCAGCGGCAATATTTTTTGTCAGCGTCGCAGCGGTCGACCTTTTACCATATTACCACGCTGTAGAAGACAACCCTGACTTGGTCTTCGCCAAATCAAAAGAGGTGGTATTTATTAAAGAAAAATGGAGCGTCATGACATCAATCAACACCGACGTCATCAAATTAACCGCGAGCGCGAGTCGAGTAGAATTAAGAACATTAATAGCAGCTTACGCGATTTTAAGCAGGTCAAATGACACTGTTGTGCAGTACATCAATACTGTACACCTAGAATTAAGTAGTCTAGATGCGGCCATTGAGAACCTTAGAAAAAATGAGCTGTTTTATGAACTGGTCGTTGTTCCGAGAGGAGAGGATTATCATGTACCTCCTACTAGCTATTTATTACAAAACCATGTCGCGATTGATAGTTTAATGAAAAGCCTACGCGAAAATAAACTCGAAATTATGGCGGGAGAGGCAGAGAATACTTGTGTAATCGAAAACGTTTACGCAGTTGAAGGCAGAGCAATTCAGGGGCAAATATGAGATTAGTAAGGGGAGTAACGAAACAGTATGGGGAAAGTTTCGGGCTGATACTAGTATGAAATTAATTTTAGAACATTTATTCGGTCTTATGAAAGTTGTATCTAGAGCCAAGCGACTCGCGAACGAATTGAGCAATTTATTAAGATACCAAAAGATGTTATTTACATCTGCCGTTTTAAATAAACATTTACTTATCATTAGAGACGAAAGAAAGTTGGCATTGCCTTTTTATATATCGAATTTCGGTTCAATTTTGCTAGATAATATGGTTAAAGCGCATATAGTTTTTGTCAAAAATCAATTTTTTATAGAAATAATAATTCCATTTACAGATCAGGATATATTTACAATGTACGAAATGCAATCTTTTCCGGCTTTTCAAACTAGTTTAAATGATAAAACTATAGCAGCGTTCATAAAACCTAGAGCAGAATTTATAGTTGTTAGCTCGGATACTGATCGTTATCTATTTTTTAATAGATCGGATTTACAAAAGTGTGAAGAAAGAAATACCTTTTTCTTATGCGAAAATGAGTTTTATTATGAAAGCCTCTTGTTATGTGAAAAAATGCTTTTAACAGAGCCTAATTATGGTAAACTGTCATCTTGCAATATTGAATTTTCGCATGGAAAAGAGTATTATTTCCAACGAATGACCAATAAAAGATTGTGGTTAGCGTCTACATTAAGTAAAGCTAGGCTAGAAGTATCTTGTTCAGGTAAAGGTTATAAGATACCAATATCGGGCAGCCAAATTATTGAGCTCCCTAAGAATTGTAAAATGCGTATCGGTGAATAAACAGTATACGGTTTCGATGGAAAGTACGTAGAGGGAGATATTATAGTACCTAAGCTTAAGTTAGATTTACATAAAGAATTTTCATACTCGCAAAAAAACGAGGAGCCACATGCAAGAAAAAATGACATAGACCCCACTAAAATTACTAGTAAAGATTGGTTGTTTATAATATTTTATGCTGTTTTGACATTCGCAATTATTATATTTTTGGGTTTGTTTACGCATTTGGCTTATCGTTTTCTTAAAACCAAATCAGGAGCGAACGCGCCTACCGAAAATGAATACGTGCCAATGCGAGTTTTAGACCCGCGTTTTAGATGCGAGTTTACAGAGGTGTCTCATTATGAAGAGGCACGAACACCTCCATTGCCTGTAAAGGGCAGCGAACCAAGCACGTCATCTACGACAGTGTAGGGCGCTGCCAGAGCGATATAGACATATAAGAAAACGTGTAGCTTTAGAAGGCATTTTCCCTCACTCAAATTTCCCTTTCCCCTTCTTTTCAGTCCCACCCCCGTGCGCGTAGGAAGGTAGGGCGGCTGGCCACCAGCATGAAGCAACAGCAGTCCATCACTAGCAGTCCTCGCAGCAAGTCCACGTAACCACAGATATGGAGCGCAGATTCTACGCTAAATCGCTGGTGCGGCTGGCCATGTGGACCTTCATCAAGTACGAGAACGGGTTAGCCGAGGCTAGCGACCGGGTCTCGCGAATAGTGTACAGAAACCTCTGGACACTTTGCCGATTATCGCTCCAGCCTGACGATGAAGAGACGTTGGAAGCAACAATTACAAAAATAACAGCCAGTAGCAGCCATGAAAGGAGGATAGCACTCAGGGTCCTCGGACTCATGAGAGCCAACGATAAAGGGAGGCTGGCCAGTCGCGGCGGACCATTAGCCGCTGCACGATGGTATCGACAGCGCAGTAGGATCGAGGCGGAGCGAGTACTCGAGGAGGCGAGCCTGGGCCTTAGGCTAACTGCGCCCTATGGACAAGAGGGCTTCGGGGACCAGCTATGCTACGGTCAATGCGACGGCTGTGCAGTTGACCTGCCAGCCTGGAGGAACTGCACGCGCTGCGTAGCAAGCAGCGTGGGCCCCGGCACATTGGCAACGTATTTCGACTGCACCGAGGAGGACCACATGCAAGCTCTCCAGGAGACAAGATGTCCGGCATGCGGAGGCGCACCCATCTTGAATGCTTGGCAGCCACCGCCCGAAGAAAACTGGGACAACGAGGAGGAGCACGATCTGCTATGGAGACAACAGCAGTGGTAGCAACTCCAACAATGGGAGGACGAGAATAGAGACGAAGCCGGATTCTGGGAGGGTGGCAACCCGGAACCACCAGACGAATTGATGCTATGAATTTTTTTCCCTTCTCCCTTTTCAGCCATTTGTAATCTCTACTTTGAAAAATTAATAAAAAAAAAAAAAAACAAACAAAAAAAACAAAAAAAAAACAACAAAAAAACAAAAAAGCAAAAAACACAACAAACAGCAATGCTGTGGGGCCGAGTCTCTTAAGACTCAGCTCCCGCCTTGAGGTGACACTTGGGCGGGAGACTCTGGCAAGCGCCGCCCCGCAGCAGAGGTCTGTAAGGGGGGAGGGGGCGTATCAAGCCATGCTCGGCTGACCGCTTCCACCCGCAGCACAAGTGAGCACCGAAAATACGGTCGCTTATGCCGACGGCCGGTAAGCTACCACACGGCCGTGACAGATCGCGAGGTAACCAAGCGGTGAGCACAAACTCGATGCGCACCTTACCTTCAGCCAGGAAGACGCGAGCTTGGTGACCGAACGATGGCATTGGACCACACACAAAAAAAAAAACTCAGTATATATCTTTTATGTGTAGATTTGTCTGGAAACCAACCAATCACACCAAGAGTCCAAACTGGTACCAATTGCATCGGACCACGAGGCATGGACAACGCCGCGGAACTCACCTGGTATGCTCATGTTCCGACCTTGAAGTACGAGGCCAAGAGGGTGTATGTCACTCAGGTCACTCGGCGCACCTCGGCCCCACGCAGCTACAGCTCTGAAGTACATTATCAAATATACCTCAGATGTACAGCTTGGATGGATCATACTTTGAGCGACAGGCATCAGGAGCGTCCCGAGCCTTTTTCCGAAAGGCTTGAAAAGGACTATGGGCCACAGCGGATCGAATCTTCCGCAGTTTTAGTAGTACCGATATCTGGTTTTTTTTGCAGCAAAATAACGAGTGGAGCGGGGTCCACTGGTCAAGGTTGGTTACTCGCTATTACAATAACTATAACCAACACCCAGAGTGGTCACCCAGGCATTGTGACCTGAGGCTAGAGAACAACGATTACGCCTTATTTGTGGCAGACATCCAGGGCACCACGTATGCAGACCTCCTACATTTACCATACGGAGGCGAAGGTTTTGGCGACGATAAGACCTATGGCATTTGCACTGAATGCGGACAGAGCATTCCTGCCTGGCGCAACTGCGCTGAGTGTCAGGTCTTTAGCGGCAAATCGGATTGTTTGGACGAATGTTTAACGTGCGACCGACTGGAGCACGTTTGGGCGCTCGAAGAAGACCGCTGTCAGGAGTGTGGGGGGTCGCCCACTAGACCGATGCTGGAGTCCGACGTGGTCAATGAACAATGGTGGTGATCCATAAAAGGCGCTATAAATGTGTTTTTAGGGACTATATATGTATTAAAAAAAAAAAAAAAAAAAGAAAAATGTATGACAAAGTTGTATGTACTCGCGCAGGGTGTTCGCACGATTCTAGCTCCCACCACCCCAGATTTGAAAGGAATAGGCGGGGTACGCAACGCTGCCCGGCAGCGCATGTCTTTAGGGGGGGCGTGTCACGTCGAGCACGACTGAACGTCTCCATCTGCAACACAAACTCGACAACTTGTCCATCCATATATTTTTTCCTTACTCTAAGGTATAGCATCTACCGTGGGTAACCGACCAAGATCTGAAAGACTCGAGTGGTAACACGAGCCCGAACAAAAAGTCATTACGTCACATTCTTCCCTCACCTAATTACGCACCCACGCTCTCCCCCTGTTCGGCTTTCCCTAAAATCCTAATTCCTGGAAAAGCCATAAGCACGAATGAGCGAATTATTGATTTGTCATAAAGCACGCTCGCGGAGCGGGTATAAAAGGCGCCTCGCGCCTCTTCTCGGGGCAGAAGCTTTCCGATCTCTTGTATTAGTAGGGCGAAGCCCGTGTCCGTCGATTGATTATATTGGACTTAGAATCTTTGGTGAATTATACATTCTGACTTAGAATATTTTCGAGCAGAATCGACTTAGAATCTTATTGCAACACTTCTCTGATTTTAGTCTCGCGAATAATTGTTGATATTATATCTCGACTACAATCAGTATTTAATCAGTGTAGTAACATTTATATATTTAAATAAATACTTATTATTCACATTTGGAGCGTATTTATTTCGGAACCTTCTCCGGCCATTTGAAACTCCCGCCACTGCAAACATCGGAGCTGCCGCCTTAACCAGTAGAGAGCACCAGCCAATCAACACTCGTCTTAAAGTAAGAAACGTTCAAAATAGCTAGTCTTTCCTTTCTCTCTACTAATAGTTGCCATCGCTTAGCGCTTATCTCCGTTACCTACGTTCCTTTATTAAATTATTTAAAGTCCGATTGTCTACTTTCACGAGTTCCAATTCCCGTGGTTATTACGTGTAGGCGTAGACCGAAACCGGAACAAATTATCGCGCTTACCTTACCGTTTTCGCGACATTGTAACACGGACGTTACATTACTATCGCATTAATTTTCAGATTTAATTTATGTGGAGGTAAACCTTCACGAATATTATGCACATATTCAATAGGAAAATTTATGTAAATATTATATCTGATAGATCAACACCTTTTTTATGTAGCAGTATCTATACTATAATAAGTCATTTCATCACTATCGATCAATTTTAATATTTTATTATTCAGAATAGTCTTCATTATGAGACGTTGTTAAAATGACACTATTCATAGATAAATTATAATTTATATCTATATATTTTCAAACAAACATCGTCAGTTTTCCAACTGTTTGGTACTTTGAATGGATTAATTATTTCCTCTCCAATATCTAATAAAAATGAAGCGAATTCTTCATTGTTAGAACGAATATTTTTTTTTTAACTTCATTATATTGAAAAGTGGCCAAATATCTGAATATTTCATTGTTTCTTGTATAATTAATTGTGTTTCTACAACCGTTATTAATAACTGGAAGAATTTGCCGAAAATCTCCTCCTAATACAATTAATTTCCCCCAAATGGTAAATTATTATTACAAACATCTCTTAATGTTTTATCTACAATGTCTAAAGCTTTTTTTGGTATCATTGATACTTCGTCCCAAATTATTGCATCTACTTCCCGTAATTTTTTCTTATCAGAGTCTAATTTTAAAAATGCACTTTCTATATTTTCTAAATCTAAAGGTTATTTAAATGTTTTATGACTTGTCATTCCTTTTGGTAATAGTATTGACGCAATACCAGTCCAAGCCATTGATAACATTTTTTTTTTCTTTAGACAAAAAGTAAAAAATGAATGTTTTGTATAAAAATGTTTTACCTGAACCACCAGGACCGTCTATAAAATGAATTTTATGTTCATTATTTAATAATTTCTAAAAAATATACCTTTGTTCTAAATTTAGTTGAGTATACATGTTACTAAACATTTCTTTACAGAATAAAATTTCAGTCTTATTAACTTCATTACATTCAATTTTTAAGATTTTATTTGGTTCAGGCAATCAAAAATCTATACATGATTTTTCGTTTAATGATAATATTTCATTTATTTGTATGAGGGCATTGTTTAATTTATCATCTTTAAAGTCTTCTATGAAAAAGTTATTAAATTCCTTCCAAATATTGTTACCATTAATATTTTCAGATAGTAAATACCAAGCAAAAAATTGACGTAATTGATATCGTAACATAACGTCACAAGCTTCTTTAAAAATATTTTTTATTTGTAAGTTATCATCAACTAAACCCATTTTTATTGCAGTTTCTCTGTATGTGTTATATGTAATTTTTTCATACGTTCATAAATCTTGAAACGAAATTGCACCTTTAACATGATTTAAAATTAATTTTAAATGAAATCGTTCAACTTCCTTTGGAAAAACAATATTTAAAAGACCTATTATATAATTTTCTTGATTTCGTTTTCGTTGGATCCAACATTTATTTTTAAAATTGTAATATTTAGGTATATTGATGGAGTTTAGGGTAAGACAACAAGATAAACGCACAAATCAAGATGAAACAAAAGCTTTATTTGACACACACTATATTCACAAAACTCCATACGTCTGTCTCATTCGGCGCGCTGCAACGCTCTGACTAGAGCGGCCACCGCTCTCCCTCTCCACACTGCAGCGGCGCTCGCTCGCGCCGCACGGCGTTGCTCTCTTACATACATCTATATATCTATATCTACTTTAACGCTACGCAGATTGATCACATAAATCCTAATACTCCCTCTCAATCCAGTAGCATCGCATACATAAATAAGATCTGGGTTTATATTAACACACCTATCTCTACATATTATAATTTAATTAAATCCGGGACTAATACTGGTCCGTGTGATTATCATTGGTCTTGGATCGGAACTGTTTTCTTCCCTTTGACTGATTTATACTGGTGCTTCAGCCTCTTATCTAATAACACCTAGCAGTCTTACCTGCACTTTGACTAGGTACATTTCAGTCGTCAGTTTCTCCTGTGAACAGAACAAAATTTAAGTCTCTTTCTTATTAAGTATTTTATATGTTAGTTTATCATGCAAATTTTTCTCCAACGCCTTTGTAGATATGTCAGTTAACTGCTCTTTTGATTCTGTCCAATTATTTAATACAATTATTATTTATAAACTCTTTAATATAATGTTCACTCTACCATATACCTCAATTTGTTGCCACCATTAGTTTCAGCACAAATCTAAGCTACCATATGCCATATACAATGCCATTGGGTACTGATTCTAATAACGAAATTCACGGAATTTCGCAGCAACATTCACTTTTGATAAATCTCGCTTATCGCAGCATACTCAACTTGACAAGTGGATAAAGCTACACTCGATTGCTTATACGTCCTCCAAACCACAGTCTCCAAAGAATTTAATTATAAATCCGCATGTAGTTAGCGAGCTCTTACAGTCTATCAAACTCACATCAGAATACCCTAATATTCCTTCTGATTCTGCTCTATATGTCAAAGTAAATTTTTATAATCCCTGACTAATTTTATAGCACTCTCTTGGCCACTTTTCACTCAATATTCGTGGGCTCAATTTGACGCCTACTTAGTACATTAACTCCGTATAATATGTCGGCTTCGTGCAATTTTCCTAGTACAACAACGATCCCACTACCTCTCAATACTTTTTTTTGGGGAATTAAGTTGTTTTTCTCGCCTTCTTCTCGATTTATTCTCTCTCTATTAAGTACTTGGCTAGTCACCATATAGTCAAACACGTTACAAATTTCTCCTGACTCGATTTTATTGTTTGTAAACTTTTCCTTCTTTGTAACAACTTCCAACACTCCTTTTCCATACAGAAAATTAAGTTCAGATTCTATCGCTTCCTCCCAGTTTTCTCCCTCTGTTTCAATGATCTTAGTTGGTTCCTGTTTTCTCCTTTTCGGGTGTTTGACTCTCTAAACTCCCCTTTTTCAGTACATGTACTTTCGTCTTTAAGATGTACGTCTTTGTAAGTTTTATTTTCTACAAACTTCACGTGTCTGCTCTCAAACAGTTTCTTTTGCCCAGATACACAGATTATGTACCCTGTCAAAATATACCAAACTAGAAAAACTTTCAACACTTGTTTCCAAATTTAGTATTACTCTTTCTCGGTATTTTGAAGAGGCTAACACAAACTAACCCCCTCTTAACTGCTCAATATTGTGTTTGAAAGCTATCTTTCTAAGTGATTTTACGGCTCTATTGCGTGTCTTACTAAAATGCAACTTCATGCTTTTAGTAATAAAACACGTCTCGCATTCTATGATATCTCTGTCACTCATAACCTCTCTTTTACCTGGCAAATTTGAGTAAACTTTTGCCAGTTCTATCAAATATTTATTTGACATATGACCTACTCTCAAATGCCACAGCATTGTTTTACTCATTTCTGCACTAGAATCTGATTCGTTTTCTAACTTGTCCCTAATTTCCGTTTTGTCATTTTCGGTTCTACTTTCTGTAATTTGAAACTTTCTATTATTTACAGTCGTTAATAAATCTAATTATTTAGGCAATTTACTCTCTAAAATATCATTCCCTTTTCATTTTTACGACCCTCGTTTTCTAGTTCCTTTCCATTTACTGATTCTACTCTCAATTGTCTACATGGATTTGTAAACCCTGATCAACAAACTGTCTAAGTAACTATACATTCTCTGGTAACTCCTCAGAATACATTACGTTATTTAACTTGAACTCTCTACCCGTTTCTGATCTAATTTTTATTTCTTTATTAGTGTATTTAATCAAATGGTTATTCTTTTTATCTACAATTTTCCTTGTCATCAGAAAATTTCATTTTATTACCTTCTCTTTCTACCCCTTAGTCCTCCTTCTCTGAGGCCATCAAAGACCAGCCGGGTGGTGCAACCTCCCTACGGCCTCTACCGCCACGGCTACGTCCCGCGCCTCTGCCGCAGAAACATGTCCGTGTGCCTCGAGCACCTCGAGCCTCCAGCTTCGACTGTTTGACAGGCCTCCATTCCTGTTTCTCAGCAGCTCTCTTGCCACGCAAACAATCTTTAGCCACGTGGCCCGGTCTCCTGCACGTGTAACAGACTGTTTGACCTGGAGTTGGACAGTTAGGGCTCATGTGCCTCATTAGCCCACAATTGAAACATCTCGTCTTATTCAGCCTGCCTGCTCATCTTCCTTGATCTTTGCCTCGGTTGCTCTGAGCCTTAAATGCTCCTTGAGCCAGCATGGCTGTCTTTGTCGTCTTCTTTGGTGCAGTAGTTTCTGTTTTAACCTGTAAAAGATAATCTTTTAGTTTTACAGATGTCACGTCCTTTCCCATAGTTTGTCTGCTCAGATAATTAAACTCATCAACACCGGGAACAGACTCAACTACAGTATGCATAAATATGTCACTTTTCTCTTTTTCTTGTCATTTTGCCTACGTCTGGCATATTTTTGCACACCTTAACTTTTCCCCTCAAATTTATCCCAAAATTCTGCAGTTCTCTCTTTTAGGATTAAATTTCATAGCATACAGGTCCTTTCTAGCGGACACACTGGTCACTCTCGTTTCCAGTCTTTTATATTCCTTTAATTTACACAAGATCTCCTGTGGTTCTCTCAATTCCACTATTTTAGTATAATATTTTAAGTCAATATGATTTATTATAATGCCTTCACTCTATTTTTATCGTCTGTCAACTTAGTTTCAGAGATATTGATACTTTTGTCCTTGTCTAAAATGTACTCCAGTTTTTAATTCGGACATCAAATAGTCCTCAAGCATTTGAAACTTTAAGTTTTCTGTCAATTTATACACTCTATTAATTACGGACCTTTTTTTCCTGATACTTCAACTTGGATTCTGTCTGTCAAATTTATTACAAAATTTACACTCTCATTCTATTTACCTTTCTCCTTCAAAAGGATTCTGTCTGTCAAATTTATTACAAAATTTACACTCTCATTCTGTTTACCTTTTTCCTTCAAAAAGGTATCTGCTCTCTCATTTACTCTCGCCTCAATATAATTTTCTACATTTATCTCTCTCAATTCATTATTTTGTTTATTCATTTTAATATCTTTGCTTACCTCATTTTTAGTTCTCACTCGTCTTTTCTTTTTACCCTCCGGTAAGTCCCAAATCTTCTTTTCTCTCTCTTTTGGTGTCACACCCTTATAATCAGTGGGCAGTTCTTTAATTTGACTCTGACTCTCTACTTGCAACTGTACACTCCCTCCAAGTGCTGTCTTAAACATCTGCCCCAGATTGCTCACAAGTCCTTCTATAAGCTGTTTATTCATCTCAGCTTGCCGCTCCAGCATCAAATCCTGAGTCTTCTTGAGGTCATCAATCATCTCCGACCTCAAGTCACTCTTTTGCTTCTCCAGCAGCTCCTTCACTGTCCCCAGACTTGCTCCAGGAGATACTTCCGTACCCGCCTCTCCGCCTGGAGGTTGTGGTGGACCGAAAGGGATCACCCTTTCCATTTCTCCCCAGTGCTGGTGAGCATGGATGTATTCTTCCGTGGACAAGTGCTAGTCGACTCTTTTCATATTTTTATCCGGGAAGGCGATGTAAATTTTCCCATCGTCCTTCTTGACAAAGAAAGCTTTCTCTCCAAAGTTTTCTTTGTAGATCTCCTCTCTGATCTAAACTGATTCCATCAGTTTCTTGAGCTCGTCCAGCTTATCTGTAAAATTCAATTTTACATTAGTATATAAACCCTCTAATTATATTTCAGGTTTTTCTAATGTCTATTTTCTCGAATATCATGACATATTTTCTCCAAATGCGCGCGACTTTTACTGTCTATATACACTCCATATGGATCCATTTTAGAACTGCCAATTGCGTGCTTACACTCCATTTGTATAGCTAAACCTATCTCATTGACAAGTCCGATTCGAATTGTGACATCCTCCTGGCACCTTCTTACTGTCAAAAATCTCGTCAAAAGCACGACTTTATACTCCAACAGAAAGCGATATTCAGACTATATTTTGACGTCATTTACTCCAATACGCGCGTTTTTACTCCATGTGTGCACACTTTTTCTCCAACTCCTATAGTCTGAATCTGTCTATTTGTTTTAGCAACCCCCTCCCGCATTGAAGCGGTGCAGCTAGCATGCACCCCATCGCGTTTCAGGGGCGCTACAAATGTATATACACATGTGTTCATATACTTAACGATGAAGCTGTATGCGCTCCATCGCTACAAGCTATAGTTTTTCCTTTCTCCTACATGTGTATATGTACATATACATATACACCATTGTCTATTTCACGGTGAGCCGCGCGTGCTCCGTCGCTACGCAGCTACCAACTCTTACTCCTCCACTCTCCTGTACTCTCCTGTACTCTCCTGCACTGCTCCGCGCGTCCTCTTTCCGCGCGAACATCAAGTCTCTCTTTCTCTTTCTCATCTGTATATGTATATACTTACATACATATACGGCAATGCCTAGTCTACGGCATTTCGCTTGGACCGCGTGCGCCCCGTCGCACGCAGCTATATCGTCTCTCGTGCTGTGCCGCGCGTCACCTCGCCGCGCAAACACAGCCTCTCTCTCACACTCTATAGAGCCGCGCGCCCCTCTCCCGCGCGACCATCGACTCTCTCTCGGTATGCGCGTCATGGCTGCGCGCGAGCTCCTTCTCCGACTCCGCGTGCCGTCGTCTCTCCCATGCGCGAGCTCCCTCTCTCCCCCCCGCGACGTCCGCGCCCACCATGCTCTCTCTCAACATGGCGCGTCGTTCGCCTCGAGCGGGAAGGAAGGCAGCCACGGGGCGACACCGCGGGCGGCCATCTTGGCTCGCTGCGCGCGCATGCACACGTGCGTATTCCCGCTCAAACTTACTGCGCGCCCCGATGAGCACAAGATCTCCTGTCGCTCTCCAGTGCCCTGTGATGCAAGCAGGAAAAACCCCTCTCTTTCTCCAGCTTTCGAATCTTTCTCTCGTCTCACGACACAAAGGCTAAACACGTCACTTTTTCTCTCGCGTTTTCTCCTACACTTATTTGCGCGTTGTTATCTTACCGGCCCATAACCTGTTGGGATTTAGGGTAAGACAACAAGATAAACGCACAAATCAAGATGAAACAAAAGCTTTATTTGACACACTCTATATTCACAAAACTCCATACGTCTGTCTCATTCGGCGCGCTGCAACGCTCTGACTAGAGCGGCCACCGCTCTCCCCCCCACACTGCAACGGCGCTCGCTCGCGCCGCACGGCGTTGCTCTCTTACATACATCTATATATCTATATCTACTTTAACGCTACGCAGATTGATCACATAAATTCTAATATATATTAATATATTTTATATTCCTTGCATAATTATCTTTTTTATTTAAATCAAATCATGCTATTAATGTTGTTTTATAATTTTCTAAAGCTTCAGTCTCGTTATTTTCTTCAAAAATAATTCTTTGTTGATTTTCTGTATGATTTTCTGTATGAAAAATTTATGTTAATTAAATAACTATAAAAATGTTCAAAAATATAACATATGTTTACTTAATAGAACAAAAGTAATACTTGAAAATTTTACATTTTTTTAACAAAGGAATAGGCCATTTTTTAATAACTTTTTATTATGAAAAAGCAATGAAATATTTAATGGAAAATGAATTCAAAGATAGTAAAAAAAGGGAAACCTCTATAAAAAAGATAGACTTATTTGTGTTAAAAAAAAAATATCAATGGTCCTCATTGTTTCGAGACAATATACAATTTTCCCATATACCTTACAGAAAGTTATTTGTGCTTAATCTTTAATTTCAGGGTCGATAACGTCACATAACCTCATTCCTAGAAATTGCGAAGCCTATGCTCGTATGTCTATTTTGCTTCCTCCTAGAGGAAGCTTTGTGATAGTAAAAAAAAAGTTTATGATATAATGTGTTAGAAATGTTATTTAGCAAATTTGGAATCGAAATACACTATTTTTAGAAAATGTTCGTATGGATGTGTGTGTGTGTGTGTGTGTGTGTGTGTGTGTGTGTGTGTGTGTGTGTGTGTGTGTGTGTGTGTCCGTATACGCTGATATCTCATGATCTACTCGACCGATTTTAACGGGAGAGTGATCATTTTTTTAGATTTTGCTTCCACAATTGGGGTCAATATTCTATTTTTGTAAAATTTAAGTTTTTTTTTATAGCGATTTTTTAATTTTCAAAATTTTTATTTTCGATTTTTTTAATATTTAGAACAAATATTGTTTATATATCATGAATTCTCTGTATGCAGGATAAAATTATCTACAATTTAAAAAAAAAAGTCGGTAGCTAAAAAAAGGTATTAACATGAATATTTTTTTGGTTATAAAGGATATTAAGTACTATAACTTACTAAATTTTTAGGTTTTTTTATTCATTATTTTTTGAGAAAAAAAATAATTTATAAAAAAATGTGTTTTTTTTTGTCGTTCAATAACTATAGTAAAATTGGCTTAATCACTTTGAAATTCTTTGTAGGGGTAGATTTTGTATAACAATCGAATGAGTTCTTTGGGCCAAAGGATTGATCCATAAATTTCGGAGATATTTGAGGTTAAGTTTTTTCAATTTTTTTTTTAAATCGTAATTTCTCGAGAACGGCTCTATGTATCTAAATGGGGTGGGTGGCATTCGAAAGAGAATTAAATTACCTATATTTTCTAAAAAAATTAATTCTCTAGCTATCACGGTTCTTTTTTTATTAACAAAAACGTAAAAATTGTAAAATGAAAAAAATGCGTTTTATATGTTGAACTATTACAAGAGTAAAATTCTCTTATTCGCTTCAAAACTCATTGTAGATGTATATTATTGATAGTTCTCGGATGAGTTCTTTTGGCAAAATGATTGGTTCATAAATTTCAGAGATATTTGAGGTTAAAATTTTTCTAGACATTTTTAAAATGTATTTCTTGAGGATGGCTCTGTGTATCTGAATGGGATGGGTAGCATTTGAAAGAGAATTAGAAATTTATATTTTCTAAAAAGAAAAATTTTTTAGTTATCACGGTTTTTTATTATTAACAAAAATATAAAACTTGAAAAATTAAAAAATTAAAAAAAAAATCTGTCTATCAAATTTTTTAAAATACATCCCCTCACATTATAACAGCCTTTCCACATAACGCATTCAATATAACACATGTAGCTTTTATATATCTTCAGATCGAGTTCGTTGCCCAAAAAAATCGGTCCATTACGAAAAAAGATATTTGAGGTAAAAAATTTTTTAAAAAAATTTTCGAATCGCGTTTTCTCAAAAAATACTTGATTTATCGACTTAAAATTTTAACCACTTATTAAATTTATAGAAGACTATATTTGGTTAAAATTTCAGGAGATCTTCATTTGTTTTTTAGAAAAAAATTATTTTAGAAAAAATTTGGGTTTTCGTTGTCGCACGATAACAAGAGCAAAAATTACCCAATCGTCCTGAAATTTGGCACAGATGTAGCTTTTAAATATCTTCAGATCAAGTTCGTTGCCCAAAAAAATCGGTTCATTACGAAAAAAGATATAACGCACAGTTTAAGATGAACCCATGACCCTCTCCTAGTTAGTCTAACCGTACAAGATAAAGTATTAAATTTTAAATATTAGAAGTAAAAATTAATTAAAGGGATCAATAAATTAAGTTTGAGGAAGCTACGTACCAATGAATGGGCAGCGGTTTTTTTTCAGATGATTAGTGCCGTTTATAATTATTTACGGCCCGAGCAAAGTAAGACTCCCTGATGTCAATGTGAAAACACAATACTTTACGCGTGGTGTGAGAAAAAAAGGTCTTTGTCGCATGTATACCGAGATGATAAATACGGTTAAAGAAAAAAGTGAATATGAGGGGTGGTAAGAGGGGTGGAACGAGGGACCGGCGGAGGTGGGAGAAGAGGGGCGGGTATGGGGCGTGTGAGGGGGGCTCAGAGACTATTTTAATACAAAAAAACTCATAGAAATACGCTGAGTTTTACGTTATTTTGAGGGGGGGGGGCTGAGGGGGAAGGCGAGGAGGTTACAGAGGGGGGTGACGGGCGGGTAAGGGGGGTGCTGATGTTCAAAAACAACACTAACATCTATATAATATATAGTAAGATATGTGTGTGTGTGTGTGTGTGTGTGTGTGTGTGTGTGTGTGTGTGTGTGTGTGTGTGTGTATAAAGGTTTTTAAGCGTTATTTCTGGGATTATACAGTGTTATATAGTCCATTTTCTCAGAGTTGCGCCATATAAGTGACTAAAGAAATAATCCCTCTCTTAGTACCGACACTCTAGCGGGGTCCCAGAAATAACGCAAAAACAGGGGGTGTAAATCTGGGACGTCCCAGAAATAACGTGGAGTCCCAGAAATAACGGGTATATATACAAAAAACGTCCCAAAAATAATGCTTAAAGATATATATATATATATATATATATATATATATATATATATATATATATATATATATATATATATATATTGGTTTATATTGGGTACTTGAATTAATTTCCGCCTTTTTTGCGTAGAAAAGGAATATTTATTTTTTGTCAAATAATTAATTATATGTCATTCAAAGTACTGCCCATCGTTAGTTATCACCATCCCCCATCTGTTAGATAAAGCATGAATGCCATCACGAAAGAAGCCCTTGTCTTTGGACTGAATCCATTTGTTAAGCCATTTTTCGATATCTTCGTAAGATTGGAAGAGCTCGTCAGCAAGGCTATGTGCGATCGATCTTAATAAGTGATAATCTGGAGGCGCAATATCTGGTGAATACGGCGGGTGTGGTAAGACATCCCAGTAAAGTGCTTCCGATATTTCCTTAACGGATTTAGCAACATTAGGCCGATCATTGTCATGCAGGAAAATCACTTTATCATGTGTTTTAGCCCATTCTGGTCGTTTTTCTTTCAAAGCTCGGCTCAAACTCATCAATTGTTCTCGATATCGTTCGCCAGTGACTGTTTCACCCGGTTTTAGAAGTTCATAGTAGACGACACCTTTCTGATCCTACCAAATGCAGAGCATAACCTTTGAACTATAGATGTCACGCTTTGGCGTTGATGTTGACGTTGATGGTAATGGTTCGCTAGGTTTAGCCCACAGTTTTGTGCGTTTAGGATTGTTAAAGTAAATCCACTTTTCGTCGCCAGTCACCATTCGATGCAAAAATCCTTTTCTTTTGTGTCTTTGAAGAAGCATTTCGCAGGTCATTAAACGTCTTTCCATGTCTTTTTCTTTCAATAAGTGTGGCACTCAATTTCCTTGCTTATGAATATATCCTATTCAGTTTAACCGTTTAGTAACGGTTGATTCGTCAACACTTAATGATTGTGCCAAGGTTTTCAGCGTTAAAGATGGATCTTGATCCAGTAATGCTTCCAATTCTTCGTCTTCAAACTTTTTGGGCTGGCCAGGGCGTTCTTTGTCTCTCACATCAAAATCACCACTTCTAAATCGTCTAAACCATTCTTTAGACAGACAGAACATGTTCAGCGTAAGCCTATACAAGTAAATGATAACTTTTAGCAGCAGATTTCTTCAAATTAAAGCAAAAAAGTAGCGCTTCCCGCAAGTGTTGCTTTGTAGGCAAAAAATTTGACATTTTCGATGCAATAAAAAACAATGTTGTACACACCTTGGATTAATGATACCTACTAAATTTTCGAGGTTATAGATAGTACTTTCATGCGCATAACCAATTGTATATATGATGTTGAAATAATAGTACTTACGACATCTATACGAAGAGGGCGGAAATTAATTCAAGTACCCAATATTATGTATTTCGTAAATAATTATATACATTTTTTCTTCCTCAAAGAGTAAGCTTTATAACGGTGAAAAAAAAATTGTGGACAAAAAAGTCTTAGAAACTTTTTTTACGAATAGTGGTATCAAAATTTTCTGATTTTGAGAAAAAATGTTTTTCTGTGTGTGTGTGTGCGTGCGTGCATGCGTGCGTGCGTCCGTGTATGTGTACATCGCTGCTGTGAAACACACACTAAATAAACTATTTTCATGACTGTACAAGTAATAATATTGTTAATAAAACTTTCTACGAATGTATAAAATAAGGCAAGTATAGAAGGTTTTCTGTATAATCTATTGTGATTTTTTAAAATGAAATAAATACCAGTCAAGAAGTCTTTCACTTCATTAAGTCATTATATGCTGAACAAATTATATGTAAGTAAGTACATTCAAATTGTTCATTGTAAATCAAACAAACGAAAGTTGTGAAATCAATTATCGACAGTCAAATAAGACAAACCATTCTCCGAACCAACTGTATCACTGTTCTCAGAAATCTATTCAACTTTCTTCATTCTTCTATACAAATTAAACACAAGCAAGTACTGAAATCAATTTATTATAGTCAAGTACCGACCATAAGTTAACTTGTCTTACATAATACAACTTTACGTACCTCGCGTGTAAAATTAAATTTTACGCCCACGTTGTCACTTCAAAATTATTCAGCCAGCGTACATAAAGTACTACTTCACGACCAAGAAGCCCAATAGCTCATATACTCCTACAAAATTATATAGAACCTACGTTCTTTACGCCCGTGAGGGTGAAAATTATTTTAATTATATAACTAGAATGCCTTCTTTTTATTTCTAAAATTCATAAGAATTTCAGATATTTAGTAAAAGTCAAAGCATATATAAATAAATTACATAGTTACCGACACATCACTATTTTTCATTATTCCTTCTCAATTTTGAACTTTCTATAATATTACGCATCTTGGGAGGACAAGAGAAGTTTAGAGCTGCTCTAGCAGGGATGGACCTCAGAACGGGTACGCTGTAGTCGCGCTGTGCCTGCTCGAAAAATAGTGGTAGGTGGCGCCCCAGGCGTGCGGATAGCTGCTGCGCGACGTATACGGAAACCATCTAGTCCAGGTGCAGCATGAGATCCACAGATCCATCACGGATTTCCTTATGTATTTTGACCTCCTAAATCCGAATCTGCAAGGTGTTTTGCACTAAAGTGGTTGAGAAACTATTTATTAACTGAATTGTTATAAACAAATTTTAAAAGATAATGTATTTTGGTTGTAAAAATTTTCATGCTATTTTTCGTCATTTTCTGAGAAAGATGTCGATTTTTTTGGGGATTTTTAAAATTTTTGGGAAATTTTTTCTCTGTAACTACGCATTTGATGGAGAACTGGCAAAGTATATTTTCCTTTCAGAAAATGACGAAGAATAACGAGAAAATTTTTAGAACCAAAATATTTAATAATTTAAAAATATCAGTTAGTAATTAAAGTAAAATATAAAGTAAATAATCATATAGAGTTTGTAATATAATTTTGCAATATATTTAGTAAAAATATACTATAAATTAATTTAATGGTTTAAAAAAATGGATGGAATCAAATCAAATTTCACAAATACTTATGAAAAATATTAAATTTTATTAGATAATACATTGTATACTATTATAAAAATTACAAACCATTACCTATATTGAAATATTCATCAAAGCCTTCTTCATTCCTAATTTCATTGTAAAGTCAAGCAAATCATCATCATGACGATTTTTCAACAACAAAGCATTTGTATCTGCACTAAGATCTAAAAATTGCTCATCCGTAAACCAATTGCTGCAAAAATGTTTTTAATCTGTCAATGCGATTCTAATTATTTCATGCTATAGCATGAAAAGCGGTAGAGTAACATATATATATAAACCATACCATGCTTGCTAATATTATTAGAATATTATATAATATTATCAATATTAAGTAAGAAATCAAAATTATATAAATATTACTCAACTGTTTATAGACGTCTTTAGCAGGTAGCTAATAAGTCCAGAATCCATGCAGAATTGAATTTTTTATGTGTTTAAATTTATTATATTTAACCTTAAAAATAATATGAAAGTTATTTAAATATACTTGCCTTGAAGAATCGGCAACAGTTGCGGAAAATTTCCTTTCAAAAACTCCTCCATAGCACTTTTCAAATCACAGTCACAATAGTATCCCGCCTTGCCGCGGAGAGCCCGTGCGCCGCGCTGGAACTTATGTTGCACGAAAGCGGGCAGCATATGCCCCAAACCGAGCGAACACGGGCTGCGCTTCGAATGGAGCGACTAGTGTCTGTTAGCGGGCAGCCGGTTCGCTAACCTTTTTTCAGTGTAATGATCCGTGAATCTATCTCTCTGTTTTTAAATACAAAGTGCAAACCCGCTTGAAAATATCATATGAGATCTCATACGAGACATAATATATAAAAGCACAGATGCCATCACATATGAGATCTCATACGAGATATGCGATGTCTGAAATTCTCATATGAGATCTTATGATATTTACACGCGGGAAAAGGATATAAGATATGCTGCTTATAAAATAGTTAGTAAAATGTAAAGCACTTTTGAGTAGAATATAAAGGACTCCGCACACAATGTATGGAAAAAAATCATTCGGTCAAATTGAACGAAATTGAAAAAAGATAGATTTCTTCAGGACCTCAAGATCTATTTTTTTCCAAAGTTTCGTTCAATTTGACCGGATGATTTTTTCCCATACATTGTGTGCGGGGTCCTTTATATGATTTTTTTATTTTATTCTCGTTTAAAAACAGACGGACAAAAGGAAAAATATTTTGGGTAATGAAAGTAAATCAACATTCTGCACATGTAGGGATGTTGTACTTAACGGTATCAATTAAAAATTAGAGCCATATAATTATTTATAGTGGACTTATAAGGTATAATTATTGTTAATGAATTTATGCAAAAATTTAGTATTCTACATTTAAGTAGCCCACCGGTAAACTGCAAACCGTCGAGCCCGCCAAGTATGTACGGGAGATCGGAGGACCACCCCTGCTAGAGCAGCTTTATACTTCTCTTGTCCTCCCAAGATGCGTAATATTATAGAAAGTTCAAAATTGAGAAAGAATAATGAAAAATAGTGATGGTTGGTAACTATGTAATTTTTACTTCCTCCTAGAGGAAGTTCTGTGATAGTAATTTTTTGAGTTGTTGTAAAAACGCGTTATAATTGTTTTTCGAGATGTTAGGAACCAAATACGTGATTTTTGAAAAATGTATGGATGTGTGTGTGTGTGTGTGTGTGTGTGTATACGCCTGGATCTCAGCTTCTACTCGATCGATTTTTACCGACGGGTCTCATTTTTTTTTTGTGTGATAGCGGGTCAAAAATTCGTTTTTTAATTCGCCGATGCATTCTTGTTTTATTTCGAATTTTCGATTTTCTCAAAATTTTTGCTTTTTTTTAATGATAAGATCGAGATATTTGAATCGAATGGATAGCATTCGAAAGAGCATCAAAATACCTGTATTTTCTAAAGAAAAAAATTTCTCTAGCTATCACGGTTCTTTTGTTATTAAAAAAAACGTGTTTTTTTTAAAGCTTCTAACTCTTAAACTAAACGGTCAATTTTTTTGAAAAAAATCATGATAATGTAAAATATAAATAGCTATAATCTGTGAAAATTTGAATCCACTTTGTGGACTAGTTTTTGAGAAAAAAATTTAAATATTAAAAAAAAATTAGTTTTGTATGTCCAACGATTACGGGAGTAAAATTGACTTAATCGCTTCGAAATTTCTTGTAGAAATAGATTTTGGATAGCTCTCGGTCGAGTTATTTGGGCAAAATGATTAGTCTAGAAATTTTAGAAATATTTGAAGTTAAAATTTTTTTAACCTTTTTTAAATCGCAATTTCTCGAGAACGGCTCCATGTATCAGCTCCAAATTTATAGACAATTTTGTACGTGACATAGATAATATATGTGCGAATTTTCATCTAGATCGTACGATTACTTTTTGAGATATTTGATTTTGAAAATTTTCGTATTTCACAAAGTCATTTTCTTTGTCGCATGATAACTAGAGAAAACAAAAATTGGTTTAATCGTGTTGAAATTTTGTGGAGATTTAGAGTTTATATATTATTGTATAAGTCCCTTAAGTAAAAGAATTGTCTCATGATTTTTAGAGATATTTAAGGTTAAAATTTTTTACGGGTTTTTTTAAAATCGTAATTTCTCAATGACGACTTCATGTATTAGCTTGAAATTTATAGACTATTTTGTATGCGATATAGGCAATACCTGTGTAAAATTTCATCCAGATTATATGGTTATTTTTTGAGATGTTTGATATTTAAAATTTTAGTATTTTTGAAAATGAATTTCTTTGTTGTCGCACAATATAACTACATTAAAATGGTTTTAATTTCTTTGAAATCTGGTGGAGATGTAGAGTTTGTATATTATTTATTAGAAGAGTTCTTAGGGTAAAGTATTCGTTTATGAATTTCAGAGATATTCGAAGTTAAAACTATGTTAGCCCTCTTAAAATCGCAATTATTCGGGAGAGTATTTATGCATACTAGAAAATGGAAATGACCTGCGCTATGCGCACGTGTTGTGTATCTGCTTTTGTTTTGTAATAGCCATTTATTATTTTTAAGGTTAAAAACCTTTTTCTTACATCGGAAATTCCAGAAATAGCACACAAATACGAACAGGCATACTACTAAAGACAAGTACCCTACGTGTGAAATTTCACAAAGATAATATAATTTGAAGACGATAATATTACAATCAATTATTTTATTTATTTTTCACACATAATTTAAAAAAAAAAGTTATACCTATTATTTTATTCATATTGTATAAATAATTTAAAAATTAATACTTTTTAATCTTCATAAATGAATTTAATTATAATTATGTCATAAATTGTTGCAAAAATTATAAATTTTGTTATTAAAAATTAATTAAAGGAAGAAGTAAATTAAGTTTTAAGGAAGCCACGGGCCAATGAATTGGCAGTGGTTTTTTTTAATTGACAGACAATGAATTAGATGTAGCTGACATCGAGAGCATGTCCTGGCAAACGCCTACGGTAGCGAAGCGATTTAAATTTTATTTTAAACAATTAATAAATGCTTCCTAATAGGAGATTTGTGATAGTAAAAAAAATTTGGAGAAAGTGTGTTAAGAATGTTGTTTAGCTCGTTTGAAATAAAAATAAAATATTTTTAGGAAATGTAAGTATGGATGTGTGTCTGTGTATGTCCATATACGCCGATATCTCATGATCTACTCATCTGGTTTTAACTAGAGAGGGCTCTTTTTTTTACATTTTGATTTAACAGTTGAGGTCAATGGTCTATTTTTAATATTATACGATTTTTTTGAATAGCTAGTACAAAATACAACTTCGCGATCTTTCGCAGGAAGAGAAAGTTGTACTGTCGGACGCATCGGCAAAAAATAGTATACGCAAATCGGACGGAAAGTAGAATATTATATTCGCGTGTTCGCCTTACTTACACTGAAAAAAACATTTATTTGATTTAAATAAATATATTTATTTGAAATTGAATTATTTGAATCAAATAAATGAATTATTGATTTAAATAAAATTTATTTCATTGAAATAAATATTTACTAAAAACCACCATTTCATTTATTTCAATTGTATTTATTTGATTCAAAGAACATTTATTTGAAGCAAAACAATTATTTTTTAATATTAGTAAACTGATTCTTAAAAACAAAAAAATTCAAGTTTTTAAAATTATTAACAAGATTCAGGAAAATATTTAGTGAAATGAAATAAAATTTTGGTCAGAAGGAAAAAATATTTATTTAATCCAAATAATTAGAAATTTACAAAAAATTTATTAACTCCAATAAAATATATTGAATATACAAAATCATTAATTCGAAGAAAAAAATAATAATTCAACAAAATAAATGATTTATTCGAATTAATTTTCCTATGTAATGTAACGGGATGATTAGTGGGGGAAAATCCCAAAAAGCCACAGGCCAGCGATGCCCTAGAACACTGTGCGCGGGTATCAAACTAAAATGACTTTCCCGGGTATCAGTTCCTGAAATCCCGAAAACAATGCGAAGCTATTGCACGCTAACTTCGCTTTCCAACCTATTGGATCGCTGACTGAAAAGCACGCGCTTCAAGAGTAAAGCGTACGGCTGCTATGCTCAGATATGAAAACGACCGGCGGAGTCATTTTCCCAGAGACACCGCGGTGGTATCCGGAAGAAGGATGGGTTGTATAAAGAACAACGCGATGAGTAACTAGATATCACAGTATACTAGACTAAAGTGTTACATGCACAACGCAAGTGCTGTTAATTATACTAAGTTAGTTCGCGCGCGACGGTTACTGTTTAAATGCGCGAACGATACGGCGCGCGGTGAAGCTGCTACAAAATACGCGCACACTTATTAAGTATGGCGGGCTGACACACACGCGCACGTATACGGAATAGTAAGCTTGCACGGGGCGATTTTCGTACAAGCCTTTCACAATAATTACACGAGGAGAGCAGAAGATTTACGATGAAAGAGCAGCCAGTGCACTCGACTCTCTCTGTCGCTCTCGCAGGAGTTGCGTCTCTCTCTCTCTCTCTCTTTCTCTCGCACTTGCTTCGATGAGGTAGGCAGGCGGACTCGTTGCCGGCACCTTCTCGCTGCCTCGGTTGTTCATGGCACTCGCGGCGCGGCCTCGCTCTCTCTCTCCTACTCTCTCACACTCGCGTCGGTGCCTCCACTCTAGACACACGGTGTCTATCTAAAAAAAAATACAGCGCGAACGATAAGACGCGGGAGAGAGCGGTCGTACGATCTGCTCGGCATGGTAACAGACATCAAGATGGCTGCCGTGACTCGCGAAAAGTAACAACCAGCTTCGCGATGGATGACGGGCATATTACGCGTTCTGAGACGGATTCGATACGCGCGGGGCGTAAGCACGTTGGTGCGCGGGCCTCACTAAGGCTGCGCCGGAGTTGCGCGCGCGAGTTATATGAGTCACCACATAGGTACTTAGACGCATCGGCCAACCAGCCTCCTTATCGCTCCGAATGGAATCTGCATGGACAAAGAGAAGTCAGAAGACAATGAAGATGCAATATATACTTTTCATATATACTTTATACATATACTCTATACTCTCTTACTGCACTTCGCATCGACGATCGCCAGTCTCTGTCGGGCATCCAACCTGTAACGACGTTTTAATAAATCATTATTCGAATCAACACCCTTTGTTCGATTACTTACTTACTTTGGCGAGTGTTACCTGTGTGTGCGTGTTACCTTTCCTTGGTGATCCACCGGGGCTTGCCACATAACTGGCGCTGCGGAGACAGGACCGTGAAGCTGCAAAACTCAGATTCTCCCTCAACCTGGTGACGGAAATCTTCAGCGAGGAAGCAGTTGACGTTTCAACGTCCATCATCACGGAACCTATACTACGTCGAGATTGGAGTCCACCTGCAAGCAGAGATTCACCCGGAATCATTAAAGACAAACTAGTAAGTCTTTGAAATTTCCTATATCCTACCCAACCCTATCCTTTTAAGTGCAATTGATTTTACGTGAAGCGTAATCAAAGATAAAGCAAAATGGCAAATAACGGAGATAATCAACAAAATCTTACGTTAGAACAATTTAAATTGCGACTTACGATATGGCGCGACGCGATCCCCATATATGAAGGAGGTACAATACTCTTATCGCACTTTATACAAACGTGCGACAAATTCGTAGAAAATGTAGCGACTGCAGATAATGCAATAAACGAGTCATTATTCGCATTAATCAAATCAAAGATTCGCGGTGAAGTACTAGACCTAATAGTGGCAAATAACCCGCCCACATATGCCGCATGTAAAACGCTCTTAGTTAATAGATTCAGTGATCCAAGTTCGGAGGAGTTACTATTTAACAGACTAAGTGTATGTTATCAATTGACAAATCAGTCTTACGAAAAATGCGCGGACGAAATCAAAAGCAGGCTAAATAAATTGAAGGAACACATACAGTTAAATAATCGAGACGCTAATGTTATAAGTATTAAAAATACATTTTATGAAAACGTAGCCTGAAAAGTACTTTTATAAATGGTATTGAAGAGTCTTACCATTCTTACTTGCTACATTTTGATTTAGACGACGTTGAGGCATGTATAATAAAATGCCGTAAATACGACAACCATGAACAACAAAGTGCTTTCCTCAATTTCGCACGACAACGTGATAACAAACCTAAGCCCAACGTATTCGGTACAATCAATGCTAAAAGTACAAACCCATTTGCGACTAATAGTAATCCAAAAATTATTCACCCTTCAAATAATTTACCAAGTACTTCAAGAAATGTAAATCCATTTTATTTGCAACCGACACCCGCATTTGCACAAACACAACCTGGATTTATCCCCACAAATTATTGTAATAACAATTTTGGTCAAAATAATAATAATCTACCAAGACAACAAAATTACCAACCAACACCAATGTCAGTAGTACAAGAAATACTAACAAACAAAGCGTTAATCCAACAAATAGATCAAATAATTCACCAGCACAAAATAACTCTAAACCAAGAACGAACTTCTTTAAGAGCACAGAACCAGCAAACTTTATTGCTGAAGAGTTGCATCATCAAGAACAAGGAGAAGAGAAAGTAATCAATTATCAAGATGACTCACCTGTACCAGACCATGAAGAATTTAATCAAGAAAACGACGAGAGTGATAACTGCCAAAATTTTCAACAAGCTCCCGATACGACAGAACCGACGTGATAAATTTAAATTCGATTAGCAATTCACCCGAATTACCACACATAATAACGACAAACCCACCTCTTAAAATTCTCATCGATTCTGGAGCCTCATCATCCATTATCAATCCAAAAATTGCATATAAACTATTTTCAAAATTCATATTTCCTTACGAATTCAAAATTAAATCGGTACACAAAATGACAAAAGGTACACATGCGCTTACCTTTCCTATATTACGTGAATACGGTGACGACACACCTACAACTTTCTTAATAGCAACATGGCACTGTACGTACTATTGTTTAATCGGACATAAGGATTTGCAGAATTTGGAAGCGAATATTAATTACAAAACTCAAATTTTTAGCACATCTAAATTTGAAATAAATTACTTTAAAAATATACCGGACGATCATAAAAATGTTAATAAAGTGAATCATCATCAAGGAGTAGAATTACCGATAAGAACTGATCACATGAACGAAAAAGAAAGATATAAAATTACATCACTATGCCAGAAGTACAAAGACTGTTTCTACAATGAAAATAAAAAATTATCAGCGACTTCTGCGGTTTCACACAATATAAGAACAAAGGACGATCACCCTATCTATGTAAAGAGTTTTAGATACCCATACCATCTAAAAGAAGAAATTCAAACTCAAATCAGAAAACTGTTAGACGAAGAAATTATTCAACCAAGCAACTCGTACTACTCATCCCCCGTATGGATAGTTCCGAAGAAAGAAGGTGCAAGTGGAAGAAAAAAAATGGAGAATGGTAATAGATTATCGTAAATTAAACGACAACACCATCGAAGACAAATATCCATTACCTAGAATGGACGACATTCTAGAAAATCTAGGCAAATGTTCTTACTTTAGTACATTAGATTTGGCATAAGGCTTCCACCAAATACCCGTCAACAAAAATTCAATTGAAAAGACAGCATTTACCGTAGAAAACGGACACTATGAATATGTCAGAATGTCTTTTGGTTTAAAAAACGCTCCAGCTACTTTTCAACGTCTGATGGATAGAATTTTAATAAAATATCTACATAAATTCTGCTTCGTTTACATGGATGATATATTAATATTTTCGAAATCACTCCAAGAACATTGACAACATCTGAAGCTAATATTCGAAGAACTAGAGCAATATGGTTTAAAAATTCAATTAGATAAGAGTGAATTTCTAAGGAAAGAAGTTCCATTTTTAGGCCATATAATAACAGCAGACGGAATCAAACCAAATCCCGATAAAATCAAAGCAATTCTAAAATATCCGATACCTAAAACCCAAAAAGAAGTTAGAATATTTTTAGGACTAACCGGCTTTTACAGAAAGTTCATAAAAACTTTACGCAAAAATAGCGAAACCAATGACAAAAGCACTCAAGAAAAAGGAAAAAATAGATCCAGAAGATAAAGACTATAAAGAAGCGTTCGAGAAACTCAAAGAATTGATCACTAACGCACCAGTGCTTGTCTACCCAGACTTTACCAAACCATTTACTATCACAACCGACGCCTCAAACTTAACAATAGGTGCAGTTTTATCCGAAGAACAACATCTTATCTCGTGTTATTCGAGGACGTTAAACTCAGCAGAACAAAGCTATCTGGCGATAGAGAAAGAATTACTGGTAATAGTAGAAGCATGCAGACAATTTAGACCATATATCTATGGTAGGAAATTTACGATTGAAACAGATCATAAGCCATTAACCTGGCTCTATTCTTTAAAAACGCCTAACGCTAGACTGATTAGATGGAGACTAAGATTAGAAGAATATGATTACATAATAAATACAAAAAGAGTTCTGAAAATTATGTCGCCAACGCACTGAGTCGAATTGAAATTAATGCTAATAAAACAATAGAAGAAGACTCACTCTCAATGGTGCCTCAAACATCTGACGATGCACCAGTCACACCCGGAGAAATAGACGAAATATTTGACGACGACATGGCAACAGTCCACACAGCTGACGAAAATCCGACCTTTTCACTACCTATAACAGACAAAAATGTTCACGCTTTTAATTACAGTAAACAAAGATAAACTTAAAGTACAATACACGGTGAAAATTAATAAATCAAACG
This sequence comes from Torymus aiolomorphi, assembly GCA_036365515.1. Classification (NCBI taxonomy): domain Eukaryota; kingdom Metazoa; phylum Arthropoda; class Insecta; order Hymenoptera; family Torymidae; genus Torymus; species Torymus aiolomorphi. The sequence continues at coordinate 169,392,797 of CM070874.1, read as the reverse complement.
CAGAAACACATTTACTTAAGTTTTACAAGTAAAATATTAAACCCGATAAGCAATATGGTATCTACTTTACGACCGAAGAATTGACAAGAATTACGTATAGAATATTGAAGGATCATTTCAATGAAAAATTAAAACTAATCAAAACAACCACGTATACACCTACGATTGATAAAAATAATTTCATAAAAGAACTCGAGACATATCATAATCAAAATCATAACGGTATTGGAGAGACCTTATTACACTTTAAGAGAAAACTCTATACACTTAATATGGATCAACTTATTCAAAATTTTATAAATCAATGTGAGATATGCCTAGAGCATAAGTATGAGAGAAACCCATATGAAACAGAAACATACGGCCCTATTATAGCTAGAAGACCGCTCGAACATGTACACATGGACGTATTTCATTTCAACAGGGATAAATTTTTAACAATTATAGATATTTTTTCCAAATATGCTCAAGCCTATTATCTAACAGATGGAAATGCCACGACCATGATAAACAAATTGAGACACTTTGCCTCACACCATAACTTTCCGGATAAAATTACGACAGACAACGGAAGTGAATTCATCTCAACAGTATTTAAGGAGTTTTGCCGCATACATAAAATTCAATATCATCAAACAACGATAAACAAACATACATCGAATGGACCCATTGAAAGACTGCATTCAACCCTAAAGGAAAAATTAAGCATTTTATCCAATCAAAATCCAAAAGAAACAGTGAAAAATCTTATGATCACCGCTCTCTTAATGTACAATCAGAGTATACACTCTATAACTAACTATACGCCTTTAACACTGTTATATGGACCTTATGACGAACTACAGAAACACATTATCGAGCCCGATGCCGATACCATAGAAAGATATAATGAAATCAGAAAAAATGAAATTTTACCTTTTTATGACACGCTATATAGAAACCAAAAAGAGCAACAAAAGTTACCTAATAGTCCTGACAAATCGTTAGAAAATAAAGAAATTTACATGAAAACCCATCAACAACAACGCGACAAAACCGCACCACGATATCAAAAATTACTTGTAGAGACACAAAAAGGCCCCTCGTTAGGTTGCTATATTCATGGTCACGAACGCCGATACAATTTACGAAGTGCCAAAAGAATAAGAAAAACTTCTTCTTTACAGGACAATGAAGACGGCACTAATCTTGATGCTCATAGCTCTGCTCGCGGAGAGTAGCGAAATCAACCAAAATAAGACGCATTACGATTTCCAACAAGGAACTGGAAGAATAGTTGGAAGTTATCATTACCTACATTTCAACATCGATATTACTATGCTTTTGAAAACTTTTAAACATATAACAGCTAGTTATACAATATTATCTAACCAAGGCGAATTAAGAGAATCGAGTTTATTAAAGTAAGCCGAAATTCTATGTAATGAAATACACCAGAATCTACAGATAATAATGCCATCAAACATGAGAACGAAGAGATGATTAATAAACGGGTTAGGCACAGCTATAAAATACATTTTTGGGAACCCAGATGCAAACGATTTAGAAAAGATAAACAACTACTTAAATTCTCTACAAAATCAACAACAGGAAAATATATTTACTTTAAATAAATCAATAAGCATAATAAATACGATAAGTAAACAAATAAATAACAACACGAATATAATTAATAAAAATTTAAAAGACATGTGGGAAACTGTAAATGACCAAACTTTGCAATCAAATCTATTTGAAGCGATCATGACCCTCATAACCCAGGAGCAACATTTTCTCGGATTACTTAATAAAATTAAAAGATCATTTATTTTCAATGAACAAATATTCGACTTGGAATTGTTAATATATGACCAAATATCGGATATACGTGTACATTTACTGGCCATCTACTCTCAGAAAGAGTTAATATTACACTACCATAATTTGCTAGATTGTCGCTTTGCTCAGGGATCAATTGCATTCACACAAAATTTTATTGTATACACCATCAAAATGCCTGTCCTTAATCCTATCGAATTTTCACTCCATCAAAGACTTGCTATAATCAATTAGAACAATCAGACAGAAGTTATCACCACGCCATGGACTTTGACCGGGTCATCTATAAAACTATTTGCTAATAAGTGCCGACAGATGTATGACAAGAATTTTTTATGTCAACAAATTATAACGGAAAAAGTCAAACCGATTATCATTTCAATTAGTCCAGCTTTAATACTGACATACAGATTATCTGAAAATTTAACGTTAATATCAAGTAATTATGCTATCAAGATTACACATGATAATGATCAAGTGATGATCCGAGGAACATATGTAATACAAGGAAATAATGTACAAATACAGGGATACCGACTTGACGAAAATCTTGGTGAAATGGAACAATCCAGCCTAATTTCACCTTTTGTTATCAAAGACCACCAGTTGAATTTCGAACCTCTAAAAACTTTGACATCACCTACACTAAATATGCCAGTTTCTAATCAAATTATCACCGAATTCGTCCTGTCTACAAGTTCAATTATATTAGTATTGCTGTTCATCGGTTTACTTAATATACAAAATAAAAGTCAAGAAACAACGGCCGCAACTTACTAAAAAGTCCAAAGATAAGGACATCAAAGACGAGGACGTCATTGAACTTGGCCATGGAGGAGTTATATGAGTCACCACATAGATACTTAGACGCATCGGCCAGTCAGCCTCCTTATCGCTCCGAATGGAATCTGCATGGACAAAGAAAAGCCAGAAGACAATGAATATGCAATATATACTTTTCATATATACTTTATACATATACTCTCTTTATACTCTCTTACTGCACTTCGCATCGACGATCGCCAGTCTATGTCGGGCATCCAACCTGTAACGACGTTTTAAGGGGGCTAGACACCTTTTTTCTCTGAAATAAGAAGTCACATTTTAATACATAAATGTAAACTAATTATTTCATACATTTTACATATAAAAGACTCCAGATTGGAACTAAATTACTCCTGAATAGTATGTCGTAATTCTCATATGAGTGTAGGGATTTAGGATTAAATGTCGGAAAAAATTTTTACATCAGAAAAATTATGAAAAAATATAAAAAATTAAAAAAAATTAAAAAAAAACTCTTGAAAAACAGCACAATTTTTTTTTCTCATTAGATCAAAAATCCCTACGCTCATATGAGAATTATACTATTCAGGAGTAATTTAGTTCAAATCTAGAGTCAATCCATCCACAGGAAAATTTCAAAACTTACGGTTAGTGAAAAAACTTGTTTCATCGATGACTATGGTTCTGGACCATATAAAAGGCCCATCGGAGAAAGTTTTAAGGTAAGGTAAATATACCCACTTTTATATGTAAAAAGTATGAAATAATTAGTTTACATTTATGTATTAAAATGTGACTTCTTATTTCAGAGAAAAAAGGTGTCTAGCCCCCTTAATAAATCATTCTAATCAACACCCTTTGTTCGATTACTTACTTACTTTGGCGAGTGTTACCTGTGTGTGTGTTACCTTTCCTTGGTGATCCACCGGGGCTTGCCACATAACTCGCGCGCTCACTGCCTTCGCGCGGCAGGTTTAAACCTTGACTGGTGTACGCGTTACACCCCCCCGCCAGACGCTGCTTAGAGGACCAGCAAGTAGCTCTGCTACCCATGGCCGTCGCAGTACCTGTAGGCGTGAAGATAACGTTTGAGAAGGAGGTTTGAGGAGGGAATAGGGAAGAATCAGAGTCGTTGTTCCGTTAGTCGGGCTTTATTACAAAAATAAAACAAACAACAACAAAAAAACAACTCTTCGGGGCTCCATCCCTCTTCAGCTGGCCCGGAAGTAAGTCCGGCGTCCCTTGTGACGAGCTTGGTTGGGGCAGTCCTTGAATTTCTTCACCCCAAGCTCGCTACACATGAAGCACAGAGGGAGCGCATTAGCGTCCAGCTCTTCCCGGGCCGCTCGCTCTTCTTCGAGCGTCCTCCTGAGGCGCTCCTCTTTTTGCTGGAGACGGTACTGGGTCTCTTCTTCGTCCCCGCGCGCTGTCTCTTCCGCCTTCTCTCTGGCTTGCCTGGCCTCTTCCATGCGCTTCGGCGCACGAGTCAGGGGAGCCTCTTCCACCTTCTGGAGGACGACGCGGCGCTTCCTGGCGGCCCTGGCCGTTGCGGCGACCGCAAGCTCTTCGCGCCGGCCTTCGGCCATTCCGACCCATTGGCTGGCTTGCCGCTTCCGGCCTCACCGTGGCACTGGAGAGAAGCCTCCAGTGCGGCCAGGGGTGCATCCTCCGCTGCGCGCGAGGACTGGCTTAGGCGCCGTGCTTCCTTTAATACCTGCTCCACTGGTACCCAGGCCGCACCGCCGCCATCAATCGGTGCCCTTTCTGGGTTCTGGATCGGTGCGTCCTCCTCTTTTTCCGTGTCGGCCCGAGCCGCGCCGGCGTTTCCTTCCGGCGCCACTTGAGGAGCCCGGACCGACTCCTCTTAATGGGGCCGTTCCCCACAGCCTTCCTGCTGCTCCTTCTGGGGATGAGGTCGCCGAAGCGGACTGGGATCGGCATCTGCGTAGGCCGACGCCGGAGATCCCCTCCTTGGCTTCGGCACCTCTATCTACTCGATTATGATTGTGGAGGGCTCTTCTGCTAGCGGGGCGCCAGTCACCGCACCAATGCCCTCCACCACCTGCTCCAAGAAGTCGATGACGACGGGGTCAAGTTGACACTGGATTAACCCAGCGATCACCTTCTTCGCCGTTTCCGCTATCTCGGGAGTCAGGCCTTGCATGTCCTGAAACAGGTAAATCAATCTCGGGGGGGGTGGGGGTGAGACTGACGACAGCAAAATAAGGACGAACACAGGTTAGTTGGGACGGCACAATTTTTGGACGGCACAGCTAGCGCTTTTTGGACGCTCGGGTTCGACGGGGGCTAATTTGTCCGGTGTCAGCAGATCCGGGCTTCTTCTTTAAACCCTTTGGCCTCCCTGGGCCTCGTTTGGGTACTGTTGGACCGGCTACACGCTTAGGCCGCCCATCGCTCGCACGCTTTCCTGGCCTAACTAATAGCACGGTCTTACGAGGCGGACCGCGCCGCTTAGCCATCGCCCGAGGCTGTACATTCCCCAGGCTACCTCTGTTGCCCACTGACGCAATACGCTCGGCTGAAGAGTCCCTCGGTGGTAGCGACCGGACTACTTCTCGACTACTTTTGTCCAAGTAGTCCTTGGGCTCTTCTGCGGAAACGTATCGCTTGAGTTGCTGTGCATGGACGGGGCGTATCGTTCGTCCATCCTCACTTTGGACCTCGTTTGTGTTTTCGCCTAGAATATTCACAATCGTGTATGGCTTTAGAAATTCCGTAGTGTTTTTTAAATCAATCTTCAGCTTTCTATCAAAGAAATTTAAACTAAATTTTTTATTAAGTTGCTTACTCAAAATATTTATTAGCTTATTTCTTATATTTTTGGAGAATTCAGAATCTAGTGCCTTTTCGTTCAAAAAGTATTCTAAGCTTTTTATAATTTCTAAAACATTCTTTTTTTCTAAGCTACAGGTAAAATTAAATTTATCCCCAAGCCGTAATGTATTAATGACACATGAAGGTAGTTGGATATTGGAAAGGTTTACTAACCATTTGTCATTAGATACGGAATGAGAAAGTTCATTGAACTGCGTATTATTTTGGTTGAGGGCAATGGCACTTGCGTTACACGAAACCTCAGACATATGAGCATATCCACCGAATTTTTAATTTTCGTGTTACTGAGCTAGATCTTTCATATAAATGAACCTAGTTAACGTTCAAATACATAGAACTATTAAACAAAATTTTCTTGAAATCGCACTTCATTTTTATCAAGATCAACAGTGGCGATCATGACTAAAACATGTCTTGAATGGTCAGAATTAGGGGAGTCTCACGTGTACTTTACCAAGTTTTTTCCACTAAATAGTCTATAAAAAAAATAGCTATCCTCCAAACAGTACCAAAATTTTTTTAAACCATCCTGACATTATATTTTTTCAGAAAAAACAACCCCCAAAGGTATGTCTGTTTTCAAAACTGAAATAAAAATAATTGAAACATCGTACTACAATTTATAAATTAAAAAAAAAATTTTTATTTGTACCGTTTAAAAAAATAGCAATTTTTTTTTTGTAAATATAAAAAGCGTAAAATATTCTTCTTGGACTAATGAAAAAAATGATGCCTTGCAAATATGTGTGCCTTATTTCTAAAATAATCTACAGCATTTGAAAGAAGACTACATCGAAGCGTAACTTGTTTAAAAAAAGTGTATTATTGGGTGGCACATCCACAGAAAGCATAATATCATCCTTAGCATAGATGTGAACTATAGATTTAATCATTTATAAAGATATTATCCATATGTTAAAATGTCATTCAACTTTACAGTGCCGAAATTATAAGGTCACGCGAGAACATTTCTCTGAATTTTACGAACACATAGAAAATCGTACGTAAACAAAAAGCGAGTAAAACTTATTATAAAAAATAGCTATTATAAAAAATGAGTAACTCTTTTATTTTCATGTTCTTTTGATCTATATAGAATGAAGAAAAGTGCTTCAGAAGGTGTGCCTTAAAAAATTTAGAAACTTTTTTTTCATGCCCAAAATTGAAAATTCGGTGGATGTGCTCATATATGTGTTTTTAATTAAGTTTGAATTGTATTTTCGTAAATATAGATTTTCTAATTTAATATCCAGTTTCTCTTTAACATTTTTCATTATGAACATTAATTTAGTATTATAAAAATGCATAAACAAATCAATCAAATTTGAACTCATGTGTTTATTTAATAAGTTCTTAAACTTCGAAATTTTTTCAGTAAGAAATTTCTTATGTAAATTGATGTCTGAAATCTCTATATTTAAAATTCTTTTTTCGGTTTTCTTAATAATTTTTTGCAGACTCCGATGTTCTTTATTAGAATGCATCGAAAGATTTTTTTTTTTTTTTTAACGCTATTACTAATATGTGTCGGTATTAGATCATAAAATCTACAATTAATCAAAAACTTACATTGACAACACGATTTTTTATAATCATATAAAAGCCCACTGAATTTATGGAAAAGTTTTTTTGTAAAAAAACCAAATTTCTTAAAGATTAAGTACAAAACATAACTGAGTAAAATCTAATCTTTTGGTAAGAATTTCTTCTAAATCCATCTTAAATAAAGAATTGCTATCACTTAAGAGTGTCAAAAGTTAAATAATAAAACTTGCATAACGTTTGATGAATATGATGGCACTATCTTGAAAGATCCAGTTAATCTCCACTGTTTGAGTGCCTTCTTCAAAAAATGGTAGTAGTGTATCAAATCTTCAAAGCCGTGTTCAAAACCCAACGACGAAGCATATATGGTTTTGTGCAGCCAATGGCAGTCATGGTTGAATACATTGAAGGATAGGACGCTAATGGTTCTACTGCCCAGGTTCTAAAAAAACAATAATCTTTAAATCCAACGTTTCGGACGATTTATTTCTGTTCCTTATCAAGGTCTAAAAATACACAAATTTTACACAAGTTTTTTTAAAAAGAAAAATAACACTTAAATCGAATAAATCTTGTTTTACAAATCTTACCAAAAACTATAGTCTTAGAATATATGTTCACCTACGTACTAAGAGAATAATTACTTCTCTTTGTTATACACATACAGTTTTGTCTGTGTTTTAGATATGCGGTTTTGTTTGTGTTACTAAATAGCGCGTATTATTTGCTCCCACTCTTACTCATACATGCACATACCCTAGTATAAATACGACGATAACGCTGGTATCGTTTCACATTGACTAGTGCACACAGCTAGTGTCCACTTAACTATATTCTAAAACTATAGTTTTTGGTAAGATTTGTAAAACAAGATTTATTCACTTTAATTGTTATTTTTTTTTTTAAAAAAACTTGTGTAAAATTTGTGTATTTTTAGACCTTGATAAGGGACGGAAATAAATCGTCCGAAACGTTGGATTTAAAGATAGTAGGCAAGCTAGGCCGGTTCTGCGACCCCCCACCACTCGCCCACCAGCCGCCCTGTGCAGCGCTCTGATAGTTGAGACGGGCAGATGAGGCTCCGCCCACTTTCGAGAAGCTTCTACCCTTACGCAATGACGTCATCGAATAAAAAAATTATCCGTATTTTATTGTAACGTTTTTCAAACCGCTCAAATTCTAGCGATCCCGGGCGTGCGGCGGCGGCGCTTATAAGCTCATATATGAGCGGCCGAGAGTCTAGCCTCGGAGCACCTCCCGCTGAGCACACGTGTAAAATCTTAGCCGCGGGCGCGTGCCGCTGAAACCGAGCGTGACCCCTCTCATCACTTTTCAAGCTTTTCTGAGGGGTCGCTCAAGCGAGACAGAGCTAAAAATAGCCGTTAAATAGGTTGTTTTCAGAGAGACAACGCGAAGGAGGAGGAGGCGTAGGAGGTGGAAGAGATAGAGAGCATAGGTATAAATGCGACAGGAAAGAGAGAGATAGCGAGTAAGAACGAGTGAGAGAGAGCGAGAGAGAACGAGTGAGAGAGAGAGAGAGCGCGAGAGCGAGAGAGAGAGAGAGAGAGAGTTTTCGAGGTGGCTTGCATGTGTGATATGACTCTAACTCAGTAAGTATATTTCGGCTATAGCATGCTGAACTGTAAACCCGGCTGACCCGACGCAACAGGATGTATAGTTTTTATCTCGAGTGTGCTTGATGCGTGAATAGGGTCGTATTTTTACGACGCTGACCCATGCACATACGTGTGTGTGCACGTTTGAGGAAGTGTTGTTCCTTTTTTCACATCTGGAGTGCGTATATAGTGCGGCTAGTCTTTTCGATGCCCACCCTTTTTTTTCATAAAATGTTTATTTTGAATCTCAGTAATGTTTCGAAGAAAACGTGTCTACGGGGTGGACGCTGAAGCAAACTCCGATGAGAAGCTACACGGTGACGTCATCGCATGTTGCGCTCAAGAAGGTATCAGATTTCAACCGTTTCCTGTCAACGGCTCCCAAAACTTAATAGTATTTCATGGAATTTTCCACGGTAAATCAAAATACTGTTTTGGTTAACTGCATATACAAACGATAAGAGTGAGGGCGCTGAAGTAGGCCGATACAAGGCGACAAGACGGAGAGCTTTTTAGTGTTGCTCAGAGACGAGAGCAGAACAGTCGTGTTTTGAATTAATAGGATATTTACTTGCCACAGTCAAATATCAGAATATACACACAGCATTTTTATTAGTTTATTCTCGTTAAACTTGCTACCTCGAAAGGACATAAGATTACAATAAATTTTTAAAATTTGTTATTCTATTCATAATTAGTCATACGGGCTTTATAAATACGACGAGTGTGCTGGAATTCTTTCATTGTGCAACGAAGTTTTAAGTGATCACTATGTCAACTTTGACTCGAAAAAACTTGTGAATATTATGCTAGAAGCATATGGGCTTTTAGCTTATAAAAAAGTAAATCCTGAAGAAATTACGAAGTGGATTAAAGTAGGAAGCCAGAATCTAAGAAACTTGAGGAGGCTTTCGCTTAAAAATGGAAACACTGTTGCAGAGAAACAAAGTTTTATATCCACAATTGGATTACTTAAAGGCATTCAAGGTAGATACAAGCGTTTATTAAAGAGTGGTGCGGGTTTGCGTGAAACAAGAAGTGACAGAGTAAAATGGCAAAATGTGGAGTCTGCTATCAATGATCGTATTAAATCTGGAGCGATTACCAACTTAAAAAATTTAGGCTCTCAAAGTGTATACTACCTTGTCAGCTGAATACATTATAATTAAAGCTGACAAAGAGATAGTAGAAATCAAGTATTTTAATACAAAGGCGGAGCCGATTTTACGAACAACGGATTTAAAGCAATGGTTTACTGAGAATGTTCAACAGCGTATTAAAAAAGATATGGAAGAATTCCAGGAGAAAGGTTCCGGTTGGACACTTCGACAGATTCTTAATTTATCTGTACACATCAACAAATATAATCCAATGCGAGGAGGCTCATACATCAGTCTACCCCAGCAAATACAGAAGAAGCATGCATGTATCAATGTACAGAATTTCGATGATGCATGTTTCAAGTGGGCAATACTGTCAGTTTTACATCCAGCACATAATAACGCAAATACTAGCAGAGTATCAACATACAAGGTTTATGAGGATGAATTAAATTTTAAAGAAATAGAATTTTCCGTGAGCCCCAAACAGATTCCAAAATTTGAAAAACAAAATAATATCTCGGTTAATGTTTATATTTTAAAAAAGTCTGGTGGAAATTTTAAAGTTGTGCCACTTCACATAACATCATATAAGAAGGAAACTCATATCAACCTTCTTCTTCTACAAAACTATTACGTAGATGATGAGGAAAGTAAACAGGAGGAAAACTTTGAAAATGATTCATCGATATTCCACTATGTTTGGATCAAAGATTTATCGCGTTTAGTATCTACACAACTTTCAAAACGGAGTCATAAGCAGTTTATTTGTGATCGGTGTCTACATTATTTCAGAAATGGTTCTAAATTGAACTTGCATGAATAAGATTGTATACAACTCAACAAGTACAAAGTAACTTTGCCTACACCAAGAGACAAAATTTTACAGTTTAAAAATTTTAATCATAAAGAAAAAGTGCCATTCGTCATATACGCAGATTTTGAGTGCCTTCTAAAAGCTGTGGAAATTGGAAATGCTTATCAAGAACATGAAGCATTTAGTATTAGATATTATTTAAAGTGCAGTTATGATGACTCTCTATCTCACTACAGTAGCTACAAAGGAAAAGATCCTGCTAAATGGTTTGCAGAGCAGCTGCAAAGTCTAGCAGAAAAATTTGAGACTATCTTCAAGTTCATAGTACCAATGAAAACATTAAATTTAAAACAAGAACAAGAATTTCGAAATACATCATTATGCCACATTTGCGAGAAACCTTTAGCAGAGAAGCGTGTTCGAGATCATTGTCATCTGACTGGAAGGTAAAATTAAAAGAAAATTAAATATGCTTCAAGCAGAAATTTTTGCATTTTTTCATATGTTTTTTTCTTTTCTTATGTTTTAGGTATCGAGGTGCTGCTCATGAAGATTGCAATTCACAGTATAAAGATTCACACAGTATTCCAGTGGTATTTCATAATTTAACTGGCTATGACTCACATTTTCTCATAAAGGATATTGCCAATAGCATTCCTGGACGAGTAGATCTTTTACCAGTGAATAAGGAACGCTTCATCTCATTCACCAAGCACATTGAGGGAAACGATATTAACTTTAAATTCATAGATTCTTACCGATTCATGGCAGCATCCTTAGACAAATTGTCATCATATCTCGAGGAACTTAGAATTTTGCGGCAAGAGTTCTCATGAGATGAACTATTAACGGAAGAGAAATTTCAATTACTTAAACGGAAAGGAGTCTTTCCATATGATTATTTAGACTCTGAGGAAAGACTTGAAGTTTCAAAGCTACCATCGAAAGATGAATTCTACAGTAAACTAAATAGCTGCCATATATCAAACGAGGATTATGAACACGCAAAAAAAGTTTGGAGAGCATTTAATATATCAAGTTTGGGCAAATATTCAGACTTGTACTTAAAAACAGATGTTCTACTGTTGGTAGAAGTATTTGAAAATTTCCGCGACAGCTGTCTGAAAGCTTACGGTTTAAATCCGGCACATTATTACACAACTCCAGGCTTAACTTGGAATGCTATGCTCAAGTATACGAAAATACAGCTCGAATTACTTACAGATATTGATCAGGTTATGTTCATTGAATGCAGTATACGAGGTGGAGTGAGTCAATGTTCCAACCATTATGCTCGAGCCAATAACAAATACATGGGCAATGATTATGAAGTAGATAAGGAGTCCAAATATCTCATGTACTTTGATGTAAATAATCTCTATGGCTGGGCTATGCAACAATATCTACCCTACGGTGTCTTTGAATGGATTGATGATGTAGAACGAATAAATTTCAATATTCCGGATAATTCCCCAGTTGGATACATACTTGAAGTGGACTTGGAATATCCAGAACATTTACACGATACACATAAAGATCTACGATTTTGTCCAGAGCACAAGAAACCACCAGGCTCCTCACAAGCTAAACTTCTCACGATTGTTGAGCAGAAATCGCGATACATTCTACACTATCGCAATTTGAAGCAAGCTCTAGAAAATGAATTAAAACTCAAAAAAGTTCATAGAATACTGAAATTTAATCAAAGACACTGGCTCAAAGAATACATTGATCTAAACAGTAGAATGCGACAAGCATCTAAAAATGATTTTGAAAAAAATCTCTACAAATTAATGAATAATGCTGTTTTTGGAAAGACGATGGAAAATGTGAGAAAAAGAGTTAATGTTAAATTACTAGCTAAATGGGAAGGTCGATATGGAGCAGAAGCTCGCATTGCACAGCCAGAATTTCATAGCAGTACTATCATCGATGAAAATCTTGCTATTGTAGAGTTAGCAAAAATTGAAGTGCATATTAACAAGTCAATTTACGTAGGACTGTGTGTACTTGATTTATCGAAGACTTTAGTATACGATTTTACTACAAATATATGAAAACGAAATTTGAGGATCGCTGTAAACTGCTATATACTGACACTGACAGCTTTATATATGAAATAAGAAATGATGATATTTATGAAGTGATTAAGAGCGATATTGCAAATTTTGATACTTCGGACTATTCATCTAATAATGTATTTGGAATTCCACAAGCCAATAAGAAGGTTGTAGGATTAATGAAGGATGAGTGCAATGGCCGCATTATGACAGAATTCGTTGGACTACGTAGTAAACCATCAATTTCGTGTTACGTCGAGTCTATCAAAGAAGACCCAACATGTTAGTTTTATAAAAAACTATTCTGCTCAGTTTAGAGCCTAGGCTAATGAAAACCTACTAGCTCGGGATTGGGCTAGATACTAGCACTAGAAGGATAGGGTAGTTTATGGGCAGCAAAAAGGGCGCGACGCGGTTGAAAAAGCAAGTTTAAAGATTTGATAACCAGTGGTGTTTCTGGTTATCCTTGTCTCTTTTATTTTTATTCACCCCGAATGTGAATTGTTTAATTTGTGTTGATTAGGGAATGTACCCACAAGAAAGGCCAAGTTACTGATGACTTGCGGAATAGATTCCCTAATATATTTTTTTATTCTCAGGATATCTAGGGGGTTGATTTAGAAAGATGGATAGATATATAGAAGAAGCACTTTGTTTTAGGGAAAACTTTACGAAAACACGAATTAAACATAAAATGGGGTTAATATTTTGGGAGATGTTCTAGCTAACTGGTAGAAAAGTTAAGATAGCAAATAAAATTTTTCACTTACTTTTATTTTTCCTCGGTCCTTAGCGGCTTTTGATGGTCCGTTGTCTCTGCTGCGTATTTTTACGGAAAATGTCGGTTGTTAACTGATTTTAAAATAAATGAATATAAACACGAGAATTCTTAGTTTTATGCAATCACTTTATTTCACTAAAAAAAAAAAAATATGTATTACCATTGCACGGTAATAAGGTTACAAATACAAAATCTTAGTTAGAGCAAACTAAATGTCGCGGACCTCGTCTGTTTGAGGTTGGTTGAGCGCGTGTTGAATGAGTGCGTGTAAAAGACCTCGTCGGAGGGTGAAAGAGCGCGTGTTGATGAGCGCGTGTAAAAGACCTCGTTGGAGGGTGAAAGAGCGCGTGTTGATGAGCGCGTGTAAAAGACCTCGTTGGAGGGTGATGGCTGGTGAGTGAGTGAGTGAGACTGAGTAGACGCGCAGCGTTACGAGCTAGCCTAACTAGGAGGACGCTGACGCTTCTTTCCTTAAACGTGGAAAGATATTATTGGTCGCTCGGGTTTCGAAACCGCCCTTGACATAGTAAGGGGCATACCTAAATCTACCTGATTGGTTACGGTTGGTTTTCTGGAAATTTCTACTACTCCTCCTTCTAAGATTCTGCGTGAGGATTGGTTAATTAGCTTCAGATATTCAGCACGCATTTAAATATAGTAAGTAATAATAATTAATACAAGTTTTTGCATAAATCTTAATTAATAAACAACTAAATTATTTTAAAACCTATATTTTTCTAAAATATTAAGTTTTAATTGATGAAAGTGTTGAAAAAGGCGGGGCTAATATAAATTATTAAATAACTTAATAAATAATAATTGTACATCTTAGATTTTTGTTTGACATAAAAAGAAAATCGGAATAAAAATGGATTCTAGAATAAAAAATATGAAAATTATAATTTAAAAGGTTAAAAAGCTTTAATTAACTAATAGACTTCATAATTTAGTTGTTTTTACAGTTGTGATCTGGTAAATATAATAATTAAAGTTAGTACGGTATGTGTGATGCAATTGTGAATAAGATTTTTGTTTATAAGTATATTTACATAGCTTATAAACTTACAGAGAGGCAATTTCGTTATTTAATTTTAAATTAATATAAAATCCTAACGATAAAACATTGTTTATATTGATGTATAAAAGTATTCCATCTTATTATAATTTTACTACCGGGTATATAGGAAAATTCACTTATTATTTCCTTTTGCATTACAAAAATTCCTATTACCATAAAAGCATTTTATTTCCAATGAGGCAACTAAATTAAACAAGAGTTTGCTTATAACCAATATTCATAAAAATATCAGAATTACAGAAACCTATTCAATTTGGTTGTAAGAGTGAAATTAACAATGTTAACTGAATTTTCCTAGTATTTCTGAGTGGAAAAGTTTCCAAGTTTTTCGAGATGAATAATTCAGAGATGGACATTCGCCCTTAAGCGTGTTTTTCTCTTGGTGAAATTTGGTACAGCTACCCACGCTTCCACGAAAAGGACGCTACGCTTCTTCGAATCGTACCTGGGGTGCGCTTCCCCGAAAAGGATGCTACGCTTTCTGCTATGCTTTTACTCGTTTAATTAATTTCTAAGCAATTGTGTATTATTAACATCAATAATCTATCAATTTTAATCGTCATTAATAAAACATTAGTACAAATTCTTATACTGTATAATTTAATTACGATGGAATTTAAATTTGAGATTGAAAGCAACTTTCAATATGAGAAAGTAACGTTAATAATAGAAAAATATGACGTAAATTTGCAGTGATTATAATGATCATCACAAATCAAATTACATATTCAAGTATAAAAACTTGTGTTACATTATATATAATTAGTTATTTTAATATCAAGTGGTTGCAGCATTACAAAAAGGCCACGCGCTCAATGATAAAAAAAAAATTTTCCTTTTTTTTTTTTATTTTTATTGAATAAACTTATCTATAGGGCAGGATGTAACATTCGACGACTATCTTCAGTGTTTACTAAATTCAACTACACAATACAGACAGCAGTGTATCATACAGTCTAAAGCTCATGTAGTACGTACTGTGAAACAAATAAAATTAGCTCTGAGTCCACATGACAATAAGAGATATCTCATACCAAATGAAACAGATACTAAAAAGTCTAGGACTGCAGGTCAGAAGAAACGCTGGAGAAAAATAATTTGTCTGTTTTCCTGTGGTTTTTACAATCAAAAGAGATGGACGACATATTAAACGTACAGTCATCTGTGGAATTCGTCAGCTTTCAATAACAGTGATAAAATTCGTATCTCCATACAGCATCAAGATCTCTACCTTCTACCTTCACGCAGTTCATTACATATTCATGGCCGATTATTAAAAGCAGATGGCACCGCAGCAGTTATCACAAAGCTTGTAAACAACGCCCTCTGTCATCTTTTCGAAGAAATCCGATATGAAATTAATGCTGTAGAGATTGATAAATGTAAAAATGTTATTTTTTTAGGCAACCAACATTAATTTGATTATTATTTATTTAATAGTGGTCACACTAAATATTTTCATCCCAATGAATACTCCAATAAATAATATCTAATTGTCAAATAAAAATGCAGATTTAATTTTAAATTCTCGCGCCTTTTACCCAAGAGCCAATCACAGAGTGAATCTATAGAAGCTTCACTTCTTCCGGTCGCAACACGCCACAAGTTTATTTAAAGGACAGGAGGGGAGCAAAGGAATAAATAAATAAACCGGCAAAACACACGGATTAAATGAAAACAATATATTAAACATACGTGCACCATCATACATCACGATTACATTTCTTCATTCGACATACAAAAAGAAAAAGAAAAACATAATACATAATGGACAGAAAAAAATATGTACAGTACATAAAAATAACGTATAATACACCCGCAAAATCTAACCGAACGCCATCCACTGATGATCCACGCAACCAGCGCACACGAAATTCCGGAGATCCTCCTGGTGATCTCCAGAGGCACAATCCAGGATCTGCGCCGCGTTCGGTCTAGCCCCAGGGAAGAACGACTCAAAACAGGGCCGGCAGTTCCGCCACACGGGGAGGGGCACCGAGCACAGCTCGCAGTAACCGTAAACTGTGCTGCCAGCATGCGCCCTACCCATGGGGAGGTTGAGTCTTACGAGCCCTACGTAAGGTATAAATAAATCGCGTAAGCCCCCTCAGGCTCGGCTGGGTCCTCCAAATCCGGACTCGGAACCTCCGGATGGAGCCACTCGTTGCAGAGCCGCAAAGCCTGTCGGTCGCTATGGCGCTGGTAGAACGGCTCAGCCGTTCGGAGCACTGCTTCTTGGAACTCACCGTGGGTGGCAAGAATGTTGATCGCCATATCGTCCGGATTGCGCCCCCGAGAATGATAGCCCGGAATGCGAACGGCACGCCGGTCCTGGTCACGGCGAGCAGTGACCAAAGTGTAAGCGGGACCAAAAGCGCGCCGCAGGACCGACCCATGATGTCGCCAGTCGAAAGGCCCAGGCTCCGACTCTTGAAGACGCACTCGTCAGCGAGGTACACGCCGGCCTCCCCGCTGAAGACGCCGCTGCACACGACGGGGCGCCCTGCGCCAGTGCTGTAGGGCCACACCAGCAGCAGCCAACAACGTAATCGCCAATGCACAGGCTGTTACAAACCCCATGGGTACAACCGTCACGAGTGGAAGCAAAATAAGGCAAGGAAACACAGTGTGCTGTCAAGGCAAGCAGACGAACACTGCTCATGATTGTGCAGAGGAGCCGCGAAACTGTCAGCTGGGCAAAAGAGCCGAGGCAGCAAATAGAAAGCAAGAGCGAGAGAAACCGTAAGGAGTAGACTGCAACAGCAGCGGTATCGAGAATACCGAACAAAATATATAAACATCACGAGCTACGAGTAGCGCCCGATCCGATTACCGGCAATGCGCGTTTAGCTAACTCGACACCGGAAAGCGGCGTCACGACCGCTCAGTAAGGCAGCGAAACAAATGGACCCGCCAGCGCATCAGAGTGATCGGTTGCTAGCAGCTGACAGGGAGAGAGGCCACTCGGATCATTACACTTAAGCGATACCCCACTAGTACGGATTCAGGGACAGGGACAAAATATACGCGACGGAAATATGATAATAAGAAATGACGAGTCTCGTTGCAGGTCCGTGGTCGGCCTCCACAATAAGGAAACCACGGTAAGAGCCGTTAAGGAGAATCCAGGAATACTAGTGGAAAGACTCAACCCACTGGCCGTGTCCAGTACCTCATGGCGGATAATTTAACAAATCGATCTAGGACCCTTGACGCAGCAGGGAGCAGAGTTACTGTACAACTGGAAGGCCTTGAACCAATCCCCGCAGGAAGCTTCACACAAACACCTAGAGAGAGTTTTTAAGCAAATTGATAATTGCAATCGGAATATGGCATGGACATTGGGACTGATGGAGGTACCCGCGCGAGTAGCCCATAGACGAAAATGTAGCGCATGGTTCTCCGGGGACGCCAAGGCCAGCAAGTTCCTCTTTGGGACCCTAGATGAAGACACCGAAAAGGAGATAAAGGACCTGATTGCACGAAACGACGCGAAGTTAGCAAAACTATCTAAACTATTGGTCAATCAAATGGAAATCGTATACAAGGAATTCAGATTACTACACGGTAGAGCCGATACCCTCGTTAACGCTAAAAAGCGAACAGAGAAGGAAAGGCAAGGTGGCCGCCTTCATGGAAGCCATGCACATCCTAGAAGAACAGGTGCTGCAATACGAGATAGATATACAGACACTGACAGACGCTGTACTGTTTGCAGCTCAGGGCGCTATCTATACACAGTTCACCGACCCGGCGTAAGTACAGGAGACCGCGGAGCTAGTAGCAAAATCAGTGCCGGACGCCAGGTTTCCAATTTCCTACGAAAACGGAACCTTGGCTGACTTGGTAAAGATCGCCGATTTGTCAATAATGCTTTACGACACGCGATTAATCTATCATATCACCATACCCCTTATCGGGTACAGCCAATACGACCTGTATAAGGCGACACCGTGGCCGACGCCACAAACTACGGTAAACGGATCGACTGTCTACGCGTACATATGGCCCAACTCTCGCTTCTTCGCACTTAGTCAATCGAATGACGCGTATATCAATATCCGACCAGAGGCACTGTCCAAATGCAAACAGGCATGGGGGTTATACATCTGTCAAAATACCGAGCCGGAGCAAGAAGTAACCGAGCAAGTAACATGCGAAATAGCAATCGCTACAGGACTACGAATCCCTGACCTCGAAACCTGTGACGTAAGAGTCTTGAAACTCGAGACCACATTTTGGGCAAGGACGAGTTCCACTAACTCCTGGATGTTTTCGACTAACAAAAAAGACAAATTAATGGTTACATGTCCAAGAGCAGCCGAAAAGGTACTCGTAATTCAGGGTGTGGGACTGCTCGAACTGGCGGCCGGATGTTCGGGTCGCTCAGACACTACACGGCTCCTCACTAATCGCGAAATAATCACGAAATTCGAAACTGTATCATACGGGGGCAATATACTCAATGTCACCAACATCATCTCCAACGTCACTACCGACGGAGGATCGATGCTGCAACACATAATGAGAGAATTTGATAGCATGCCACAAAGCAAGCTCGCGCAGCCCGCTTTCCTAGAATTGGGAAACGAGCTGAAGAACATAATCAACCGCTCGCAGGAACTAGAACAACGCGACGCCGTGGACGGCGAGTTTATAGCCCTAAAACAAGCAGTCTCTTATTCAGGCGGATCAATCGTCGCGATCATAATCGTCCTCGCGTTGGGTTGGAAATTCTGGCCTAGGGGAAGGGAGCCCTCGCTACTAATCAATAAAGACATTTTTCCAGGTACACCATCGCAAGCGCTACTACCTTCAACGGTACATTATTCGACTATCACAGGGAGAGTCATCACCCTGCCACACCGTCAACACGAAGCACGGGTTGAGAAAAATCAGAGCCGCAAGTCCGATCCTATAAAATGTCATATAAATAAAGAAAAAATATATATTAGAATTGTATTGTTAGATACACTCACGCAGACACAACACTACACACGAATATTAAGACTAAAACATACACACATCATACCCTAGAAAGATGAATAATTTTTTAACACTCCCGACCGCTCGACGTCAACCTTAGCCAACCCTAGCAGTATATAGACTTTAGTATCGAACTAACTCCAACCAATCCTAGCAGCAATTTTACGAACCTACTTCATCTAATCCCCTAACATCAAGAAAAAAAAGAACATTTTTCCCCCGCCCCATCACTTGTTTCACCGCCCCGGAGGTCGATGTCGCGGCACTCAGACGTGTCACGAGTGGTAGCTTCCAGAGAGAAAGCGCGGGCGGCCATGAACTCGAAAACCACGCGCTATCGATTCATACAGACTCTCGAAGAACGAAGACACATAGCCCATCACGAACTCCCGATCAGCAATATGCCGAGCGTTGATAGAGGACGTCGAATGTCGAAGGTGCATGACATCAACCAATGCGAGTCAGCAGAACAGCGAATCCGCGAGGCACTGAATCACCGGCACGAGATCTGGACGTCGAATTAGGGGGAAGAAACGAACAGCCGATGAGCAATGATCCCCCACTTACGAGCCCCAAGGCAGAGATATAAAAACCGAGGGAAGCGCATCCAGGGGACAGAAAGAAAGAGAACGAAAGCGGGGAAATAGAGAGAGGACGGAAGCGAGGTACGAGGAACGAGGACGAGCGCCACGACCAATTCACGAGAGGACGTCGATCGAGTGCATCGCGAACGCGTGTTAGGTTATCTCTCTCGCTCGTATAAGTATTTTAATAAATAACGTAAGTATACTTTAACTCTAGTTATATTTCACTGCATTGTTTCGAGTCTCGGCTTGGAACGACACGAACACCTCAGAAGCCTTCGTACGTGCGTGAACCGAGATAGGCTCACACGTAACAGTGATAGAAATTTTGGTTTTTCGCTTTTATCTCGAGAAGGAGCGCTCAGATCCAAAAACGGTCGAAATTTTTTCGGAGGTGGGGCGTATTCCAATAGGGGGGCTATATCTTTTTTACCTAGAACCATATGCTGTATACAAAATTTTCATAACTTCAAAATTGTTCCAAAGATTTTACGCGCGCAGCGTCCTCGCAATTCAGCTTTAAGTATACATATGATTGGATAGCCTAGTGGTAAGGTGGCTGCTCAGTAATCTAAAGATCGTCAGTTCAAATCCAACCTCCGGCGATTTTCTTTTTTTTTCTTAAAAATTTTTTATATTAAATATTAATGTTTATCGGTAAAGTATATTAATCCAGTGTTCTACCTTATCACCGTGAACATTGAGGGTTTGCGCGTGCTATTAGATGCAAATTCAGTTATGAGTATACATACGTCTCGATAGCCGAGTGGTAAAGTTGCTGCTCAGTAATCTGAAGATCGTGGGTTCGAATCCATCCTTCGGTGTTTTTTTTTTTTTTTTTCATGAAAACTTTTTATATTAAAAGATTAATGTTTATCGGTAAAGTATATTAATTTACATACAGTGTTCTACCTTACCGACGGCACGGCACCACCGTGAAGGGATCGTGCTATAAGAATACAAATTAAGCTATGAGTATACTTATATCTCGATAACCGAGTGGTAAGGTGGTTGCTCAGTAATCCAGCGATCGTGAGTTCGAATCCACCCTCTGGCGATTTTTTTTCATAAAAACTTTTAAATATTCGCAATGGTGCTAACCATAATGAAGTGTATAAAACTAATTGTGCTCTGCAAAACGATTCCAACATGGAAGAGAATGACGAATAAAAAATATTTGAAGGATAATGGTAAGGTTGATAGACATGTAGAACCTCACAGGATAGGAGCAAGGTGTAGCTCTTATCCTTCTTCAAATTCTGATCGCTACATGTCTCTCGCAACCAGTTAGTCAAGGCTTCGGTTACATAAGCATGTTGCAGTCGTTAGAAGCTTTCATTCCCTAATAATGGGTCAAAGCAGCTCGACCGTTGCTCCTGAGCAACAACAACTAATATAAAACGACATAAAAAAGTCGCAGTTCTTTGCCCGAGAAAAAGGGTTATAAGAAATACTAAATGGTTACTAGTAGATAAGAGCCGCTGGCTGAGAGCAGCAGCTGACCCGCAGCTGGCCGCCCGCAGCCGACTGCTACTGCTGCCCGTTTGTAGCAGGCTGTCGTGCTCATCGCTCACCGCTGGCCGTTCACTGCCCGTCGTCCTCTCCCATCCCCAGGGCAGGGCCTGACTTTCAGCTAGACCTGATATGATCTAGAATCAGTAGGCGGGTTCTGGCTCAACCCGGTTTATTGACGTGCGGGTGAGCCAGGACCAGTATACTGATTCTGGATCAACAGGTCTGAGTTATTGGCTTCCTGTGCAATTACAGATGAGCCAGAAACCCTATACCGATTCTGGCTCAAGCAGATCACGGCTTCATTTGTGTTATTGGCTCCCGTGCAATTACGGGTGAACCAGAAACTCTATACCGATTCTGGCTCAAGCAGGTCACGACCTGATTTGGGTTATTGGCTCCCGTGCAATTGCGGGTGAGCCAGAATCGGTATAGCTTATCTACTTGTTGCTGTTGCTGCATTTACTGCTGCTGCAGTTGTTGCTGTCGGAGCTGTTCCTCAGCTGGATATGTCCAGATGGGTGCTGCAAAGCTCAGCAGGTCTGTCCCGGAACCCTCCTAGCCGTTTGCCTCTTCCACTGGCTCCACCACTGCATTATGTGCTTGTGGCGTTCATCCTCCGAGACTCCGAGAGTTTCTGTCTCACTATTAGGTCATCCCGCAAGTCTGTGAACGGGTGCGGATGGCCTAGGTCGGAATTGGGATCCAGAATAGTCGACTCAGACTTGTTCATCAACGTTAAGTCGATGAACGCTCTTCGGGATTGCTCGCGTTTGGCAAACGCTTGCTGCTCCGACAGCTTCGGCTCTGACACGAAATCGGCGGCACTATAATTGCCCATAAGCCACTTCATCATTGTCAGCATATTCACTGACTGCAGATCTGGCTGCTGTAGACCAAGGCCTTGCATGGCCTCGTTGATCTCCTCTTCGGGCTGTGTATATGCCCAATTGAATATCGCAGATTCCGCAAACTGCGTTGAGCGAGCCATGGTGTCAATTGGCTGTGCACTTCCCCACGAACTTATTTTACTAGCGCAAGGAGTATCCGGGTTGATGGCAGAGAGAGTTTGCCTTTTCAACCCGTAAGCTAGCTTTTTCAATGGGAATCCGGATTATTTTCTTAGAGCTACGGCGGATGCTCTTAACCTCGATTACTCATGAGGGTTTCCCGTATAAAAATAAAAGCTATTTCTGTAATTAATTACTATTTGTAATTAATTACGCTCAACTACTCGCACTTGTAATTTATAAATAAATATGTGCGAAAAAATATATATGTGTGTTAAAACAGACAACATCACAAAAAACACAAAAATAAATATAATTTTCACCTAAAAAAAAAATAAAAAAACAATTTTAAAGTTCGAGGGGATTTTTGCGCTCGAGTTTTTACTCAGGCGCACAGCAACTTTTTGCTTCGAGATTGCTTGCCGACTTTCTCTCGATTTCCCACGAACTGCAAAAGAAAGAAAGAAAAAAATTTATTTTCCGTCCAAAAAAAAAATAATTCTTATAGGAAAGACGAGAGAAAAAAAGAAAAAGAAATTATCGAGTCGAGAAAAAATTAATTAAAAAAAAATTAATTATCGCTAAAAAAAAATAATTGTCGTTAAGAAAAAATTGTAATTGTTATAACAAATTTTAAGTGTTAAAAACAATTAATTAAGGAACGAAAATTTCCGCGATCGAGATCTCTCGTCGTCGGCACTTTTGATCGAGGGTTTCTGGTTATCGCTCGCCTAACCTCTCGACCGCACTCTCGCAACAGCACGGCTGTGTCACGCACACGCACACGCACACATGCGCCTACGAGCTGCGGTACGAAGATCCTTTCTTTGCAGCTTACGCTCAGCTACGCTGCTGACCTTCGCGCCAAGCTTCGCCGCGAATCACGTACGCACCGTGGGTCCTTCTGCACAATTATAATTAACAAAACGTTGTGGCGCCAATTGTAACGGGATGGCTAGTGGGGGAAAATGCCAAAAAGCCACAGGCCAGCGATGCTCTAGAACACGGTGCTGCGGGTGTCAGACTAAAATGACTTGCCCGGGGATCAGCTGCTGGAGTAATATTTTGTAAAAATAACGCCTCCAAAAAACGCGCGTTAAATGGTTATGCGCATGCGCAGTAACGAAAAGCGATACTTTTTAATAATTTTGATCGCCTTTTGCTAGCGATAAAAGCTATTATGCTACCATCGCGCGATAATCAATTGAAAATTACGCCATTTCTGGACTTTTATGCGCTATTATATTCAACGTTACACATCACCTAGATAAAATAGCGCTAAAGCAAGACTCGCGCTTTGATTTCGCAATGCAACAGGCTTTCAAAATATTCATGTGCTAGTAAGACATGGATATACGTATCTATTTCACATGTTCTTCAATACATAAAACAAAAAATGTATTCAAAGAAAATTAAAGTTATACAAAGGTAATGAAAGTTCTTTCTTTCTAGTTTTAATTTTTTTTCAAATTGAGCAAAACGTTTCTGGGCTAAATGTCTGAGGTTTAAGGAGATGTGCAACCCTAATTTCAATATTTTTTTAAATCAACATTCAAACATTTATTTGGAAAAAGACGGCTCTCAAGCGCTCCGTACACGCAAACACTATATGCAGATTTTTTTCTGGATAATTCTATTGATATTTGCGTGAGTTATGCTCGTTTGAAAAGTAGTTCAATTGTAGATTCCTACTTACCGACAGTACGGTTTTTATTTAATTAAATAAATTCTCATCATTTTTTGGAAAAAGACGTCTGTCAAGCGCTCCGTACACGCAAACACTATATGCAGATTTTTTTCTGGATAATTCTATTGATATTTGCGTGAGTTATGCTCGTTTGAAAAATAACGTCGGTACTCACATCCCCTTAAAGAAAAGAGCTTTTCTGCCTTTTTTTCAAAAATTTCAACCTTCGACAAAAAAAGTGTGACAAAAACGTATTGCTTCCTCATAGAGGAAGCTTTGTGATAGTAAAAAAAAGTTTATGAGATAATGTGTTAGAAATGTTATTTAGCAAATTTGGAATCGAAATACACTATTTTTAGAAAATGTCCGTATGGATGTGTGTGTATGTGTGTGTGTATGTATGTCCGTATACGCTGATATCTCATGATCTACTCGACCGATTTTAACGGGAGACTGATCATTGTTTTAGATTTTGCTTCCACAATTGGGGTCAATATTCTATTTTTGTAAAATTTAATTTTTTTTTTTATAGCCATTTTTTAATTTTCAAAATTTTTTTTTTCGATTTTTTTAATATTTAGAATAAATATTGTTTATATATCATGAATTCTCTGTATGTAGGATAAAATTATCTACAATTTAAAAAAAAAAAAAGTCGGTAGCTAAATTTCGTCAAAAGTCATTGATGAAAACGTAATTTTTTGTAAATAGGTTATATTTCGAAATTAAAAAAAGATATTAACATGAATATTTTTTTTGTTATAAAGGATATTAAGTACTATAACTTACTAAATTTATAGGTTTTTTTATTCATTATTTTTTGAGAAAAAAAATAATTTATAAAAAAAAGTGATTTTTTTTTGTCGTTCAATAACTATAGTAAAATTGGCTTAATCACTTTGAAATTCTTTGTAGGGGTAGATTTTGTATACCAATCAAGTGAGTTCTTTGGGCAAAAGGATTGATCCATAAATTTCGAAGATATTTGAGGTTAAAATTTTTTTCAATTTTTTTTAAATCGTAATTTCTCGAGAACGGCTCTATGTATCTAAATGGAGTGGGTGATATTCGAAAGAGAATTAAAATACCTATATTTTCTAAAAAAAAATAATTCTCTAGCTATCACGGTTCTTTTGTTATTAACAAAAACGTAAAAATTGAAAAATGAAAAAAAAAGGGTTTTATATGTTCAACTATTACAAGAGTAAAATTGTCTTATTCGCTTCAAAATTCATTGTAGAGGTATATTATTGATAGTTCTTGGATGAGTTCTTTTGGCAAAGTGATTGGTTCATAAATTTCAGAGATATTTGAGGTTAAATTTTTTCTAGACATTTTTAAAATCTATTTCTTGAGGATTAATTTATAATTTTTTTATAATTTAGTTTATAATTAAATTTAATTTAATTTATGAAAAGATAATTTTAGTTTATAATACCTCTGAAAATTATGAACCAATCATTTTGCCAAAAAAACTCTGCCGAGAACTATCAATAATATACCTGTACAATGAATTTTGAAGCGAATAAGACAATTTTACTATCGTAATAGTTGAACATCCAAAACTCATTTTTTTTTTTAATTTTTAAATTTATACATTTTTGTTAATAACAAAAGAACCGTGATAGCTAGAAAATTAATTTTTTTTAGGAAATATAGGTAATTTAATTATGTTTCGAATGCTATAAATTACATTCAAATACATAGAGCTCAGTTGCAATACATATCAGTTGCAAATTTATAGGCAATTGTGATATATATTTTATGTATGTGAAATTTTGTGGAAATGTATAATCTATAAAAATTTGAATAAATTATGTTGGAGTTTTGTTATTTCTGTCTTTCTGAAGTATTAAATTTTAAATATATATTGGAATTAAAAATTAATTAAAGGAATCAGTAAATTAAGTTTGAGGAAGCTACGTGCCAATGAATTGGCAGCGGTTTTTTTAATTGTACACAAGTTTTCTCGTATATTTGGTGACATCAAAAAGAAGAAAAAGTGCCTTCAACATGTGTGCCTTAAAGTCCTCCGTAAACGTAAACATCACAGTCTCATGTTTTTTTTTTGTGGTTAGGAGATGCAAACAATATTTGCACGCAAATAAATAAACTTTACATAGCTTATATATGATTTACATAAGTTAATTATAATTGTAATATGCTTTTCTATGATAATTTAGCTAAACAAAATCAATTATTAAGAATTGGTAAACGTGAAAAAAATCTTTACTGTTGCCTCTTACGCAGAAACTACCGGAGACTCCAGTAATGCTAGCTTTATGTCTACCACCCGAGTCACTCAGGCCGTTTTGGTCTGAGTCTCCAGTTAACGATACTGAACTTTTCTTTCCGCATATATTTACATATAGTTTGGCGAGGTACTGTGTATTAGACAGAGGTCAAAATTGTTGGAATTGGACTGTAATTTATTGTTATTATTTCGATATATAAAGAAAGAAAAATTTGTTTGAGTTATTCGAAAAGAAACACTTCTTTATTTTATTAATTGAGAAAATAAATTTTTCTTTTTCATCAGTATTTAGAATGTATTTCATTTTTTCAAAAACCCTTATAAGTACCAAAACAAGTTATTAATTATTGTAATAAATTTCGATAATTGTATTACAATAATAATTGTATACATTTTTATGTATGTGTTATGCGTATGCCGGCGACTGAGAGGAATAACCCCCTAACTCGGCACTGAATTCGTAAACCACCTAACTCGGTGTTTGTTTGGCATTAAGTTTAATTTTTATTTTTAACAATTAATAAATGTATAACTTTATTTGTATTAAATAATTGTAAAAGTAAATAGTGGAACGTGTCGAATGCGAGATCTAGCTCCAGGTGGTGCGCTCCGTAGTTTTCATCGTCCACTATATTTTCAATGCGTTCCATGGGCCCTGATATCTTAACGCAAAAGAATACGGAGCGCAGCACCTAAACTCCATCATCGGCCACCCCAAAGACCTAGACCACGCATTCGATGCGTTCCAACACCTAGAGAAACAAAGCAACGGAGCGTACTATCTAGACATCATCATTGCCTACGCCGAACACCTGGACCACGTATTAGGTGCGCCCTAATCTCTAAGCCCAAAAAACTACGGAGCGCATCATCTAAACTCTATCATCGGCCATCCTAAAGACCTAGACCACGTATTCGATGCTTTAATTTATCGATAAGGAATACTTCCTTATAATAGTTGTGATTTCCCTTACAATTGAAGGTGAGAGCAATGTATACTAAAATCGTGTGACACTGTTACTACCGTGGTATGCTACTCATCCAACGATCATATAATTGTGTAACTGTTGTAGTATGAAAAGCATCATACTTAAATACAAGCAGCCCATACTATATGGGCCCCTTACTTCGATTCCTAAAACTGTGTTACTTATATAGTATGGGAACTCCTATACTCCACGAGTATAAGCCGTTTTAATTATGGTGATAAGATTTTTCTTTCCGCGTATGAGAAATAATTAGATATTTTGGTTTGAAGAAATAAATTTTTATCGTGCACAGACGCAGAACAAAGGCAATGTTGAATTATCCATGCAGATTTTGATCACAATTTTTAATCGCGCCTGTTATGCAGAAGTCTTGTTTTAAAATCCTGCAGAGTTGCCACTACAAAATTAAAGGGAAAAAATACTCCTGAGTTAGAGGTCTCTTAAAGCAAACGCCGAGTTAGGGGATTATCCCTCTCAACTGTCGATGTATAAAAAACAAAACGTTTTGGAAATATAGTTTACATGTGTTAAAAAATCATTTCATATGTATTGAAAATTTATCGCCTTACGTTAGCGATATTGAAAATATCGCTTAACGCGCGTAATTTTTACAGAATAATACCCCTGAAATCCCGAAAACAACGCGAAGATTGCACGCGAACTTCGCTTTCCAACTTATTGGATCGCTGAGTGAAAAGCACGCTCTCGAAGAGTAAAGCTCGCAGCCGCTATGCTCAGATATGAAAACGACCAGCGGAGTCGTTTTCCCGCGGAGGCGGCGGTATCCGGGAGAAGGACGGGTTGTATAAAGAACAACGCGACAAGTAACTAGATATCACAGTATACTAGACTAAAGTATTACATGCACCATGCAAGGGCTGTTAATTACACTAAGTTAGTTCGCGTGCGACGGTTACTGTTTAAACGCGCGAACGATACGGCGCGGCGAAGCTGCTACAAAATACGTGCGCACTTGTTAAGTACGACGGGCTAACACACACCTGCACATACACGGAACAGAAAGCCTGCACGGGGCGATTTCCGTGCAAGCCTTTCATAATAATTACAAGAGGAGAGCAGAAGACTTACGATGAAGGAGCAGCTGGTGCACTTGACTCTGTCTCTCTCTCTCTCTCTCTCTCTCTCTCTCTCTCTCTCTCTCTCTCTCTCTCTCTCAAAAGCCCTCCGCAAAAGATTAGATGAGTGCCTTGTTCAACCGCATCTTGATTACTGTACAGTAGTCTATTTAAACGCATAGACGAGCAGCGCGAGAAAGTGCAACGATTAAGCAATTCTTGTGTTAGATATGTCACCGGATCTAAGAGAGATGAGCACATCACCCACTATAGGAAACGCCTGGGCTGGCTTCGTATGGACTCACGTAGGCTCTACTTTGCAGCACTACTATTATACAAACTATTAAGGATACGTGAGCCATCATATTTAGCTGCTTTTTTTCATGAGGCATAAGCCTAGGCTGACCAGCAGGGGAGTGCAGCCGGAACTTCAGTTTCCGGTCTTAAACTACAAAACGGGTGATAAGGCATTTTTGGTCCAAGGTGTCCGCCTCTGGAACTCCCTCCCTCCCTCCATACGTTACCTACCCTCATTTTCATCATTCAGGAGGGCGATGCGTCAACATTTTATTGATCTCGATCCTTAGTCTCTCTTGGTGGGAAAGGAACTTCCTAGAAACTACTAGAAATAAGAAACCGTTTAATGTTAACCTAATTTATGACTCTGCCAAGTGGCATTATACTGTGATATAAATCTAGGATATATAATAAACTGTGATGCTATAATAACATTGACAAAACTATTAGTTGAACTATAAAAGAAATTTATTTATGTATTTGCGACTTATTATATTTTATATTTTTATATATCTCTTTCTTGATTTTATTGTGTATTTTAAAAATTGTTTTAAATTGACTCTGTATTATATGATTTAGGATTGTATACGTATTTCATTTGTTATTTATATGTATCATGTTTTGCCTTAAAGGCGAATAAAGAGATCTATCTATCTATCTATCCCTCTCTTTCCGTCGCTCTCGCAGGAGTTACGTCTCGCTTCCCCGAAAATTGACCCCGTGGATGACTGTGTGCATAGGTAAAATTGCTACAGGCAAAGCACTACTTGTCGCCTCTTCCTCGTGGTTGTGTATACGTTTACGTGACAAATATTTCAGCATCGCACGATAGGGTTACTACCGCGTATACCAGTCTGAGAAGGGTCGCCATAGGATAAAAAGCAAAAACGCGTCTATCGTGCTTGTGAATATAGAAACGTGGGTCGACCATTGGGTTTCATTGGAAGCACTCGTGGTTCGGGTGGTCATCGCGCCGCGTCGCTCGCCAGTTATATTAGCGAATGTGTATCGGACTTGCACTTCGCGCTGCATGGAGCACATCATTCTCCACACAAAGCAGAGTAGTGCACACAGATAAGTGTGAGTCTCGAGATCGATGCAGTTAATTCCGATCTGGCCTCACGAGACAGGAAAAAATTAAAAAGCTCCTCCTATAGGTATCTTGCGCTCATAAGGATAGATCACGTTTGAGGTGGTGGATATAATGGAGATCACAGATTCAGCGCTAGTCGGCGCATAGTAGAACCCTGTGATATCGGCATTCCGGGAAATCACGCATATATTGGGCTGGGTGAGTGTGCGATCGGTAGCCCCGTGGTTAGGGCGCTCATCCGAACGAATCGAGTTTAAATCCCGATGCCATCGCCTATTTTCTTCTGTTTCTCTGAAATCTGTAATTCCGTTACAGTGGGGGAGCGAGACGGGATGCGCTGCATGATGGGTGTGGGAGGAATAAATATTGAGGACCGAAGGTCCGAAAGCATCGAAACGAAAGTTTCCGATCGCGGATTATTTACGTTGGGCGCCACTGTAACGGGATTACAGATTTCGGAGAAAAAGAAAAAAATAGACCATAGCATCGGGATTTGAACCCGATTCGTCCGGACGAGAGTCGAGCGCCCTAACCACGGGGCTACCGATCGCACACTCACCCAGCCCAATATATGCGTGATTTCTCGGATGCCGGTATCACAGGGCTCTACTATGCGTTGACTAGCGCCGAATCTGTGATCTCTGTTATAGTAATTAAAATCTAAAACCATATTTATTTACATAAATTAAATAATAGCTTAAATCAAAAACATAAGTTTTCGAATTTAAAAGAAAAAAGGTAATAAATATTTATTTAGCATTATATAATAATTGTAGTAAAACGTCCTAGTCTAATCGAAAAAAAATAGAAATAAAAATTAAAAGAGCTTACTATCTTCAAAATGACGAAAAAATTGATTTTCCTTTTTTTTGCCTTTTCTACAGGTTTCTTATATATATAGGAACACGTTTACTTGTATGTGTTTTAAAATATCAAAAAACATTATTTAAGACTTATTAGTATAATAAAAAAAATAATTATATTTAAATACGGGATTTATTATAAAAATAATATAAATCATATTCTTGAATTTGAAATCCAGTGGAATCGTCTTTTGAGTTGTGACAATTTTGCACTTCTGTTCTAGTAACGTAACCATTCTGTCAACGAAATTTGACAGAAAATTACTATATTAATACTCCCTTTTGTATATATACTTATACAACTATAATACCATAGCGTCAACACAGTTGCACAGCTGACAGCTCAAAATCTCAAATAAGCCAAGATACATAACTGTGTGATTTCAACAGTTTGTTTTGCAGAGTTTTTGCTTTCTGATAGAGAAATATTTTTTTCTTAGTGCTTGATTATTTGTATTCATAAGTGAATTTCGGACTAAAAATGTAATGTATTGAGTATGTGAAGATATATGTCTGAAAAGTGTAAGTGTAATTATAATACAAGCGTGCAGTGACAGTTTTGTTTAAATTTGGAAAGTAGTTTCAGTTCAAGATGAGAATGCTGTATAAAAATTAATACTCAAAAACATATGCATTAGCAAGATTTAATTAAATATTTTAAAGAAGAGGCATTAAAAATTTTTATCGCATAAAATTAAATGCATCTTTTTTCTAAGAAAGACGAAAGTGATATATTATGTCTAGCTCACTATAGGATATATAATTCAATTCAGAAGATTTGTGAAATGCAATAAGTGTCAAGATGTATCTATACAAATAAAAGCGATAAGCCTGCTCACAAGAATGCAGGCTTAAATTCAAGATATATTTAATATTTAATATGTGTAATCAAGTGATCATTGAAAAAATGGGCTTATCGGCTTTTATGTACTTTTGTCTATGACAAAAGAAGGACAGATTGAGCAGTGACTTTTAATGGAACGAATTCTGCTAGCTTAGCAATAACTTTTAATGGAAGGGATGCATGCAAGGTGCCAGAGAATCTGTTTTAACCATTTTATATGGGAAAACAGATCAAGGAGCGCGGGAGCGTTCCAAAGGCAAGTATCTGTCCAATGTATGTAGAAGAACCCTGAGGGACGACCGCGCTAGATATACGTTGAAATGGGTGTGCGAGAATTTCGTTATTTTTTTACGACTTTGCATTATGATTTTTCTTATACTTGAATATATCAATGGATAGCTTTTTTGATATACTACATGTATAAAAATTTTCAATTAAAAATATTGGGTCGTTTTGATGTATATCGAGTTTATAATTTCTGATGGCTGTTTTCAGATCAAAAAGTTTTCTTCTTCTTTTCTCTCGTCGATCAGCAACTGTGTTCCGACCGCTGCTCTGTTGTGATTGGTCAAGCTCCTACCTATGATTATACAGGATGTGTCATTTTAATTGACGCACCCGAAAATTTCAAAAACGGCGTCTCCTAGAAAAAAATGATTCAAACAAAAGTTGTAGGGTACGGAGGAGGCCAACTGATAATGACCTTCACTTTGACCTTGAGGTCAAGGATCAAGGTCATTTGAAGGTCAAATCGATTTTTTGCATAGGAACCCCCACTTTTGACCTCGGAAATGGGAAGAGCGGCAAATTTTACGTTCAAATATGACCTTGACCTTAACTTCAAACTCAGAGGTCAACATAATGTAAAGAAGAAAATCAGTCAACGCATTCAAACATTTGGAAAACTACACAGCCTACACAAGAAAATGTTTTGTACAAAAGCTGAGTGTAGGGGGGGGGGGGGCAACTGACCATGATATTGATCTTCAGGTCAATATTAAGATGTGGCCTTGACATAGACGTCAAGATCCAGGATAAAGACCGAAGAGATCCAAGAAGGACAAAGACCTATTCCAGCTTTACCAAGACACAACGACGTAGACGTGATAGGAAAGTATTTCGTTGGAGTGCTCAAT
The DNA here is from genome assembly GCA_036365515.1 of Torymus aiolomorphi. Classification (NCBI taxonomy): domain Eukaryota; kingdom Metazoa; phylum Arthropoda; class Insecta; order Hymenoptera; family Torymidae; genus Torymus; species Torymus aiolomorphi. The sequence continues at coordinate 169,360,009 of CM070874.1, read as the reverse complement.
TTTTCTAAGCCCCCTTGCCTTTCACGTTCCGGGGTGCTTTCTGTTGTCATGAGTCCCCTCGCCTCTCACGTTCCGGGGTGCTTTCTGTTGTCGTGAGTCCCCTCACCTCTCACGTTCCGGAGTAATTTACTTTTTCAATATCAATCAATGTCAACCTCGTAATAGTTGTTCAAAGTTAGCACCATTAGCTTCGAGACATAAGTTGATTCTAATTTGAAAATTATCAACAGTCTTCAGCAGTACGTTTCTTGGAATTGCCGCACAAGCTTCTCTTATTCGATTTTTCATGTCTTCTCTTGTAGTTGGCGCTTCCTCATACACTTTATCTTTTATGAATCCCCTCAAAAAAAAATCAAGCGATGTCATATCAGGTGATCGGGCAGGCCAAGAAACTGGACCTGCTCGTCCTATCCATCTTTGCGGATACATGTTATTCAAAAAGTCCCGCATAATTCGTGCATAATGCGGCCTTGCACCATCTAATTGAACGTACATTCTTTGTCTCGTTGCCACATCAACATTTTCAAGCATACCAGGTAAGTGCTCACTAAGCATCTCTCGATAAATAGCTCCTGTTACATTTTTATCAAAAAAGTATGGGCCAATTAGATAACCATTCACGATGCCACACCAGACCATTAAACTCCAACGGTGTTGGTTATCAACTTGTCGATACCAATGAGGATTAACCTCTGAGTAACAATGACAATTGTGTCTATTAAGTTCGCCGTTATTTTTGAAAGTAGCTTCATCGCTAAACATTACAAACCTAAAGAAGTCATGGTCCTCCTCATTTTTTCGTAAAGCCCAATTATAAAAATTTAAACGCTCTTGATGATCATTGGGAGTTAAGGCTTGCACTAATACTATGTGATATGCGTGGAATTTCACTTTTTTGATAATTCTTGAAAGAGTTTTAAAAGGAATACCTGACTCTCTTGAAATGATTCCACAACTTGTGTGCGGATTTAGGTGAATGTAAGCTAAAATTACAAGAACACGTATATCATTTTCGTCGTATACACGACTTAGACATTGTCGACTTAAGTGGCCATTCTGAGCTCTCAACTTTAGTCGTTGAATGGTTCTGTCATTAGGATGTCGCCGATCTGGTTAACGCTCTGCATATCGTCTAGCAGCAGCTTGGTAACTACCATGACATTCACCGAAAATTATCAACATATCAACAATTTCAGCTGGTGGGTAGTCTGCCATAATTTTTGACAAAAAATTTTTGTTAAATTGGAAGCAAAATGAAAAATTATAATTAAAACTTAAGAACAAATTATTGAACTGTGGACAATAAAGAGCGGAGACTCCACAAAATAATGTATGTCTGTCGTATTAACTGAATGAGCAAACTGCTCCTTTAATTTAAATTTTAAGTGCCTTTCACTTGAGATTAAGTTCGCAAGCAAGAAATCATATCACCAGTGGTCACCTTAGGTAAAAGTTGGTTATTGATAATTATTAGAAATCACTTAAGATGAAAGTTTGTGATTAATGGTTGAATGCGTAGTTTTTGAAATGGATACATTGATCAATTTAAACATTAGAATGACCTTAAATATTAAATTGCAAATTAGAGTCAAGGTCATATTTGAACGTAAAATTTGCCGCTCTTTCCATTTCCGGGGTCAAAAGTGGGGGTTCCTATGCAAAAAATCGATTTGACCTTCAAATGACCTTGATCCTTGACCTCAACGTCAAAGTGAAGGTCATTATCAGTTGGCCCCCTCCGTACCCTATAACTTTTGTTTGAATCATTTTTTTCTAGGAAACGCCGTTTTTGAAATTTTTGGGTGCGTCAATTAAAATGACACCCTGTATATATGCTACACACACAGAACCATCGAGAGAGAAATATAAACGTACATATATTTATTGTATACAATATATATATATATATATATATATATATATATATATATATATATATATATATATATATATATATATATATATATATATATATATATATATATATATATATATATATATATATATATATATATATATATATATATATATATATATATATATATATATATATATATATATATCCCTACAGCTTTTGTATTAAAAGTTTTTTTCCATCTCCCTTATATATATATATATATATATATATATATATACCGGGTGTCCCATTTTAAAACCACCAGGCAAATATCTCGAAAACTAAGGGAGATGGAAAAAAACTTTTAATACAAAAGTTGTAGGGTTCAGAGGGGCCCAGCTGATCGTGACCTTGGTTATGACCTTGAGGTCAATTATCAAGTTCATTTGAAGGGCAAATCGATTTTTTCAAATGGGAACCCCCACTTTTGACCTCGTAAATGGAAAGAGCGGAAAAGAGCAGAAAATTTTACGTTTAGATATGTCCTTGAGTCAAGGCCATGGTCATGGTCATGGTCATGTTTAAAAAGAAAATCAATCAACGCATCCAAAAATTCCCATAATTACGCATACGAGTGTTAAATACAGAAGTTGTAGTGTTTGGAGGGGCCCAACTGATCGTGACCTTGACCATGAACTTGAGGTCAAGGATGATGTCGTTTGAAGGTTAAATCAATTTTGTTTAATGGCAACCCTCACTTTTGACCTCGTAAATAGAAAAACCGAAAAATTCTGATATGACCTTGGGTCAAGGTCATGGTCAAAGTTATGGTCAGTTTCCGTGCAGTTAAGAGCAAAGCCGGAGATGACCCGGTCACCTAAGGCAAGGTCGGAGATTATCCGGCCAGTTAAGGCAAGGTCGGAGATGACCCGGCCAGTTAAGGCAAGGTCGGAGATGACCCGGCCAGTTAAGGCAAGGTCGGAGATGACCCGGCCAGTTAAGGCAAGGTCGGAGATGACCCGGCCAGTTAAGGCAAGGTCGGAGATGACCCGGTCAGTTAAGGCAAGGTCGGAGATGACCCGGCATGTTAAGGCAAGGTCGGGGATGATCAGGCCAGCTAAAAATTCATTGGAAAATTCCACGTTCATGTGTATTTAGTCATAGGATCCAAGTGTTTCGGTCACCATTTACTGAAGAAGATGCTCAAAAGTTGCACCATTTACTTGTTGACAACATTCTATTCTCCTTTTAAAGTTTCTCACAGTATTTAATAATACTTGACGTGGAATACTTAAGCAGATTTGTGTAATCCTTTGAATCATGTCATCTCTTGTAGTTGGCCTGTTGCGGTAGATTGTATTTTTTAGGAAGCCCCATAAATAAAAATCTGGAGATGTCAGATCTGGAGATCTTGGTGGCCATGCTACGGGACCTCCTCTACCAATCCATCGAACGTTAAACCTTTCATTAAGAAAATCTCTGACAATTCTGGCATAATGTGGAGGAGCACCATCTTGTTGTTGCCACATTCTGGCCCTTGTATGGAGATCAACGTTTTCTAGAAAGAGTGGCAGCTCGTCCCTCAGCAACTGTAAATAAGTATGTTGAGTTACGTGACCTTCAAAAAAATAAGGTCCAATCAGACATCCGTTAATAATACCACACCATACCGTTACATTCCAGCGATGCTGATGATCAACTTCTCGCATCCAATGAGGATTAACAGGAGACCAGTAGTGGCAATTATGGCGATTCAACATACCAGTACTCTGAAATGTAGCCTCGTTGCTAAAAAGAACATTGTTAAAGAAATTTTCATCATCAGTAATTTGTTGTGTTGCCCATTGGCAAAATGTTATTCTCCGTCGATAATCTTCCACAGTTAAAGCTTGATTTAGAGTAATGTGGTAAGGATGGTAACGCGCATATCGTAAATATCTACTGGCCGTAGATCTTGGAATACCCATTGTTAACTCGATTTCGCGTAAACTGACATGAACATTTAAATGTACCATGGCTAGAACAGCAAGAAAGCGAGGATTATTTTCATAATCGTGTTCATTCAGTGTCCTCCTTCTTCGAACGAAGTTTCCTTGTCGACCGCGCAGTTCAATGTCACGTATTACCGTATGATCAGGATGTTGTCGTTGAGGGAACCGAGCACGATACAATCTGCTTGCCTCTCGATAGTTTCGTCGACATTCTCCTAAAATAAGAAGAATGTCAACTATTTCATTAGCAGAATAGTCAGGCATTCTTTTTAGTTGTAAATGCAATTATTTATCAAAACACACCACAAAAGAAATAATATGTTATTATACTATACAATATTTTAAAACGAAAAAGTTTAATTTTCTGTGCCAATATAAGTGTGCTCAATTTGAAAACAATTTGATGTAAACAGTAATAATTATTGACTATTACCGATCAATGCTGAATACTACCGGTCACTATTGGATACAGGTGGTCAACACTTATTAACTTTTGTTATTATTTGATATAAGTGGTTAACCCTGGTAAATATTGATAATAGTAAAAATAGTAAAATTTTCCGCTCTTTCCATTTACGAGGTCAAAAATAGGGGTTCCCATTTGAAAAAATCGATTTGACCTTCAAATGACCTTGATCATTGACCTCAAGGTCATAACCAAGATCACGATCAGTTGGGCCGCTCCAAACCCTACAACTTCGGTATTCAACACTCGTATGCGTAATTATGGGAATGTTTGGATGCGTTGATTGATTTTGATTTTAAACATGACCATGACCATGACCATGGCCTTGACTCAAGGACATATCTGAACGTAAAATTTTCCGCTCTTTCCATTTACGAGGTCAAAAATGGGGTTTCCATTTGGAAAAATCGATTTGACCTTCAAATGACCTTGATCATTGACCACAAGGTCATAACCAAGGTTACGATCAGTTGGGTCCCTCTGAACCCTACAACTTTTGTATTTAACAATTTGTCTCGTATGCCTAATTATGGGAATGTTTTGATGCGTTAATTGATTTTGATTTTAAACATGACCATGACCATGACCATGACCTTGACTGAAGGACATATCTGAACGTCAAATTTTCCGCTCTTTCCATTTACGAGGTCAAAAGTGGGGGTTCCCATTTGAAAAAATCGAGTTGACCTTCAAATGACCTTGATCATTGACCTCAAGGTCATAACCAAGGTCACGATCAATTGGACCCCTCTGAACCCTACAACTTTTGTATTAAAAGTTTTTTTCCATCTCCCTTAGTTTTCGAGATATTTGCCTGGTGGTTTTAAAATGGGACACCCGGTATATATATATATATATGGGTAGTTCCTGTACTTTTTTAAAAAGTGTGCGCGGGGGGGTCGTCGATTTTGTCGACGATGTTTTTTATGAAAGTACATATAAAAAAAATAGATTGTCCAAAATTTCAGACCCTTATCTCATTCCTAATTCCTGCTGGAATTTTTTTAAACCCTGATTTTGACCTGTTTTTAGCCAGTTTTCAAAAAATTCTAAAAGGCTGAAATTTTAACAAAATGAGGTCGGTGAGGTCTCATTTTTTTTGTCTGTGTTCAAATTTTAAGAAAAAAAATACACTGATATGAAATGATGATTTAGGTTTTATTGGCGATAAACCTCTATATCTCGTAACTGGTTCCACATTTTTGAGCTCACTAGGTCTCACTTTTTTGTCTCAACGAGACCTTTAATTTCTTTTTTTGAGGACCTAAATTGATTGAATAGACTTCAAGATACAGCCTTTTGAAGTTGACGTTTTTATCAAAAATCGCTAAAATCAACCGTGTTCATGGTCACAGTGTCAACCGAATTTTAATTATAAATCATTAACAAAAGTATTTTTCATTAGAATATGATGTTATCTAACTATACTCTTTTCCTATCATAGGAAAAAGTAAAAAAATAATTTTTTGTCGAGCATTATAATATCTAATTTTTCGATACCTAAAATAATCAAATATGGCTCTCTACTGACATGAATTCTACCATCTTATAATTATTTTTGACACATATACGTAACATAGATACAAAGGTGGTTCCTAGACCTTTAAAATCCGTAGTCGCTGATTTTTCTAGGACCACTAGAGCCAAAGTTATAGCCGTTTTTATAAAAAAATATTTTTCAAGTGGTAAAATTAGAGCTTGTGAAATATAGGAAAAGTTGTATTTACAAGATCAACCATAAGTTTGGCATAATTATCCTAAAAAAAGTGCTGAGGCTGCGTATTTTGAAGATCTTAGGCCGTGTCTACACTATGCGAGAAGCACGTGCGATCAGCCCAAGCGATGCGAGCAAGCAATGCGTGTTGGACAAAATATTTAAAATACTTAAAATGATAAATAATATCATTTCACTACGATATTATTGACGATATTATTTATCGCTAAATATAGATCTACTAACTGATCTACTACGATTGTTCGGGATTGAAGTATCCAAAGTGCCCGCTAGATGGCAAGCGTCCGATGCGCTCCCACTATGAAAAACATCACCCAGCGGGCTTAAATAGAGTCCTGCGGCGCCTAGTCGCTACGTGCTTTATGCACATTCCTTTTACCTTACCACTTTCCGTATTACCTATACAATGCCTTATTGCCTGTTTACTCGTACGCATAAGCGTTCATACCTTTTTCTGCAATCAACTTTCACTTTCGAGTAGAGTTAGTTGCATAGACTCTTGAAGTCTAATTTTTCCGTTTATTTCTTCTCGCTGACAAACCCTAATAATATAAACTCACGTTTACGTTCAATCGTATACAACGATATTATTTATCATTTTAAGTATTTCAAGTACTTTGTGCAAAACGTATGGCTTGTCGCATGCGCGCACCGGTTGCGCTTCTCGCATACCTAGTATAGACATGGTCTTAAATGCAGGTTCTCTATAGTTTTACGTGCGTTATACGTATAAGCTCAGGTTAAATGAAACATACATAGATAGTTTCATTTAACCTGTGTTGACGTAAGTTAATAGATGACAGACATCCATTTTTCTGTGCGAGACACCCGTGAACCCGTCATCCGTTACACGACACACGGCACGGAATGTCCTTAAACAATGAGTACAAGTTACAATAAAAAATGAAATGAATATTTCTAAGTAGAATTGTGAAGGTAGTTGAGCAGAACTATTACCAAGTATATCAGTATTGGTTCGGTTGAGTTTTATAAATTGTACAATTGTGTTTTGTAAGTGTTATCTTCTCAGGAATTGAAAGAAAATGATGTGCTATATTGGTGAATTGCATGAGGATGATAAATGTCATTTAGAGCATTACACAAGAAATAAATCTCTTAATCTAATTAGTAATCTTAGTAATGAATTAAAGCTCTATTTATCATTTAGGATTAAAAATTTTGATATTAATGTAGAAAATAAATTTATTTGCGACCATCATCTTCATAAATATGATACTCGATATACAAGTAGACAAAGGAAGTGTTGCAATTGTTTTAATAATCATTCAAAATCCATTGAGAATAATTTAGTAATGATTAGTGCTGATAAATGTGATAAATTTCGTAAAATTTGTAATATAAATTTAGATCCAGGTAATAAGTACTGTAAAAACTGTGAGTTCAAAATTACATCAATAATAACAAAAAATGCAGAAAAAGATGAAAACATTGGGAATGATGGTTTAAACGTAAATAATAATGAGCAGCTTTCTTCAAGCAGTCAAGTTCTTCAAGTAGCCAAGTGTGTACATCAGAAAGTTCAGAAGATATATTATTGAGCCAAGGATTTCAACGTTTAAATAAAATGCTCGATGAATTTGATGAACCTCCTCTTAAACGAGAGAAACTTAGTGATTATCGCTTGGAAAATAAAACATACAGTGTTTTAGAATCAATGAATACGAAATTTTGTACAACAGTTAATAAAACATTGAATCTTAATTTGCCAACTCAATGCAATCTTAAACAGCTACAAGAGGATAGTATGTCATTTCACGGAATGATTGGAAACATAATTTAGTGTTATAATGAAGAAACTAATTTTGGTAAAAAAATATCGTTATTGACATTACTTCCAAATCATTGGAAATTTGAACAAGCAAAACATTATTTCCAATGTTCACGTTATATGTTTAATAAAGCAAAAGAACTTAAAATTACTGTAGGTAAGTTAAAAAATGGCTTGTAATAAATTCTTAATATCTTGATTATAGACATAGTGTAAACATATAGAATCGATAATCCTTTATACATTAGATTACATATATTATATTACACTTGAGAATTATTAATAGAAAATTTTAGTTTAATTTATTAAAATCTATGTAATTTTTGTTCAAGCAACTATAATGATAAAGGGTACCCCTATAAAATATTTAATTTAAAATCCTCATAATTATTTATTTATATTACTCATGTATTATTACTTAAGTATTATTATTTATGTATTACTTACGTATTGCTTACGTATTGCTTAAGTATTGTTTACGGATTAAGTAAAATAATACATGAATTGTAATTTAAACTGTAACGGACGGCTCGTGTGCGTGCGCGCATGTGTGTGTATATCGGTATGCGCTGATGAGACTCGAGGCGAGTCTCAGCACACCGCGACGGCACGCGCAAACACGGAAAATGTAAACATCTCTCAACCTTACGCGAAGGGCAAGGCCGAGAGAGGATTGCGCGTGCCGACGGAGAAGCAGGCAGGCAGTATTGTTTCGGCCATTGCCGCGAGAATAGCCCGCAGTGAAAGAGAGAGAGAGATTAGTGCGCGAGTGCCGAGAGTGAGCGGGACCGAGCCGCAGCAGCGTAGCCGAGAGGCCGAGAGAGAGAGAGAGAGAGAGACGCCGGCCGCTACTCTGCTACCGCCGGACTGCCCGCTAAGGTGCGAGAGAGAGAGAGAGAGAGAGAGAGAGAGAGAGAGAGAGAGAGAGAGAGAGAGAGAGAGAGAGAGAGAGAGAGATACGACGAACGAGGCGTTCAGCACCGCTCGGCCTGTCTCCCTGCATCAGCCGAGTCTTCGCGAGGTAAGTCCTGGCCAGGCGCTAGCGCGCTCTCCCCGCGGACGACGTGCGTCCGGAGAACGACTCCCACGCGAGCGAGCGAGGCTCACCGACGCGCGCGCGTGTGTCGATCGCGCGTGGCGATCGACCAACGTCGGCGCGGGCCGCTTTGACGAGTGCGTGTGTGGGACCGCGCGCACACGTAACTAGAGCGCGGGCGCACCACCCGAATCGGCGCGTACACTGCGTACGCGCCGCCTGTATGTTGTTCTTTGTGCCCGAGGGGCAATAAACTTCTTTTATTTTCCGTCCGCGTTCGTGCATTATTTGACGCGTAGTCCCGGATCCTTTTTCCCAGTCGGTGGCGCGGCGGTATAGAATACCACCGGCCTCCGCGGGCGCGAGTACACGGTGCTCGCGCATTTCTGAGCACCCGAGTAAGCACGCACGAGAGAGAGAGAGAGCGCGACCGCGAAGTCGCGCGTTGTAACGCCGACAGGTACGACTGCCGAGGAAGGCAGCCGACGGCAAGCGACAGCGCGCAGGCGAGAAGGAGGAGATTTCGCCGAGGGTTGGCACAAGCAAGTGCTCGCGCCACACTGCATTGTTGCGCCGTTCATCGGCAAATCCGCTTAGAAGGAGCGAATAATTGTGCGACGCCTGCCCCGTTACAAAACATTTAAATGAAATCCGATTTAATTAGAAAGAATCTATATTTGAGAAATCTCAATGTTCTCTCTGTTTACAAGCTGTAATCTCATATTTTTTTTTTTAATTTTTTAACATTGAGGAACGGGAGAAAAAAATAATTTCCAAAAAATGCGATTTTTAGGCCTTACTGGTATAAGGAGGGGAGATAGGTCCCCGGAAAAATCGTAGAAAATTCTTTTTTTAGTATACTTCTATGAAATCACTGTCATTTTTCGCTTTCATTAATAGTGGCATTTTGCCTATCTTAACATGGGGTACCCTTCGTTATTCATTATTAGATAAAAAATAATAAAGTAATTATTGGATTTTAAAAGAACTATTAAAATTAATATAAAAAAAAAAAATAAAATAAATTAATTCTAAACTATTTCTTTTCTTCCAATATAACAAGTCATAGTAATTAAAATAGAATAAACATTGAGCTAAATTTTATCGTCTTGATAATCGTTAAATTAAAAAAAATAATATTGTTATTATGGTTTTATTTTATGATTAAGTATACACTATTTAAAATTAATTTCAAAATATATTTTTCCAGGTGTCTTAGGAACTATTAAGCGTAAAGTGTACAGCATTCATTCTAATGAAGTTAGAGAATCTGTAACTCAGTATTATGAAGATGAAAACAATAGTAGAATATGTAGCGGCATTAACGATTGCATCAGTGTTAAAAATCCTATTACTAATATCACAGAGAAGTTACAAAAAAGACTGTTGATGTATGATTTGAAGGATCTATACAACAATTGGGTGGAAGAAGAATATGAATAGCATTTTAAAGATCAGCGCAAACCAGGTTTCAGTATATTTGCTTTATATTTGCTTCTTTAAGGCCAAAAGAATGTATTAGTGCTGGAGCACCTGGTACACACACAATTTGTGTATGTCCTATACACCAAAATGTCAAATTAAAATTGTCTGCCATCAACAAAAATTTAGCCTACCGAGTAATTTTCAATTTCAACAGATTGGAGCGATTGTATGCTACATCTTTGTGAAAACTGTCCTGGTAAAGCAGAAATTCTGAAAATATTGGAATCAAGCTCACGCGAAGATGTTTTAGAGATTGAATATCATAATTGGGTAAATAATGCTGAATCAGAATCTAATAATAGAGTCTTATTATGGTAAAAGAACCTACAAGAAATTTTATTATAAATTTAGCCAATGACTTATGGGAGTTAACAAAGCATCATTATGTGACTGAAATGCAAAAATGTTATTTAAAACATTGCAAAACAATTATTACTCCAGATACATGTATTATACTTCAAGATTTTGCTGAAAATTTCTTATTTGTTTGTCAAGACTCGATCCAAGCATTTTATTTTAATAATACACAAGCAACTGTACACCCGTTTGTAGTGTATTATAAAGAAGACAATAACGACAAATTACAAACCTTATCTGTATGTGTTATTAGTGATTGTTTAAAACATCATGCTTGTGCAGTTAACACTTTTCAAGGGCAACTCATTGCACTTCTAAAACGAGATTTTCCGTTTATTGAGAATGTACATTATATGTCAGATGGAGCACCTACCCAATACAAAAACAAGTAAGAGTACTTTTATTGTAGTATATTAATACGTATTATATTAACAAAATAGACACCTTTAGATTTTTGTTCATTAAATGACCTGAAAAAATTTAATTTTAATTATTAAGAATATGTCAAAGTAATATTCTGAAAGTATATTTAATTTGTGTGAAAAACTATTTTGAGACCCAAAACATCAAAATCCATAAAGATCCTGGACCTGCATGTTACACCCGAGTTAAAATTTTACATTATGTAGAAAACAGCTTTAAAGATAAAATTACTAAAACAGTTCTTTATTTTTTCTGTATATCAAATTTAAAAAAAGCAACAACTTCTACGATGCAAGTTCAAATAATTTGTATTATTATGTACACAATATTAAACAGATTTATTTTATTTTTTATAATTTTTACCTTCATGATAGTATTTATTTACTGTAGGAACAATTTCATTAATACCTGCCATCATGAGGAAGATTTTGGCTTAAAAGTTAAGTCGCACAACTTTTTTCTACTAGCCATGGGAAAAGTCCGTGTGATGGATGTGGAGCAGTGGTTAAACGAACAGTACGCAGAGCATCCTTACAAAGAACATCAGAAAAACCAATTTTAAATCCAAAAGACATGTATGATTACGTTAGTGAAAATATTGATGGAATAAGGTAAAAATAATATAATTTAGATTTTTTGACTATATTATTTGATTATGTATTTGAATAATAAATCATTATGTGTTATAAAAATATAGAATATTTGGTTTTTAGATCTATTTGGGTGAGTCAAGAAACAATTGAGAAAAGGCGTAAAGTACTAGAATGCCGTTTTAAATTGACCCGAACTATACAGAATACAAGAAAATATCACTGCTTTATACCCATTGATGATTCAACATTAAAAGCAAAACTTACTTCGTTTGATAATGATTATAAAATAGTTAAAATAAAATGAATATTACAAAAAAAATTTTACTTAAATTCTTATTTTCAACTTTAATTATCTATAAAGTATGCATAGGTAATTTAATCAACCTAAAGCCATTACTATCGCTTGCTCGCGTCGCATGCGCGCATGGCTTGCTCGCATCGCTTGGGCTGATCGCACGTGCTTCTCGCATAGTGTAGACACGGCCTAAGATCTTCAAAATATGCAGCCTCAGCACTTTTTTTAGGACAATTATGCCAAACTTATGGTTGATCTTGTAAATAAAACTTTTCCTATATTTCACAAGCTCTAATTTTACCACTTGAAAAATATTTTTTTATAAAAACGGCTATAACTTTGGCTCTAGTTGTCCTAGAAAAATCAGCGACTACGGATTTTAAAGGTCTAGGAACCATCTTTATATCTATGTTACGTATACGTGTCGAAAATAATTATAAGATGGTAGAATTCATGTCAGTAGAGAGCCATTTTTGATTATTTTAGGTATCGAAAAATTAGATATTATAATGCTCGACAAAAAATTATTTTTTGACTTTTTCCTATGATAGGAAAAGAGTATAGTTAGATAACATCATATTCTAATGAAAAATACTTTTGTTAATGATTTTTAATTAAAATTCGGTTGACACTGTGACCATGAACACGGTTGATTTTCGCGATTTTTGATAAAAACGTCAACTTCAAAAGGCTGTATCTTGAAGTCTATTCAATCAATTTAGGTCCTCAAAAAAAGAAATTAAAGGTCTCGTTGAAACAAAAAAAATGAGACCTAGTGAGCTCAAAAATGTGGAACCAGTTACGAGATATAGAGGTTTAAAGATGATCTAAAAATTATGAAATGCAATGGCCATATCACAGATCGCCAATAAAACCTAAATCATCATGTCATATCAGTGTATTTTTTTTCTTAAAATTTGAAGAAAGACAAAAAAAATGAGACTTTACCGACCTCATTTTGTTAAAATTTCAGCCTTTTAGAATTTTTTGAAAACTGGCTAAAAACAGGTCAAAATCAGGGTTTAAAAAAATTCCAGCAGGAATTAGGAATGAGATAAGGGGCTGAATTTTGCACAAGCTATTTTTTTTATATGTACTTTCATAAAAAAAATCGTCGACAAAATCGACGACCCCCCGCGCACACTTGTTAAAAGAAGTACAGGAACGACCCATATATATATATATGTATAATTATCCCCCCATCCGTTTATGGAGCCCATCCCTGTATATTAGTACCTACAGCCCAGAGATCCCTATGGCAAGTGACCAAAGAAATAATGGAACCTGGGGTTATAGACTCTAGATCGGGCTCCATAAACGCCCGAGAAAAATATTTTATGGGACCCGGGCTGCATAAAAGAAAACGGGCTCCATAAATATGCTCATGTGTATAAAAGGGCTCCATAAATCTGTTAAAACAAATATATATATCATAACCTCTCTATATGTATGCGATTATTTATATATATTTATTTATGTCGTTTATCGGTTTTGGAGAGTTTTCGGCCATTTTCTAGAGTCTATAACCCCAGGGTCCATATTTCTTTAGTCACGTTAACATAGGCAACTCTGAGAAAAAGAACTATACCTCTCTCCAAAACCGGTTCACCCACATACTTATGTGTGTGTGTGTGTGTGTGTGTGTGTGTGTGTGTGTGTGTGTGTGTGTGTGTGTGTGTGTGTGTGTGTGTGTGTGTGTGTGTGTGTGTGTGTGTGTGTGTGTGTGTCTGTGTGTGTGTGTGTGTGTGTGTGTGTGTGTGTGTGTGTGTGTGTGTGTGTGTGTGTGTGTGTGAAAACTATTTGAAATAAACAATAAAAAGTATCACAGAGAAGTAAACATTTTGCATTTGTGAAATAACTTGGTTTTTGTAATATAAAAATATGGTGCTTCACAGTGAAATACATTTGTGGGTTCTTATATATGTCAGTGAAATGTACGTTCTTTTGTGTATTTTGATAAAAGTGTTGTGAAGTGAAAAGTATTAATGATTAAAATGAAAGGAGTGAATATTTTATAATATAAACAGATGATATTTTCCAGTAAAATACATTTGTGGGCTTTTATGTCAATGAAATATATATTATTTTGTGTATTTTGATAAAAGTTTTGCGAAGTGAAAAGGATAAATGATTAAAATAGGAGCGAATAAATAATAAGTGAATTTGAAAAATGCATTTAAAAATATGTTTATTACGTTAGATACGTAATATGGATCCAAGGTCTTATGTCAGTGAATCTTGGAACACGAGTTGGTTATATGTGAGTGTGCGTGCGTGCGTGCGTGCGAGCGTGCGCGTGCATGGGTGTGTGTGTGCGTGCGTACGTGCGTGCGTGCGTGTGTGTGTGTATGTGTGTGTATGTGCGTGTGTGTGTGTGAAATAACTTGTTTTTTGTAGTATAAAAACATGGTGCTTTCCAGTGAAATACATTTGTGGGTTCTTATGTCAGTGAAATGTACGTTATTTTGCGTATTTTGATAAAAGTTTTGTAAAGTGGAAAGCATACATAATTAAAATAAAAGGAGTGGATAAATAAGTCAATTTAAAAAATGCATTAAAAAAATTTAAAAATATGTATGTGACCTATATGGATGTAGATGTAATGGAACCTGGAACACGAGTTTATTATATGGCAAATTGTTTAGGCTGTATCTTCTATTCATACATAACTTTAACTTATTGTGCTTAAAGTTAGATTGTTATAATAAAATGCTAAATATATAGTACATATGAATTCGTTACAAATTTTTCTTGTTGGGTGGTGTGAACCAAACCATTCTACTTTAAGGCCACTCAAAGATTATGTTCGCAAGTCTGTCAAAGCACATAACCTCCTGTAGTAGAGATCAAGAGAAATACTGTTGTAGATATTCCTTTAAAGGTAAGCTATAGCGACTCCACCAAATAAAGTTGGCCTAGGACATGCGAGTTTAGTTATGAAGGAGGTTTATCAATCTGTCGAAGAATATAAAAGTGTGTTACGTGAGAGGTTAGAATTCTCACACGTAGGGGTAGAACTATAAATTTATTTTGGATGTCGCCCAAGGACATCTATCGTTCCTTTACCCGTAGATGATAACTAGCTATGCTTTCGGGAACTAGAGCTGAATCGAACTAAAAACTAGTGGGGGGGGGGGGGGGGGGCTAGTACTAAACCAAGAATAGAGGAAACCTAAATGGTAATAAAAGGGCTAGTGTGAGGCTAAACTCTTCTTCTTCTTGTCGTGCTACTCCGTCTTCTAGCGTAGCTGTTTTTTCCGTTGAACGAGTGTTAGTCCTAGAGTTGAACGGATCGTACACTCCAATCTTCAGTAGTTTTGCCGATTCATGCTACAATAAATCGACCCAGCTACCTACTGCATGGAGGAAATCCGGATTAGGGGTTAGTAAAATATTTAAAGTTAAAGGTTAGTTGTTAGGAGGAATTATAATAAATATAATAGTGATATCAATATAAATTTATGGATAGTTATTTATTTATTTATATATATTTGTTTATTATTGTTAGTTATTGAATCAACGTGCACGAATATAATCATAAAAGTAGTTACAATGGCAAAATTTACACTAATAAATTATTGCAAACGACTAGAGGATATCAAGTAACTCGACGAAACCTTTACGACTATCTCCCGGGCCGTATCGCGTAGAGAGGGTGTGAGAGAGTAGTAGTAGATCGCGCGAACGTCGAAACCTTTACGATCACCTCCCGTACTTATGGCCGGACTCACGAAAATCCTATACAATTATGCGGTGGAGAAGAGAAGTCAAATTACGATTAACCGATAGATACGGTTAACGAGCATATAGAGCAATTATGAAGAATTTAAAGAACACGCCAGGACGCGAATAAATAATACGCAAATAAATTACCAATGATAAATAAAGATTTTGCCTTGTTGTAGATCAATGATCTCCTCGTACCTCGGAATAATGTGTAATAATTGGGTTCAAAGGTTTTTTTGTTTGGTGACAACCGAAATAAT
Organism: Torymus aiolomorphi; assembly: GCA_036365515.1. NCBI lineage: Eukaryota > Metazoa > Arthropoda > Insecta > Hymenoptera > Torymidae > Torymus > Torymus aiolomorphi. Next base: position 169,344,016 of record CM070874.1, on the reverse strand, counting down.
GCACTCGATGAATAATTGGTAATGCTTTCCTTTTATTTTCCTTTTGATTGTAGTCCAGAGGTCCAGTATAATAATAGTAGATTTCACAATATTGCCGCACAAGATACAAAGATTCTAACACGTGTTATTATATTATAAAACTTATAACAATTACTAACGAATAATATAGGTTCTCGATAAATTATTAATCAACTGTCTTTTACGGATATTTATTCTCGACTGTCGTGGCAATGAACTTCCGCAGCCGACACACTTGGATCCGCGAAAATTCCCTCCCACTACAGTCGTTCGCTGTCTCACTCGCTCCTATAGCTTCTATCGACGCAGGTAAGGCAGGGAGCGCGAGAGATACCCTGGAGGTGCCGCCACCGATCCAGCGCAACGCCTGTTCTACTCGTGCTGTTGCATTTTGTCGCGCCGGATCAAGGTCGTTGCTCCGCTAGTGCAGCGATTTTTGGACATCGCGCGATTATTATTTCGCAATTCTTTCGTGCGATGTCCGGCTAAACTTAATTTAACAATAATTTATGTCCTAAACTACGTTACTAACTAAATCCCAATTTCCATTTATAATCAAAATATTAGGCACGTAACGAAGTCCAAGAGTCTTAATAAAAACATTACAATGGAATACTAACCCAGACTCACCCAGGCGGAAATAAATTATGCACACAGTTGTTAATAAGTAAATATAATTATTTGCAGTTTATAAATGCATATTTTGGGACACTAAGAACACTTAATAATAGTTTTTAACAATTATTAGCTGTTAATAACAGTTCTTTAGTTATTTGTAGTTGTTTGCATGTTTTTTTCTTTTTTTATTCATCAAATGAAAATCATGACAAAAAATTCTAATAACAGTTATTTGCATTTTTAATGAAAAAACCGCTGCCAATTCATTGGCCCGTGGCTTCCTCAAACTTAATTTGCTTATTCCTTTAATTAAGTTTTAATAACAAAATTTATAATTTTTGCAACAATTTATGACATAATTATAATTAAATTCATTTATGAAGATTAAAAAGTATTAATTTTTAAATTATATATAAAATATGAATAAAATAATAAGTATGATTTTTTTCTTTAGATTATGTGTGAAAAATAAATCAAATAATTGATTATAATATTATCGTCAAAACCTTTTAAAATCCCTAATTAACCTTTATTCAAATTATATTATTTTCTTTGTGAAATTTCACACATAGGGTACTTGTCTCTAGTAGTATGCCTGTCCGTATTTGTGTGCTATTTCTGAAATTTCCGATGTAAGAAAAAGGTTCTAACTTTAAAAATAATAAATCGCTATTACAAAACAAAAGCAGGTACACAACACGCGCGCATAGCGCATAGTGCATTTCATTTCCATTTTCTAGTATACAGAAATGCTTTCCCGAATAATTGTGATTTTAAAAGAGGGCTAAAATAGTTTTAACCTCAAATATCTCTGAAATTCATAAACGAATTCTTTTACCCTAAGAACTCTCCTAATAAATAATATACAAATTCTACATCTCCACCAAATATCAAAGAAATTAAAACAATTTTAATGTAGTTATATTTTGCGGCAACAAAGAAAGTCATTTTCAAAAATACTAAAATTTTAAATATCAAAGATCTCAAAAAATAGTCATATAATCTGAATGAAATTTTACACAGGTATTGCCTATATCGCATATAAAATTGTCTATAAATTTCAAGCTGATATATGAAGTCGTCATTGAGAAATTACGATTTTGAAAAAAGTAACAAAATTTTAACCTTAAATATCCCTAAAAATCATGAGACAATTCTTTTACCTAAAGGACATATACGATAATGTATAAAGTCTACATCTTCACAAAATTTCAACATGATTAAACCAATTTTTGTTTTCTCTTGTTATCATGCGACAAAGAAAATGATTTTGTAAAATACAAAAATTTTCAAAATCAAATATCTCAAAAAGTAATCGTACAAGCTAGATGGAAACTCACACACATATTATCTATATCACATATAAAATTATCTATAAATTTGGAGCTGATACACGGAGCCGTTCTCGAGAAATTACGATTTGAAAAAAAGGTTAAAAAAATTTTAACCTCAAATATTTCTGAAATTTCTTAACTAATCATTTTGCCCAAAGAACTCGACCGACAGCTATCCAAAATCTACCTCTACAAGGAATTTTGAAGCGATTAAATCAATTTTACAGATTATAGCGATTTATATTCTGCATTATCATGATTTTTTTCAAAAAAAATGACCGTTTAGTTTAGAAGTTATAAGCTTTTAAAAAAAAATGTTTTTGTTAATAACAAAAGAGCCGTGAGAGCTAGAGAAATTCTTTTTTATGAAAATATAGGTATTTTAATGTTCTTTCGAATGCTATCCATTCGATTCAAATATCTCGATCTTATCATTAAAAAAAAGCAAAAATCAATTTTGAGAAAATCGAAAATTCGAAATAAAACAAAAACGCATCGGCGAATCAAAAACTGAATTTTTGATCCGCCACTACACAAAAAAAAAACAAAGAAAATGAGACCTGTCCGGTTAAAATCCATCGAGTAGAAGCTAAGGTCCAGGCGTACATACGCGCACGCGCGCGCACACACACACACACACACACGCACGCACGCACGCACACATTCATACAAACATTTTTCAAAAATCATCTATTTTGATTCCTAACACCTCCAAAAACAATTATAACATGTTTTTACAACAACTCAAAAAATTACTATCACAAAGCTTCCTCTAGCCGGAAGCAAAAAAATTTTATAAATTATTTGCATTTTTATTGAAAAAAAAAATTGTGTAACAGTTATTTGCATTTTCATTGAAAAAAAAAATTTATAACAGTCATGAATGATTATTATTTATAATTAAATATTAATATTGTTGTATAATTTACTCTCATAACGTTATCACACTATGTAATTATCCACCCGTCTCTCTATCTCTCCCTCTCTCTCAACATCCGTCAAACTGAGTACCAAAAACTTTAATGAGAGCTTCAATTTTTTTTTAAAACAATCAACACATTTTTAAAAACCAATTTTCTAAGTACGTTCTAACAACACAATTTGTCTAGTTCTTTTAATTCTTCTAGTCTCATCTATTCAATAAGCCCTCTTTAAAAATGGTAAAAATTTTTTTCATGACTGTACAAATAATAATATTGTTAATATAAAACTTTCTACGAAAGTATAAAATAAGGCAAGTATAGAAGTTTTTTCTTTATAATCTTTCGCCCTCTATTTCTCGTCCTCTCTCCCTCTCTCTCAATATCTCTGAAACTCTGTACCAAAAACTATAATGAGAGCTTTAATATTTTTTAATGCAGTCAACACGTTTAAAAAAAAAAAAATATTTTTTTATGTACGTTTTAACGAAACAATTTTTGTCTAGTCCTTATTTCTTCGAATCTCATCTATTCAATAAGCACTCTCTGCAAATGGTAATATTTTTTTTCATGACTACAATTAATAATATTGTTAATATAAAACTGTCTGCGAAAGTATAAAATAAGGCAAGTACAGACGTTTTTTCTGTATGATATCTATAAAATAATAATATTTATTATTTTGTAAGAAAATCAAATAAATACCAGTGAAAAAGTCTTTTACTTCTTTGAGTCATGCTAAACAAATTATATGTAAGTAAGTACATTCAAGTTGTTCATTGCAAATTAAACAAACGAAAGTTGTGGAACCAATTATCGATAGTCAAGTAATGCAAACAAATCTCGGAAACTACTGTATGACTGTTCGCAGAAATGTATTCAAATTTGTTCATCTTTCTATACAAATTAAACACAAGAAAGTACTGAAATCAATTTATTGTAGTCAAGTACCCATAAGTTAACTTGACTGACATAATAGAACTTGTGGTACCTTTCGTGTAAAATTACATTTTACGCCCACGTTGTAACTTCAAAAATATTCAGCCAGCGGGCATAGAGTACTACTTAAGGACGTTCTCCGAGAAAACGATTTTCTTGTGATTTTCCTGAAACTTGCAGAGAACGTGTCATTTTGTGTCCTTAGTACATGCTTCAAAGCCCCACGTCCAAAGCGGTATTCAAAATAGAAATATTTGACTTTCAAGTTTCAGCGCTAACACGGAATCCGTATCTAAGCGCGTTTAAAAAATACAGTTTGATTTACTGTAAAAAAAGTTTTCTTTGTGATTTTTTTTTTCAACCGTAAGCATAAAACTAGGAATCAAGGGGAATAATATGGCATAATTTTCAATATGGCAAGCGATATTAATTTCAGAGATATAGCAATATAAAAAAAACTCCATGCTATTTGTATATCTATATATAGTCACACCATGTAAGTGGTATTTATTTCAAATATTGTATTGACACCTTTTTTCTTACACCGTCATTTTTTATTATTTTTGGAGTAATGTATAGAGACTCATAAAGGGTTTCCATCATAAACAGTATTTTTAAATCACAATTTTTGCGATATTAATGAATTTGGGTCGGAGAACGTCCTTAACGCCTAACAGGCGCAATAACTCACACACTCCTGCAAAACTTTATAGAACATACGCACTTTACGCCCGTGTGGGCGAAAATTATTTTAATTATATAACTATTATGCCTTCTTTTTATTCATAAAATTCATAAGAATTTTTTCAGACATTTATGAAAAGTCACAGCCTATATAAAAAAATTACATAGTTACCACCACATCACCATTTTTCATTATTCTTTCTCAATTTTGAAATTTCTATAATATTACGCATCTTGGGAGGACAATAGAAGTCTATAGAGCTGCCTAGCAGGGGTGGTCTTCCAATCTCCCATACATACTTGGCGGGTCCGACGGGTTTCAGTTTACCGGTGGGCCTCGTAAATGTAGAATACTAAATTTTTGCATAAATTCATTAACAATGTTTATACCTATAAGTCCACTATAAATAATTACATTGGCTCTAATTTTTAATTGGTACCGTTTAAATATAATATCCCTACATGTGCAGAATCTCATGATTTACTTTCATTACCCAAAATATTTTTCCTTGTGTCCGTCTTTTTTTAAGTCGGAATGAGATTAAAAATGCATGTAAATATATAGTCTACTCAAATTGCTTTAGGTTTTACTAACCATTTTATAAGCCACCTATTTTTTATCCTTTTTCCGCATGTAAATATCATATGAGATCTCATGTAAGTATTTCAGACATCAGATCTCATATGGAATATCATGTATGTGATGTCATCTGCAATTTTATATATTACGGGATCTCATATGAAATCTCAGATCAGATCTGATATCCGATATTCTCAAATGAGATCTGATGTCCCATATTCTCATATGAGATCTCATATGATATTTTCATGTGGGTTCACACTTTCTATTTAAGAACAAAGTATAGATTCAATACGGATCAGTATTTAATATGTAGAAGCAAGCTATTTATTAATTTGGTCTGATCTTTAAACATATGAATATTTATATGAAAATGACCATGTCTACACCTTAAACTGAAACCCGTCGGGCCCGCCAAGTATGTATGGGAGATTTGAGGACCCCCCCCCCCCCCCCTGCTAGAGCAGCTCTATAGACTTCTATTGTTCTTCCAAGATGCGTAATATTATAGAAATTTCAAAATTGAGAATGAATAATGAAAAATGGTGATGCGGTGGTAAATATGTAATTTTTTATATAGGCTTTGACTTTTCGTAAATGTCTGAAAAAATTCTTATGAATTTTAGAAATAAAAAGAAGTCATAATAGTTATATAATTAAAATAATTCTCGATCACACGGGCGTAAAGTGCGTATGTTCTATAAAGTTTTGCAGGAGCGTGTGAGCTATTGCGCCTGCTAGGCGTTAAGTAGTACTCTATGCCCGCTGGCTGAATATTTTTGAAATTACAACGTGGGCGTAAAATGTAATTTTACACGAAAGGTACTAAAAGTTCTATTATGTCAGTCAAGTTAACTTATGGGTACTTGACTACAATAAATTGATTTCAGTACTTTCTTGTGTTTAATTTGTATAGAAAGATGAACAAATTTGAATACATTTTTGAGAACAGTCATACAGTAGTTTCCGAGATTTGTTTGCATTACTTGACTATCGATAATTGATTTCACAACTTTCGTTTGTTTAATTTGCAATGAACAATTTGAATGTACTTACTTACTATAAGTTATTGAGCGTACAATGACTCAAAGAAGTAAAAGACTTTTTCACTAGTATTTATTTGAATTCTTTTACAAAATAATAAATATTATTATTTTATAGATATTACACAGAAAAAACGCCTATACTTGCTTTATTTTATACCTTCGCAGAAAGTTTTATATTAACAATATTATTAATTGTACAGTCATGAAAAAAATTATTACCATTTGCAGAGTGCTTATTGAATAGATGAGATTCGAAGAAATAAAAGGACTAGACAAAAATTGTGTTGTTAAAACGTACATATAAAAATATTTTTTTTTTAAAAACGTGTTGATTATATTAAAAAAATATTAAAGCTCTTATTAAAGTTTTTACAGAGTTTGAGGGATATTGAGAGAGTGGGCAAGAGGAAGAGAGAGGGAGAGAGGGGAGAAATAGAGGGCGCGAGAGAGCGGAGGAAGTGAGGGAGAGTAGATTATAAGGAAAAAACTTCTATACTTACCCTATTTTATACTTTCGTAGAAAGTTTTTTATTAACAATATTATTATTTATACAGTCATGAAAAAAATTATTATTAAAGAGTGCTTATTAAATAGATGAGACTAGAAGAATTAAAAGGACTAGACAAATTGTGTTGCTAGAACGTACTTAAAAAATTAGCTTTTAAAAAGCGTGTTGATTGTTTTAAAAAAAATTGAAGCTTTCATTAAAGTTTTTGGTACTCAGTTTGACGGATGTTGAGAGAGAGGGAGAGATGGAGAGACGGGTGGGTAATTACATAGTGTGATAACGTTATGAGAGTAAATTATACAACAATATTAATATTTAATTATAAATAATAATCATTCATGTCTGTTCTAAAAATTTTCTTCAATGAAAATGCAAATAACTGTTATATAATTTTTTTTTCAATAAAAATGCAAATAATTTTTAAACTTTTTTTTCCAATAAAAATGCAAATAATTGTTATAAATTTTTTTTCATTAAAAATGCAAATAACTATTATTAGCATTTTTTGTCATGACTTTCGTTTGATGAATAAAAGAAGAAAAATACATGCAATTAACTACAAATAACTAAAGAACTGTTATTAACAGCAAATAATTCTTAAAAACTATTATTAAGTGTTATTAGTGTCGCAAAACATGCATTTATAAACTGCAAATAAAAATTATATTTAGTTATTAACAAGTGTGTGCATTATTTATTTCCGCCTGGGTGGGTCTGGATTAGCATTACATTGTAATGTTTTTATTAAGACTCTTGCACTTTTATATTATTTGACAGATTGATAAAACCTCCTTCATAACTAAACTCACATGTCCTAGGCCAACTTTATTTAGTGGAGTCGCTATAGCTTACCCTTTAAGGAATATCTACAACATAACAGATATACAGGAAAGTGAGTTTCAAGAAGGAAAAGAATGGGGATCAAATGGTTGATTATTTTTGGAGTTTTATGGTATTTTTCTTTACAGGCTTATTTCTCAAAATGTCATTTTTTAAAGTTTGTCGTAATTTTTCTCTGAGACCGGTCGATGAATTTTCATGAGACAAAGTGCAAATTGTTCCTAATTTATGTAGTTATAGGCGTAAGAGTTGCAATTTTGAGGTTTTCATCTATAAGTATTTTTCATGGCAAAAATCCTAAAAATTCAAAAAAAAAAATGCAAAAAATTATTGCAAAAAAATCAGTTTTTGCCATGAAAAAAATACTTATACAAAATATATATAAAAACCTTAAAAATTGCAACTCTTATGCCCATAACTACATAAATTAGGAACATTTACACTTTGTCCCATGAAAATCCATCATGCGGTCTCAGAGAAAAGTTACGGCAAACTTTTTTTCTTGAAGATGCTATAACTGAGGGTAAAATGAGTTTAAGGACCCCTGCCTTAGCTCATTGTATTCAAAATAAATTATATTTTCAATTTTTTTTATTATTTTATTATAATAATAATTTTTATCATTTTTTTAGGTAATTTTGGCCAGAAAGGCCTATAGGACCGCCGTAACTTTAACGAAGTAAAAAGATTAAGGACAAAAAATACTTTAGTTAGGTAGTCGAAATAAATATGTATTTGATTCTAGTAATTAATTTTATTAAATATCGCTCCACCAAATTAACGGTATTGAAACATTAATTTATTTAAAGTAACTAAATTACTATTTAGTTTAAAAAAAAAGGTTTTGAATAATACCCTAATATGACTAATAAATATTTAATTGTTTTAACTAAGAAAGAAGATTAAGGATACGAAATATTTTTAGTCCGACAAAATATATATTTGATTCTAGTAATTCATTTTATTAAATATCTCACTATCAAATTAGTGGATACCAAACATTATTTTATTTGAAGTAAATAAATAGCTTAATAGTTTTGAATTTTTAATCGGACTTCAACGAGCAAATCCCTTATGCGTTAGTCGAATGTCTATTCTCAAATCGAGAAAGGTAGCTTTTGTTTAAGCTTCCTCCTCTCTCGATAAGAATTTTTTGACAAACGGCGACACACATAAGAGAAATTTTTTTTTTTTTTTTTTTAAATGAATAACTATTAATTTCGGAATAAAATATAATATCGGGGAGTTTCGTCCTTGTCGTACTTGGTGGACTCGTCAGGAAGACCCAAGTAGACATATCTTCGACTCCAAAATAATGAAATTACTGTGAATTCTTATAGTGTGTAAGTTGTAATTTTACATGTGGATTTGAAAAATTGGTTGCCATCTAGTGTTAAAAGGTTGGAACTAAGAGTATACAAGAAAAGGCATTTTAGTGTCCGAATGCCATTTGATTCTAAATATGTTGTAAGCGCTCGTGGTGCTATCTTAATAGTTTTGAATTTTTAATCGGACTTCAACGAGCAAATCTCTTATGCGTTAGTCGAATGTCTATTCTCAAATCTAACGCATAAGAGATTTGCTCGTTGAAGTCCGATTAAAAATTCAAAACTATTAAGATAGCACCACGAGCGCTTACAACATATTTAAATAAATAGCTGTTTCTTTCAAAAAAAGACGTTTCTAAATTACCGTTTGTTATACGAATAAATGTATATTTAATTCAAATAAGTAAAAAATTGGGGATCCAAAATATTTCTTTAGTTCGACAAAATATATCTTTGATTCCAGTAATTTATTTAATTAAATATCTCGTCATCAGGTGAGTGGAATGAAAACGTTAGTTTATTTAAAGTAACTAAATTACTATTTAGTTCGAAAAAAGTTTTTTTTTAATAACACTTTAATCAAACTCATAAATATTTAATTGCTTTCGTTAAGTAAGGAGATTGAGAATACGCAATACTTTTTAGTCTGAGAAAATATGTATTTGATTCTAGTAATTCATTTCATTAAATACCTATTTATCACATTAGTGGATTTAAAACATTGATTTATATTTAAGTAACTAGAGTTCTTCATTTCAAAGAAATATATTTTTGAATAACACTAATAAAACTAACTAATATATAATTGGTTTAATTAAATAACAAGGTTGAAAATACGAAATACTTTTTTAGTAACACGATGCTTAACTCAAACATAGATCCCTACCTTGTCGGCACCTAAATTATTTTTATTATTACATCTAAACGAAAATTTTAAGAAATTTTTAAATTATTTCTTTTGAAATGGGTATTAGAAATTTTATGAAACAAATTACAAATTAGGTAAATCAATAAAAATCGTAGTGTCAATAAAGCAAACGTGTACATCTTATGCAAATACTAATAGAATTACACAAAAAAATTTTAGAGTATAGTACAATATTTACATATACGGAGCGCCTGACAATCATGTTTAAAAAAAAATACTTAGAAATTATTTAATTAAACAAAAACCGCAATGCCGGTAAGTAGGAATCTGCATTTGTATAATTTTGATCTAGTTTTTAAACGAGCATATCTGCTGGAAATGCTAATAAAATCACTCAAAAAATTTTCTGAGCATAGTATTTACATATATATTTATTAAATTATAAAATTGGGTTGATTTTCGACTTCATATCGCCTTAAATCATTTGCTTCAATTCAATAAGCCTTATTTGAAATAAGTATATTTCTTTTTCTAATTTCGTAACATAATTAAAAATTGATTAATAAAAAAGTAATATAACAGCATAAAGAGTAATAGTTTTATTTAAAATTGGATAATTGAATAATTGGACCTACACCTTATAACGGAAAAAATGACATGATTTAGCAAGCGAGCAATAGCGTAACGGATAGCGTGTCCTTGTAGTACCCGAGCGACCCAGGTTCGGTTCCCCGTCCCATTGAAAAATTTTATACATTTTTTTCTGCGATAAAAATATTGTACAATTAATAATTAATGTATTAACTTGCGAATAATGTGTAAAATAGCGAATTAAAATTGCTGTAAAAAAAAATGATTCAAAAGGTCTTCAATTCTCACATTCCAGGTAAGAAAAAAATTAGTTACTAAAACCAAGCAAATATTGCTTAAAGTTTCTGTTTCACTTATGAATTTTCTATTACTTTTAAACAAATATTTATTTGAGTCTGACACATAATTATTCATATAAAAAATATATTAAATGAATTTAAATAAATGTTTAATACCAATTACTATAGTTGATTAATTTTTTATTACTTTCAGACATTTATTTGAGTCTAAAGCATTGTTATTGACGTAGAAAACATATTTAATCAAATTTAATAAATGTTTTATATTACCATAGATCTAAGAAAATATTTACTTGAAAAAACATTTCCAATGTTTGCAAACAAAGAATTTATTAATTTAATAAATTATTTTATAGTTTTGCATAAATATTTATTTTATCAATAAAATGATTAATTGTATTACAGAAGTGTTTAATTGTAATAAATTTTTTTAGCATCCAGAAAGAAATACTTTATTAAGGTGATGCGATACCCACGCTATTACTCAAAATTGGGTTCCCGTTTTTCTCATTCAATTTTTAATTTTAAGAAAAAAACTCTTTGATACTTTCTTTATTAAATATAGTTTTTTATTAAACTTAAAACGTATCAAAGTTTTTTTCAAAAAGTTTAAAATGAAAAGAGAAAAATGTGAACCCAGAATTGAGTAATAGTGTGGGTATCACATCACCTTAAAACATTGAAATATGTTATCAATTCAAACGAATAGTTATTTGAATCAAAGAAGCAAACTTTTGACATAATAAAATAATTTATTTAATTAACAAAATATTTACTTAATTGAAAAAAATATTCAATAGTTCCAAACAAAGAATTTTTTGGATTGAAAGAATACTTAGTAGTCTTGAATAAAAATTTATTAAGATCAACTAAATATAGGTTGCACCCAATAAAATATTTATTACGTTGAAATGAATATCTTTTTACTTTGAATAATAACATTTTTCAAACAAAATAAATATTTATATAGTTTAATTAATTATTTTATTGTTTTGAATAATTATATTGTATTCAAGCAAATAAATATGTTTAAGGGACTATACGAATAAATCATTTATTTGATCCAAACAAAATTTGTTTCATTTTACTAAATTTTTTTTCAGTGTAGCTTCGACTCGGACGGAAAACATAAACGCGAATGTAATATCATACTTCACGGCATAGTTACGTAATATACTATACCGAAAGTAGTATAAATATTGCACTCCAATTGTTTATTAATGTGTAATGGATCGATCTGACGGAGGCAGGTAAAAGAAAAAGAAAAACAAAGTTTTTTCTTTATATTTTCTTTATATTTTTCGCTTATATTGATGCCAGTTAGGATTCCGGATGACTATATACTACTCTCTTTAGATGTCACTTCCTTATTTATAAACATACCACTACAGTTAGTATTAGATAGCCTAGACAGAAGATTTGAACATATACATAATCAATGCAAAATTCCCTTCCATGACATCGTTACTTGCACAAAATTTTTACTTTCCAATACGTTTTTCTCTTTCAATAATAAGTTTTATCGACAAATTGAAGGTACACCCATGGGTTCCCCCATTTCACCGTTGTTCGCAGATATGGTGATGGACGATTTAGAAACAAATTGCCTAAAAAACTTAGAAGAAAACTATAACGTCAAACCTTTGTTTTACTATCGTTACGTAGATGATACTATCATGTGTATTAGCAAAAAGCACATTGATTTAGTTATAAATATCTTTAATTCATATAATAAGCGTTTGCAATTTACGTATGAATTAGAACAAGATAAAACAATTAATTTTCTAGATATTTCTTTAATTCGCCACAATAATTATATTATTACTGATTGGTTCAATAAACCTACTTCTTTTGGTAGATTAATCAATTATCTCTCTAATCACTCCACTCAACAAAAAATAAACATAGGTTATAACCTGGTTGATAGGGCTATTTCTCTTTCACATAAAAAATTTCATAGAAAAAATCTAAAAATCGTCACTCAAATTCTCAGAGACAATAGTTATCCTAATAAATTTATCAACCGTTATACACGTATCAGGATGCACACTATCAAACATAAACAATCACATAAAATAGTACCATTACGCAATAGATCTTCTTCATACATTTCTTTACCGTTTAATGATCAATTTAATAAATTAACAGCAATTTTAAAACCCTTCAACTTCCGCGCTCTACCTATAGTTAAAAAAAGTTTCAACTCAGTTATCAAACTAGGAAAAGACCATACCAAGAAATGGGATCGGACTAACGTAGTATACAAGTTCTTTTGTAAATCATGCCCAGCGTCATATACAGGAGAAACCAAAAGGACTTTAAAAACTAGAATTAAAGAACACCAAAAAACCAATAATCCAGAAGCAGTAGTGAAACAACACATGAATAAGTTTTCACACGAGTTTGACTGGGAAAATAGTAGAATTTTAGATTACGAAGTAAATTATAAAAAACGCACTGTATCCGAAATGATTCACATTAAATGTGATAAAAACAATATAAACAAAAAAGAAGATGTAAATCATTAAATAGCTCTTATTTTCCGTTACTCCGCCTTTTAAATTGAACTATGCGTTACTCTGCTTATGTTCTCCTTGTTTGTAAACACACGCATCTTTCGACTATAAATACGACTGTACACCACTGTAACGCTTATATCGATGCCATGTGCTTTATATGAATAAGGTATTTACGATTCTTGTAACCAAAGTGATAGTGTATTTTTTTTTATAATGTTTAAAAAAATTATTTTTTGTTATTAATCAATTACAGCCTGAAGAGGTTGGCGGATCATGTCAACGAAACGTTGCAAAAATATAAAGAAAATATAAAGTGTAACGGCAGGTGCGTCTGTGTGTGTGTATGTGCGCGAACACGGAGCTCGGATCGAGCCGATCTCCGATGCACGGTATACACACAGGTAGTTGGCCGAAAACATAAACATACCGCAGCCTTGGAGAAGGCAAGGCCGACAATTGCGGCATGAGGATTCGCAAACAGAATCGGGCTTGCCCTCGTATTTCTCCGGGGGCTTGCGTGTGTGTGTGTAGTTGCTCGCACGTGTAGCTGTGCGAAAAGTACCGAGCGCAACTACGACACACAATGAGCCCCGAAATGAAAACTCGCGACAACCTTGCGCGAGGAGGAAGGAGAGCGAGAGACAGAGCCCGGCAGTATCGCTTCTGCTGTAGCTGAGGCAGCTGCTCGTCCCCCGCGCGCGAAGACTTGGAGAGAGAGTCAGAGTGCAGTGCACGAGAGGGAGAGAGAGAGACGCCGCAGCGAGCGGTGCAATAGTGCAGCGAAGGAGAGAGAGACGGAGCACGGCGCCGAGAGCCGCGTTCCCTCGTGGTTGAGAGAGAGGGAGAGAGAGCCACGCTCAACCGCGGCCGAGAGTACAGGTGAGATAGAGAGAGGGGGAGCATCGCGGCCGAAGCCAGCCACGGCCGAGCTGACTCACGGGAGCGAGAGAGCGAGAGCCCCGCGGCCGAGGAAGAGGAGAGAGAGAGAGAGAGGGGCTGCTGCCGCAGCACACGGCAGCCGACACCGCCGAGAGGGTCCGATCAAGCCCTGACGCAACGGTGGTAAGTCCTGGCCAGGCGATCGCGTGCCTCCCCCCGCGGACGACAAGCGTCCGGGGAGCGAGACCCGCGCGAGCGAGTGAGGCCGCCGACGCGCGCGCGAGAGACGATTGCGCGCGGCGATCGGCCTACGTCGGCGCGAGCCGCTTTTGCGCGTACGTGTGTGCGACCGCGCACACACTTACTTCGCGTGCGCGGAAGCACCACCCGAATCGGCGCGTACCTAGAGTACGCGCCGCACGTGTAAAAAGTGAACAGCTTCCAGGGGCAATAAAGATAATTTTTTGCTTCTACTTGTTCGCGTATTATTTCACGCATCCTGCTTTTAATTCCCTATTCGGTGGCACGGTGAAGAATACCGCCGGCCTCCGCGGTTGAGAGTACGTAGTACTCGCGTGATAACTGAGCAGCTGGGGCAGCACACTCGAGGGAGAGCGCGACGACGAAGTCGTGTGTTGTAACGGAGCGAAAAGGCGCGGCTGCTGCTGAAAGCACACGCACTCAAACGGAGTGTACCTGGTAAGGCGGGAAAATTAAATTGTATTTATTTTTTACTTTTTGTAGTTTTGCTGCGCCAACCAGATACGTGCGTGCGATCGATTAGCCGCACACAGGTACACTCCGAGAGAGATTAGAACCTGTTGAGAGTGAGTTTCGTTCGGTTAATAACCCGTAAACGAGTTGCGCTGAATAGATTTTGATAGCGATTAGTCAAATCAGCGATGGCGGGTTCGGTAAGAAAAGCCGTCGAGGATTGATGTAAGTGCCTCAGCCATGAAGAGCTACAGCAATACATGCAAGTCCTCGGTTTAAGAATAGATGGCAGACTGTTCACGAGATTGATCCGCCTCAGCCGGTGGCTATCCGGCGACTACGATCCCAGGGATTTTGCGGGGTTAGTCGCCGATGATGAGGATTCGACACTGTTGGAGCGCAGGAACGCACGTGAAGCGTTCGTGGATCACGTGATCTCCACCAGTGACAAGCCACATCCACTCGAGATACTGAAGTCGGACGCGACAGAAGCACAGTGCCTTGAGCGAAGCACTGTACGGGCAGCGGAGGCCCCAGGTGCACAAGTTGAGGGCGACTCGACCGAGGCTGAGGAGAGTACCAGACGTCAATTGGAAAATGGCACAACGCACACGATTACGATGGCGGACGGTACGACGGTTCAAGTTCCGAACGAGTGGGCAGCATATGTCGAGGGAATGGAAGCCAGATTGCGGAGGATAGGAGAGACCCTTCGGACATTGTCTGGCAAGCCAACAACCCGTCCGACGAGTGACACGACAGAGCTCGTCGGAACAGGTGGAGAGGCCAATTGCGACGATTCGGCAAACTCGACGCCCACTTGTCTGCCACAGGAAGAAGAAACCGCAGCGAGGAACTCCGGACAATATGGAAGAACGATAAGAAGAGTCAGGATGCAGCAACCATCCCCCGGTGACAGAATATCACCGTCGCCACCCATCCCGCTCCCGCGTCGAACGAGCCTCGGCGATGCCTGGAGAGGGGGGGAGCTCAGAATCAACTGCGGAACACTTCCGATTCTGTGCAACGGCGCGATTCGCGGGATGCGGCGTTGCTGACGGTCGTCGGGGGGGATGTCAGTCTATTAGTTCGAAGTTGGGAAATGAGGTTCACCGGAGACCGCGAGGAATATATCGACTTATTCCTCGATAGAGTCGAAGAGAAATGCGCCTTGGCGAAGCTCCCGGAAGACGAGAAATTAGGTGCTTTGTCCGAACTCTTCGTCGGTGTGGCAGGGGTGTGGGTCCGTTCCCATAGACAGAGTTGGTCCACGTGGAATGAATTCCGCCGGAAAATTCGTCGATGGTTCAGCGTGAAAGACCAGTTTCACCAGCGCCTAGCCCACGAGGGGGCGATGCGCACCCAAGGACCCGACTTCATCACCTGCTCCGAGGCAATGATAGGTAAGATGGAGCCACCACCGCCCCTCGAAACCCAGCTGGGAACGTTTCGTCGAAATATGAAGCCACGGTTGCAGCAGCGGGTTAGACGAGGGGAATTCGCCGACATCGATACGCTATCCGACACAGCGGTGGAGGCCGAGTTAGCGGGGCACGCCGAAAAGCGTTATAAGCCCCCGCCTCCACCAGATGCTCGTGTTTAGGCTGAGTTAGCGCACAGGGCACCCAAAGCGGCACCGTTAAGGGGGAAGAGAGCGGCGGTTGAGGACAAGGAGCCGCCGCCAGTACCGTCCCCCCAGAGCAATGAAACGCTGGACGAGGTGCTGGAGCACTTCTCCCAAATGATTTTGGAAGGGATGAAGCAGATCAGCTCCGGATACGCGCTGTCAGCCTCTTCATCAGAGACGTCTGCATCTCGGACCGAATCGCCAGAGAGCCAGAAGAAGAAGAACAGAAAATTTCGGCGATATCGGAAGGAGTGCTCGGATAGCAGCGGCCCGTTCAGCTCGAGTAGCGGGACGAACACCGACGACCGAGCAGGCACAGGCTCCAACGGAACAGTCGGCACGAGGGCGGCAGCGTACGGGCCGTGGAAGTGCTGGGACTGCCGGGTGCCTCTCCGGGGTGCCGGGTGACTCGCTTCGCTCGTGTGAAAAACGTCACATGAAGTAAATAATCAACTTCCGCACTTGTTTCGAACGGTATTTTATACCACGAGCGCCGAAAAATCATACCAAAGTTGTGATTTTGAGGTTAGAGTGGTTTCAAAATATATACTATACATATAGTAACGATATATTAATTTGGAGGAAGCTACGTGCCAATGAATTGGCAGCGGTTTTCTATATAGGCTTTGACTTTTAGTAAATATCTGAAAAAATTCTTATAAATTTTAGAAGTAAAAAGAATGCATTATAGTTATATAATTAAAATAACTTTCGCCCACATGGGCGTAAAATGTGTAGGTTCTATATAGTTTTGTAGGAGTACATGAGCTATTGGGCTTCTTGGGCGTTAAGTAGTACTTTATGCCCGCTGCCTGAATAATTTTGAAGTTACAGCGTGGGCGTAAAATGTAATTTTACACGCGAGGTACGAAAAGTTCTATTATGTAAGTCAAGTTAACTTATGGCAGGTACTTGACTACAATAAATTGATTTCAGTACTTTCTTATATTTAATTTGCATAGAAAAATGAAGAAATTTAAATAGATTTCTGAGAACAGTCATACAGTTGTTTCGGAGAATGGTTTGCATTACATGACTATTGATAATTGATTTCACAACTTTCGTTTGTTTGATTTGCAGTGAACAATTTGAATGTGCTTACATATAATTTGTTCAGCACACATTAAGGCAATGTGAAGTTCAAAATCAACCCAATTTCATTATTTAATAAATTAACATTCGAACGTTTATTTGGAAAAACAACGTCAGGCGCTTCATATATGTAAATACTATGCTCAGAAATTTTTTGTGGTGGTTTTATCAGCATTTCCATGAGATACGCCTGTTTCAAAACTAAATCCAAATTCTAAAAATAAAGATTCCTACTTAATGGCATTGAGGTTTTTATTTAATTAAATAAGTTCTGAGTAGGTTTTTGGAAAAGCAACAACGTCAGGCGCTCCGCATATGTAAATACTATACTCAAAAAAATTTTTTAGTGATTCTATTCATATTTGCAAAAGATGTAGACATTCCAAAATTATGTCGACATTTCATATTACCTTAAATCAAAGAAGTAAAGACTTTTTTACTAGTATTTATTTGATTTCTTTTAAAAAATCATAAATATTATTTTATAGATTATACATAAAAAAATTCTATACTTGCCTTACTTTATTCTTTCCTAGAAAGTTTTATTAACAATATTATTATTTGTACAGTTATGAAAAAAATTATTACCATTTGTAGAGTGCTTATTGAATAGATGAGATTAGAATAAATAAAAGGACTATAGACAAAGTGTGTTATTAGAATATACTTAAAAAATTAGGTTTTTAAAGAACGTGTTGATTGTTTTGAGAAAATATTTAAGCTCTCATTAAAGTTTTTGATACAGAGTTTGATGGATGTTGAGAGAGTAGGAGAGAGAGGTGGAGGTGAAAGAGAGGGAGAGAGAGGGAGAGAGAAAGCGAGAGGAGGAAAAAAAGAGGGATGTAGAGAGAGAGGGCGGGAGGGAGATAGAGTGGGATGGAGAGAGAGACTAATACTTGCCTTAGTTTAATCTTTTGTAAAAAGTTTTTTTATCTATATTTCACAAGATTACAGGACAAAATAATAATTACATAGTGTGAAAAAATTGTGAGAAATTGTTAGAAGAGCTCGATAATATGATTACTTTAGTAAAATTTTTTGAAATATAATCAAACTTGTATTTTTTAGTTATGATGATAAATTAACAATACGATTAATTGTAAAGTCATATGAAAATAATTCTTTTTATTTTTATAGATTCCAGGAAAAACTGATAAGTACTTGCCTTATTTTATACTTTCGTAGAAAGTTTTATTATTTTTACTTTGAATTAGTTTTGGCAAATGTATAAGTAAAATATTTTCGAGAAAAAAATGTTAATGCTTTCTTTTCGGAGAAAACATTTTTCAAAGATTCTGTAGATCTTTCAAAATAAAGCTTGTTAGTATACTATTCTTCTATCGAAAGTCCTTGTTGGCTGTTCAAAAAAATATTTAGGCCCTTCTTAAAGTTTTCGTGTAGTCCTTATACAATTGTTGCGTTAGAAAAGACGCGCGCGAGAGAGAGAGAGAGAGAGAGAGAGAGAGAGAGAGAGAGAGAGAGAGAGAGAGAGAGAGAGAGAGAGAGAGAGAGAGACAGAGAGACAGAGAGAGAGAGAGAGAGGGGGGGGGTGAATTTTTTTATAACAAGCGACTCAACAGTTGTTTAGAGAGATAATAAAAATAATTTATTTTTGTTAGTATATAAGTTTTGCATGAACTTTTGATTTTTATAACTATATTATTTTTATACAGAATGTATTGTTGATTAATTAAAAAACCGCTGCCAATTCATTGGCCCGTGGCTTCCTCAAACGTAATTTGCTTATTCCTTTAATAAATTTGTAATAACAAAATTTATAAGTTTTGCAACAATTTATGACATAATTATAATTAAATTCATTTATGAAGATTAAAAAGTATTAATTTTTAAATTATGTATAAAATATGAATAAAATAATAGGTATAATTTTTTTTTTAAATTACCCGCGTAAAAATTGAAACTATTGTAACAACATTGCTACTATATTGGAAATTAATATCGCTGATGTATTGGCAATACAGATGTACAACAATTATTGGCGCTATTTGCCTTGGGTGTTATTTCCAATGTATTGCCAATATCTTAAGATTTAATTTTCTAAAAAAAAATTCTTGGGTGGATTCGAACTAGGAATCTTCGGATTACTAGACTTGCTCGCTACCCACCGAGCTAATTCGTTGTTTCTGTCAATAAACGAAATAGAGGTTAAATCTAATTCAAAACAAATGATCACTTGTTTCAACTTTTAACCTCCATTTGGTTCATTGACAGAAACAACGAATTAGCTCGGTGGGTAGCGAGCAAGTCTAGTAATCCGAAGATTCCTAGTTCGAATCCACTCAAGAATTTTTTTTTTTTTTAGAAAATTAAATCTTAAGATATTGGCAATACATTGGAAATAACACCCAAGGCAAATGGCGCCAATAGCCTTGCAATTGTTGTACATCTGTATTGCCAATACATCAGCGATATTAATTTCCAATATAGTAGCAATGTTGTTGGAATAGCTTCAATTTTTACGCGGGTATGTGTGAAAAATAAATAAAATAATTGATTGTAATATTATCGTCAAAACCTTTTAAAATTCCTAAATAACCTTTACTTCAAATTATATTTTCTTTGAGAAATTTCACACATAGGGTACGTGTCTCTAGTAGCATGCTGTCCGTATTTGTGTGCTCTTTCTGCAATTTCCGATCTAAGAAAAAGGTTCTAACCTTAAAAATAATAAATGGCTATTACAAAACAAAAACAGGTATATAAGCGCATAGCGCATGTCATTTCCATTTTCTAGTATACATTGTGACGTTGCGGATTTTATTCCCCCAAACCGCGCGTTCACGACTCGCCTCGAAGGCTTAGTATCTACCACTATCACGGCTATGATCACGGCTTTATTCTCACACTCAACACACCCGCGTCCGTCGCTGTAACCGAATTTTATTAGGGATGGGCGCCAGGTCACGGCGACTACGCAGAACCCGCTTCCTTCTGCCAGGCTAATCTCGGATTCTCGCGATCTCGTGCGTGACTTCACGGACGACGACCTGGGGGCGGTCGAAACCCTCGGCGATAACTGACTTCGACGTGCAAATATACGACACGAACAGCTGCTTAATGCTCAGCATCAATCACAGCACAAGGATCACATACAAAAGAAATGACATAAAACGAATTGGCTATTAATTTCGGTGATTATCCGAAGCGTTTATTTGCCTCCTTCCTTCACTTACGGCGGTTGTCTACGGTTGCGCTTCACAAAATGACCGCTCACTGGCCCACGCGCACTAATTTCGCCGCACTCTTCCACACGATTACACACGCGAGAGAGACGCTCGGTAGCCCCACGCTGGGACCGTCGCTCGCAATTTCAAACGCAATATAATAGAATGTATTATTGAGGGTCGGGGGCGGAAATTAAGGTGCCGCCCGACGATAGCAAGTACAACTCTCACTGTTGGCTAGGGCGGTAGCTTCGCTCGTGTCGTCCTTCGATTCTCCGGTCGCGCTCCTCAATACTTCTCCGCCTATCTCTATATCACACCTTTTTACCGACTACTCCTGCTACCTTCTTCCAATACTTCCTACTACACTCTCGACTGCTCTAACGACTCTTATTCTCCGCTAACACACTGAATTTCGGCTACTTGAAGTACTTGACTACTATATGGCACTATGGTTAGATCCAGACTGAAGAAGACGGAAGCGACGCTCGCACAATTTCCGTCTTCTTCACCAGCGCGGTATCTTCTCTCTCTATCACTCTTAGGGCGGTAGATAGGCTAGAAAGTAGGGCGAGGTAGCACGTGATATGTGAGGACTCTCGTCGCGCCGGCCTCCTCATTACGCTCCAATTAGGAGGGTCGGACAGTACCCGCGCCCTACCGATTGGCTCTCTCCCGGCGGTAGGTGCGCGCAGTTACAATACGCATCGCTCTCTGCTACCACCTGTTGCGCGCGCGATTCGAATTTACTACTTCGGCTGAGTTCCGGCACAGTGGCGACGCGCCTTTGACCGCCCGTGCGCCTCCGCTACTTCACTTGGGCGGTATTTTAATCGAATCCGCATCTCTCTCTCTCTCTCTCTCTCTCTCTCGCTCTCGTACACATTCGCTTCTATCTCCGCGCGCCCCTCTCATACCGACCGTATGCAGCACGCAGGCTACCGCTGGCCTTCTCGCCCTCTCTGCCATACTTCTACTCACACACACGCCGTGGGCGACTCACAGGTTGCCGCGGCTGTCTCGGGCTCTCTCACACACATACATGCTCTGCTATTCTATCCCTCGCTCTCAGTACATCATGCGCAGTTGTTAACTGCAACTCGGCTACCGCTAGTCCTGTCCCACTTTCTCTCTCATACTCACCCGGGCGCCGCTGCGCTCTCTCACACACATTCCTATACGGCCGCCGCGGTGTATCGCGCAGGCTACTGCTGGCCGTGTCTTGCTCGTGCGTTCTCTCTCGCTCGCATTCAGTCTAGTACCGCCGCGCTTCCTCTCTCTCGCTCTCATGCACACGCGCGGCTCTTGTGTGCGGCCGATGTGCAGTGCGCAGGCTGGTATGCGCCGCGTCTCTCTCTCTCCCTTGCTCTCGCTCTCCGCTGCGCCAGCATTCTCTCACTCTCATACTCCCGCAGGCGCTATGCGCAGCACGGTTGCGCGTTGCCTTTCTCTCACCGCGCCGGTACACGTGGAGCTGCCGGCCTCATGGCCGTCGAACAGCCTCTCTCCGCGTTCTCGCTTCCGCGTTTCATGTGTGCAGTGTCGGTTTATGTGTTGCAGTGTCAGTGTATGTGTTCGTTTGTGCGTGGCCGAAAGCTGAGTGCACGACATGGCGGCCGAGTACACATGGGCGTGCTCGCACTCGGTGCACAGTTGTATTCATCCGTACGCGTCGTTTGCGAGCCGCGCGGACATGTGGCTCGGCGTTCTTCATGTGCCATCGTTTGTTCGCTCCCTCACTTTCTCTCTCTTCTGGCTGCTGCTCATCGTCGTTGGCTCGAGCTCCTAGGCGGTAGTTTCGACGCGCGCGTCGGCTGCTTGTCCCCCGCGTACCTCAACACATGTAAAGAGACACCTGATTAGCTATGTGTGTGTGTGTATGTGTACGCACATAGCTCAGTGTCAGGGTAGACTCTCGCCTCCCGCCAGTAGCTTTCTGCTATTGAGTTTCCTATTCAACGTGGTGCGAGAAGCGCATCACGTTACAACATAAATACGTTCCCGAATAATTACGATTTTAAAAGAGGGCTAAAATAGTTTTAACCTCAAATATCTCTGAAATTCATAAACGAATTCTTTTACCCTAAGAATTCTTCTAATAAATAATATACAAACTCTACATCTCCACCAAATTTCAAAGTAATTAAAACAATTTTAATGTAGTTATATTGTGCGACAACAAAGAAAGTCATTTTCAAATATACTAAAATTTTAAATATCAAACATCGCAAAAAATAACCATATAATCTGGATGAAATTTTACACAGGTACTGCCTATATCGCATACAAAATATTCTATAAATTTCAAGCTGATACATGAAGTCAGCATTGAGAAATTACGATTTTGAAAAAAGTAAAAAAATTTTAACCTTAAATATCTCTAAAAATTATGAGACAATTCTTTTATCTAAAGGACTTATACGATAATATATAGACTCTACGTCTCCACAAAATTTCAACATGATTAAACCAATTTGTTTTCTCTAGTTATCATGCGACAAAGAAAATAACTTTGTAAAATACGAAAATTTTCAAAATCAAATATCTCGGAAAGTAATCGTACTATCTTGGTGAAAATTCGGACACATATTATCTATATCACATACAAAATTGTCTATAAATTTGGAGCTGCTACATAGAGCCGTTCTCGAGAAATTACGATTTGATAAAAAGGTTAAAAAAATTTTAACCTCAAATATTTCTGAAATTTCTGGACTAATCATTTTGCCCAAAGACCTCGACCGAGAACTATCGAAAACCTACCTCTACAAGGAATTTCAAACCGATTAAGTCAATTTTACTCCCCTAATCGTTGGACATACAAAACTCATTGTTTTCACATTTCAATTTTTTTCTCAAAAACTGGTCGACAAAATGAATTCAAATTTTTACAGATTATAGTTATTTATATTCTGCATTATCATGATTTTTCTCAAGAAAATTGACCGTTTGGTTTAGGAGTTATAAGCTTTAAAAAAAAAACACGTTTTTGTTAATAACAAAAGAACCATGAAAGCTAGAGAAATTTTTTTTTAGAAAATATAGGTATTTTAATGCTGTTTCGAATGCTATCCATTCGATTCAAATATCTGGATCTTATCATTAAAAAAAGCAAAAATCAGTTTTGAGAAAATCGAAAATTCGAAATAAAACAAAAACGCATCGGCGAATCAAAAAACGAGTTTTTGACACGCCATCACACAAAGAGAACAAAAAAAATGAGACCTGTCCGGTCAAAATCGATCGAGTAGAAGCTGAGGTCCATACATACATTTTTTTTAAATCATGAATTTTGATTCCTAATATCTCGAAAAACAATTATAACATGTTTTTACAATAACTCAAAAAATTACTATGGCAGAACTTCCTCTAGGAGGAAGCAAAAATATTTAGGCTCTTACCAAAGTTTTTCGTAGAGTGCTTAAACATTTGTTGAGAAAGAAAATGTGAGTGAGAGGGGGTTGTGGTTGGAGGTAGAGAGAGAGGGGGCAATAAAGAATTGGATATTTTAAAAAAATTTTTGGAATTTAGAAAGCAAACATACTTGCCTTTTTGTATACTTCTGTTGAAAGTTATCCTATCCTAACTGTCAAAAATAAAAAAATCTTTTAAATTTAGTTTTTAAAGGATGTATTAAGTGTTATATGTTACAAAAATATGTTTTTGCTCTCATTAAAATTCTTTGTTGAGAGCTTAACAGTTGTTGTGAGAAAGAGAGAGGAAAAAAGAAAAAGATCTCTTTTAGTTATGTGTCTGAAGGATATTTTGATTGTTTTAAAAAAATACTTAAATTCTCATTAAAATAAGTTTCGTAATTAATATTTTTGGAAAAGAACTTTCTGTACCGCAAGCACGATTTTCGCGTTTTTCGAACCTATTAATAGAACCGAAAGCGACCGCTTGCCGACCAGCGGGCGGTAAAAACTGAAAAGCGCCCGCTGCTCGCCGTAGCGAGCGGTAAAAAATGAAAAACGCCCGCTGCTCGCCGTAGCGGGCGGTAAAAATCGAGAAGCGACCGCTTGCCGACCAGCGGGCGGTAAAAACTTAAAAAGGTCCGCTGCTCGCCGTAGCGGGCGGTAAAAAATCAAAATCGCCCGCTGTCGATTTTAGTGCATTAGAACAAAAAAAAGCGAAAATCCATACTTGCGTTACAAAAAATAGGGTGTGCACCAAGGGCTAAGTAGGTTTTTTGACCTCGTGCGATTGCAGTACTCGTCTTCGGTTCGCAATCGCAGTCGCCTTCGGCTCGTGCTAGCTCACCTTCGACTCGTACTGCAATCCCACACTCGGTTTAAAAAGACCCACTTTACGCCCTTGGCACACAATATACTATTACAGTTCTTAAGAGAGATAATAACAATAATTCATTTTTTAAACATGTTGGTTTTGCATAAACTTTTAATTCTTATTAATAAACTAAAAAATTTGCAAGGAATGATAATAATGTACAATTGTTTATAAGTTATGACTTTCGTAGAATACTTGTAGATTTTCCTTAATACATACTGAGTTCTGAGCTGAGCGTGTTCCCAGTTATCTACACGCATATTTTATTTGGGTATAAACCATAGCTGTCAATGCTGCTTTTACTATAGAATAGTTTTCAGAATTAAAATTTAAATCTCTGATATCACTTCATCCTCTAGCTTTTACAAAACTTGAAGCTTAAAGTTGACCAAAAAGTATAGTTCTCATGCCAACTACAATTTCCATAACAGCAGCTGATACAAAGTTTTTGCTTCCTCAAAGAGGAAGTTTCGTAACGGTGAAAAAAATGTTTGAAACACAAAATGTTCAAAAACATGTTTTAAGACTTTTGGCGCTAAAATCTGTTGTTTTCGATAAAAAAAAATTTCGCACATGTGTGTGCGTGCGTGTGTGTGTGTTGTGTGCGTGCGTGCGTGCGTGCGTGCGTGTGTGTATGTGTGGGTGTGTGCGTGCGCGCGCGTGTGTGTGTGTGCGTGTGTGTGTGTTGTGTGCGTGCGTGTTTGTGAGTGTGTGTGTGCG
Organism: Torymus aiolomorphi; assembly: GCA_036365515.1. Classification (NCBI taxonomy): domain Eukaryota; kingdom Metazoa; phylum Arthropoda; class Insecta; order Hymenoptera; family Torymidae; genus Torymus; species Torymus aiolomorphi. Next base: position 169,318,419 of record CM070874.1, on the reverse strand, counting down.
TGCGTGTGCGTGCGTGCGTGCGCGTGTGTGTGTGTGTGTGTGTATGTGTGCAGGCGATAACTTTTGTACCGAACGACCGATTTACATCGTACAAAGCTTATTCTCTTCGTTTCGAAGGAAAATAGAGAGAGCATAAGCTACATTTTGATTTTATCAAGTTTCTTTTTGTTTATAACCAAAAAACGATTTTGAATTTTTTGTTTTTTTGATTTTTCAATTTGTTACAGCCAGTATTACTTAAAGTAATAAATTTTTCTTAAAAGGTCGTTAAATTATCTACAATTTCTTTTTTTTTAATTTAAATTATCTTTAGTCTGTCATTTGTTATTAATGAAAATATGGTTTATAATCCTCTATTATATTAAGATGATGTTTCCTAACTTTTTTTTCCTAACCCACCCTTTCAATTTTCATCAATTTTTGGACCATTTTTTAACAATTTTTGGACCATTTTTGGACAATTTTTGGACAATTTTTGGACAATTTTTGGACAATTTTTGGACAATTATTGGACAATTTTTGGACAATTTTTGGACAATTTTTGGACAATTTTTGGACAATTTTTGGACAATCTTGGAAAAAAATTTCTGTTATAATATCACCGTTTGATAACATTTCATTTGGAATATTGATAACTTCATTATTTATTTCGATCTCGGTTTTAAAAACGCTATCACCAACATTTAATAACCATTGCTTAAACTCTATATTATTACCTTTAATGCATTTATTATCTTTTAAACAGATATTTTCAAACTCAACCCATAACTTACTGTTTTTAATACAATTCTATAATCTATAATTATTGTTCGATTACCATGACGAACAACAGGTAACGTTTGACGGAAATCTTCAGTAACTACTATTATTTTACCACCAAAAGCGTCGTTGCTGCTGCATAAATCTTTAAATAAACGATAAACGGCTTCAAAAGCCGTATATATTACACGTAGTTTGTTCATGAATAATTAAAGGTAATTTAAATGCTGTATGTACGGTTATCCATCTTCTAATAAATTAGCTGCTATACCCGTCCGTGCTACAGGAAGAACGTTTAATTTATTATCTTTGAAATAAGCTATTAATGTATTGAAAATATAGCGTTTACCACTTCCACTAGGGCCATCTATAAAAAAACATGTATTTCCATTTCCATTAACAACATTTAGTATAGTGTTAAAAATGATACTTTGTGCATTTGTGAATGTGTTTATTCTATCATTTATATCCTGAGATGCTTTATTAAAATGATCTACAATGTTATCATTATAGTTGTCAATAGTAATATCTAAAGAAGGCTAATTGAAATCTGTTAAAGACTAACCGTTTACACTTAAAATATCATTAATAATTTTAAGTGCGGAATGTTCACCTATGACTCCAGTTACTGTAGACACGTAAAAATCCGTTTTATACTTATCAAATAGTTCTCTATCATTTACAGGATTATGAAAAACACATATATAAGCAAATAATATATACATAATTCATAACTCGCACATAGCTTTCGGAAATTTGTATTGTGATGCTTCTTGTAGGCAGCTGTCCCATTCTTCATCTGTTGCAATTCAATTTCTAGCTTGAGCAGCTTCAAGAAAAGTTGAGTAAGTTACATTTTCTACTGTTTTTAAGTGTTCAAAAGAGGTTGCACCACTACATGTACTAGTACTAATCTTAAATAAAAACGCTCTCGTTGTTGAGGACTTAAAAAATACATTCTACTTAAAAGTTGTTTTTTAAATTATTTTCTTACGTTCCACATTTTGCATTTTTCAGCGAAAACATAATAATTTGGAATATTACAATATAAATATTTATTTGCTACAGCATCCTTTTTATTAAGCTGAAACCACGTCGAAAGAGTTGTGTCTACATTTTTAGTATTAATTTCATCTTCACAACCTTCTCTAAAGAACACGTTTTGTTCGTTTTCGATATGAACAGCTAATCTATAAATTGTATGCGATAATTCACTCATTTATATTCATACAAGCATCGCTTGTATGAATATAATGATAGCTTCTGGAGGACATACATATCTAGTTGTTAATATATTGTTTTATTTCATCATATTCAAGTTCTAAATTATCTATATCATTAGTATCTACATTGTCACCATTTGCAATTTTACTATGAATTTTCATTTCAATCAAAGCACAATCATGACCTTTATAGCAATATTTAAAAAGTACTTGATGCTCAATATAGTTGAACAGACTTCAACATTAACTGACAATTAAACAATAGCAGCAAATAGGGGCTATAAGGAACTACAAGGAGAACTGACGTTTTGTTTACCACATGGACCATGTATCATACATTTTTTTACTATTTCATATAAACGTGGATTATACACATTATCTGGAATTTCCGAACATATATCTACTTCATCAGCGTTATGTAGTTTATCTTCTGCATCTAAGAAAACCGCTGCCAATTCATTGGCCCGTAGCTTCCTCAACCGTAATTTGTTGATTCCTTTAATTAATTTTTAATAACAAAATTTATAATTTTTGAAAAAATTTATTGCACAATTATAATTAAATTCATTTATGATTATTAAAAATTGTTAATTTTTAAATTTATTTATTTATTTATTATTTATTTATATCAAATTTATATAAATTTTGAGCTGATAAATAAAGTTATCATTTGAAATAGAAGTAAAATATCTATATTTTATAATAAAACAAATAGCTATCACGGTTGTTTTGTTATTAACAAAAACGTGTTTTTTTTTATATTATATTTCATAATTCATATTTTTTAAGAAAAAAAAAATTTATAGCTATCATTTTTCTTTTGTTATTAACAAAAACGTGTTTTTTTAAAAAAGTTCATAACTCACAAATAAATTATAATAATGCAGAATATAATGCATTCATAATGCATAATTCATAATTATAAACCGCTGCCAATTCATTGGCCCGTAGCTTCCTCAACCGTAATTTGTTGATTCCTTTAAGGCTGTCTTACACCTAAAAATTTTGAAAAAATCAAATTTTTTTTTATTGAATTTTTTGATTATATATGTTATTTCGAACCCAAAAAAACTATAGTTTGGATCAATAATTAAAAAAATTTTAAATAAACCGCTGAAAGAGCTTACTATCTTTAAAATGTCGAGAAAATTGATTTTCTTGTTTTTTGCCTTTTTTTATAGACTTCTGATAGGAAAACGTTATTTGCTTAAATGTGTTATAAAATATCAAAAAACATTATTTATATAAGTATATACTTATATAAATCCTTATATAAAGATAAAAAAAATAATTAAATTCACATACAGTATTTATTATAAAACTTAAATAAACCATATTGTAGAATTCGAAATCCAGTGGAATCGTCTTGTGACCATTTCCCACTTCTGCTTCTAGTAAAATGACCATTCCGTGACCGAAATTCGACAGCAATTTACTATATTAATACTCCCTTTTGTACCTATACCTATATATATAACTAATGCCAGTGTAAACACAGTGGCACAGCCGCACAGCTGACAGCTCAAAAGCTCAAATGAGTGTTACGTCCGGAGACGTATTATAAAAGTTTAGAATTTCATTTTATAAGTTTATTTATATCAGAGATTTCCTGACACATAAAAGCGGGAATGCAATTTTTTACAAACACAGCATTTTGCTCATGCGGCGCCGTAACGTAGTAGGTCATCACACTTGCGAAAAACAACGTACGATATTCTCTTTAAGGTCAGCATTTCTCAATGCCATCGCCGAATCGTATACGACTGACGAAGTTTACATTGCAAAATAAGATGATCTCGATTTACTGTTACCGGGCTCATCTTTAGCCTAATTATTTTGTATTATAAAAGAAGTGATGTGTGTCACGCGAATCAGTCACAGCGTACAAGAAACCTGGCGAACTCCGTGTACCTCTACGACATCGAGAAGTTGAAACCGTAAACCTTACTCGTCTAGTAAGCAGATCGTATAAGTTATTTATAGTAAATTTATAAAAGCAAGTGTTATAGAAAAGAATTGTAATTGAAATTACAACGCATCGATCTACCAGAAGCCAGCAGATTGTATTGGTAATAAATTATTGTATTTTATATACTAAACCTACATAAAACCAATTACTACTTATTTCCACTTATTTCCGGGCTTAACAGTGGTTCCGGTACGAATCGAACATTAGTTCACTAGACTGTTTAAAATAAAAGAATAAAAATAATTATTTCTCGGAACGTCACATTGGTTCCGGTACGAATCGAACGTAAGATCACTAGATTTATACGATAAAATAAGACTGGAATGAGAGGAAACGAGTAGTATTTGAAAATTACTAAAAATACCACTACTAACTGCTTCCGAGCTTCTCGTTTTGCAGTAAGAAGTTGAGAGGATCATTGTAGCATGATCGTTTAAACTTCTGAAGATGAACGTGTACGGCTCGTCCAGATTACTAACATATTAACAGATAAATAAAAAAAAAAAGGGAAAATAGACGATGTTATAGAAATAGGGAAAGAAGAAAGGATAACCCAAATACAAATAACGTAAACGAATATAAAAAAAAGATTTCACATAAAGATAAAATCAAAATAAATCAAAATATATAAGTAAATAGCATCACGCAAATATATTTAACAAACAAGAAATTTAAAGTGAAAAATTCATATAGGGAAACATTAAGAAACAAATAATTAAATAATATCAGTAAAAACAAATAACTAAAATATTAGTGAAAAAAAAATAAACAAATGAATAAATAAATAAAAAGAAATTGAAATAAATAAAACAAATCCAACACGAAGGAGAAAAATTAAATAATAATACAAAATAATGATCATTGAATGGATAAATATTATACATAAACAAGAAATAAGAATATCAGAAATCAAATTACACGAAAAACATTAAGAATAGAGATATAAAATTGGCAAATAAATGAATAAATTGCCAAATAAATAATACACAAAAAAATATATAGTTGAACTAATAATAAAAGATATTTAAAAAGAAATATTAAGTATACTGATACATAAATAAAAAGAATAAAGAACAAAACATAAGACACGAATAAAGAGAAATAAATAAAAGGAAATAAATAATAGAGAATTTACACGATACAAAATAGAAAACATATGAGAGATATAATCAGTGTATAAAATAATCGAGTCATTTTTAATCAAAATAAGGAAATCAAAATAATAATAAAAAATAACTAAACAAACGAAAAGTATTACAATAAAAGGAAGAATATTATAATGAAGAATCATACAAAAACAGAATTACAATAAAATATTACATTGCAAAAGGGAATATAATAAAATAAGAAAATGAACAACACTCAAACGAGAAAATGAAAAAAAGACAATAATAAACAAAATAAAAGATAAATTCAAAAATAAACTACAATAATAATTACGAACATTTAATAAAATGAAAAAGCGATGATGAATAATCAAGCTAATATATTTTATAATTTTGAACAACAAAACCATTATTATACTAAAGTATTTCATTGTCAAATTTGCCGAGATCAATATCACGAACCATTGTTTTGCTCTAATGCAGTTTGTGTTTATTGTAAAAGTAAAGATCATATATCTTATTTTTGCAAGAATGCTAAAAATAAAATAGAACTTTTTTGTAAACTCTGCAATCACAGAGGACATTCTATAGAGAAGTGTACATTTAACCAAACAAATGAAGATTATTGCCAATACTGTCAAATGATAGGACATGCAGCTACTCAATGCCCTGTTATAAAGAAATATGAACTTGATTGTGAGTATTGCGGAAGCACGGGTCACTCAACTAAAGACTGTCAGCAGTATGTATGAAATGCAATAAACTCGGGCACTGGATAAAATACTGCCCTATAAACGAAAAAATAATGTGGTGCGCGTTATGTAAGGAAGAAGACCACGATTCATCAGATTGCAAGCGTGCGATTTTAAGAAATAGAATAATTTGCCAAATTTACAACAGAATCGGACATACAGCAAAGTATTGCCCAGAAAGAAATGCTCATTCTCAAAATAGCACAAACTACAAAATTTTAGAAAATAAAGAAATTCATCAATTACCAAATACTACAAGAAATTATAACCGATTCATTAACAAGACTCAAGAACAAAATTACAAGCCAAGAAACACGATTTTTAATAATCAACAACCCAATACAGTAAATAGGAAAAGAATTCAATGTGATTATTGCAAAAGAATTGGGCATGACATCGACAACTGCAGAAAACTTAAAAATCTTGTGATGCAATATAATGCAATGGGAAATCATTGTGATCTTTGTAAAAATTCAGATCATACTACTGAAGAATGTGAGGAAATCAAACAATATCCAAGTATTAATACTGATGAATCATACCATAATGTTACAAAAGAAACAATTAACGAATCAAAAATTCATAAAAAAAAGTAAATAAAGTAAATAAAATTAAACAGGAAACTAATATCATAGAGGAATCTACAATAATTAATGATGCCAAAGAAATAAATTTAATTATCGTACCTTTTATAAAAATACATGAAATCACTGATGAACCAAAAGATAATAATATGATTATAAAAAATCATGGAAATACTAATGAAATTAATTTTATAAACTTTAACGAAATTTTCAAAAATAATCATGAAATTGAAGAAATTATGGAAACAAATTTAATTGATTCTATTGAATCTACTGTAAAAAATTATGAGACTAATGAAGAAATGAATTTCAACGAATCTAATTTAAAAACTTATGAGGATTGTGATGAAATTAATGTAATTGATTTTAATGAATCTAATATAAATAACCAAAAGAATGAAATTTCGAATGAAAATAATAAAGAAGGTAATAAGTAGATATACTAGGTACGTTCTGTAAAATATTTTTTATTGAGCATCGGTTCATTTTCTTTACCGTAGTAAGCGTTTTGAAAATTAGCATACATATCGTAAAGTACTGCATATTGATTCTGAGTAATATTAAGATTAAGATTTCCATACGGATAGCATTGAGAGTTAAGAAATAGTTTCACATTACTAATATTACAATGATCCAAATTACTAGCATTGGCACCTGCTACGCTTTCTCGTGCAGTCTGAAAAGCTAGAATGACAAAGCGAGGCTTTTCCAATTGATTAGATGTCTTAACGCTCCAAAGATGCTTTGATGTGAGAGGTAATTTCGGATACTCATACAATTCCCAGGTGCGATAACTCATAGTAATTGCTCTATCGCGACCAATATAATTGAGGAGTTTGATTTTTTCTCTATCAGCTACTACTACGTAAGGGATAAGCCATTCGATCTTAGTCAAATTAATTTAAAATTTTTCAAATATAGCTGGTTGTCCTGCTGGCGTGACAATAGCAGAATTCAAGTCATTTCTTGATCTTGTGATGATGAGTTCATGTTTGACATTGACTACGATTTTTCGATAATCCTCGGCAAATCCCAACAGCATACTGAGAGGTATAGTTACATCAAAATAACCTACTTCATTTGTGAGCGATGTCGCTTCTTTATCAGCAGTCCAACCTGCATTTTCAGCAATTGAGCCTTGACTTGGATTGAGTGATAACCAATTCTTCATTACACTAGTCAAACCAACATTTTTAGCCTTATCTATTTCAATGGCATTTATTTCATAACGTATTTCCTCAAATAGGTAAGAGATGGCGTTGTTGATCAACTTAGTATTAGTCACTGCAGTGTCGTTTTCTTTTGTTAATCGACGACAAATATGAATATTACTACGAGAAGGTAGTAGACATAAATCTTGATGTTGAATTGCAATACGAATTTCATCGCTAGTATTGAACTGCGACATTGAATAAGGCTGATGCGCGTGAACTTCGTAATGAGCTATAGACTCATCGAAAGCCACACCTGAATGAATATTTAGAATTTCTTCCATTTTGTTCTTGTATACAGCACACTAATACACAGTATATTTTCCGCCACGTGGAGGATTGGCGACGACTTTTAGTTTCATCTTTTTAGGAACTGAATGTTCTGACGTGTGAGCGCTGTGGTAGCTCGCTGTCGATTGATCGCTGACTGACATTTTGGTGTGTTAATATACCCTCGACCACTCTTAACGTTATAAATAATACCCATTATAATACTACTTTTATATGCACTCGTACTGTAATGACTTCTCCTCGAAAGTTAACCAAGTTTCCGTCCTGATCAATAATACGTATCTGTAAATGATCAATGCTTCTAACGCTGACTGGGAGGTAAATGACGTGTGAAGGTGCTTTTATGATTTTATATCCTGGTGGTACTGCTGGAAAAAATTCGTGTATAGTGTGAACTTTGCGTTCGTTTATGTAAGCACCTGCTGTAATATTACACTCTACACGTAGGGCGTTAACTTTTAGTATAGTCACAGGCAAATCAGAACTATACGTTTTATTTGTAGCAAGTACACGCCTAGTGAATCCTAAAATTGAAGCAATAGAATCCTCGGGCTCAAAATTTATTCGTTGACTGCACTGAATGACACTACGTAAAGTATTGTTGTTTGGCTTCAAACTAAATGATATCTCCTTAGGAGCTAATGCTTCTTTGATAAAACTTTCGATGGCGTCTATCTCATAGCTGCCTGTCGGTAATACGATTTCTTCTTCTTCTTTTCCTTCCTCGTCGACGTAAAATTTATTGTATCCAATGTCAATATTAGGTATTGAGTTGAATGTCAATAACTCTACTAGACCGAGGACGTAGTTTTTATTTGGGATTAGCTGAATCGGAGGGAAGTAATTTGCTTCAAGTACTGATGAAGTTACTGAGAGACTCAATGTTAGTGTATTCTCCATGATAGTCACATAACAAATGACGTTTATTCATTGAGATTGTGTTTTATAGCTTATTCGATAGAAATTTCAAACAAAGATGACCGCAGTTGAATGTATTAAAATCTTGATATCTAACATAATTATACATGACTTTATTCGCTTTTAAATAGAGTAACAGATCTGTAGGCGGCTGAAGATCTCCGAAACTGTCAAAGTACATAACCTCACTACCCTTCTTCTTATACGCAACCCAATGAGTACCTGGTCCATTTTTATCGTCTAAATTTACTACAGCTGACTCTTGATAACGAGGGCCATTAGCAGGTAAAGCGTTGCGCATGAAAACACCCCGGAAATTCTTGATTTTCAGTATTTGAGCATATTTTTCTATATCTAAATTAGTGAGCGCTCGGTTGGGTAAAGCTACTTCGAGCTTTTTTTTTTTTAAACCCTGACCAGCAACATATGACTTCAGATAGAGACCGTAACCTTTATTATGCGGCTTTAAGTAAAGGCCTTTACCTAGAGCAATAGCTTCCATTGTTTTATTATGTCTATGAGCCTCCTTTAACTCATTTTGAGCTGCTTTAGCGCTGTTCACTGCTTTCACTGCTGAAGCAGCTCCTCCACTTAGAGCTCCAGTAGCGCTCAAAGCGGCAAATAATGGAATTAAAAATGGAAGAGCTCCACCAACTGTACTAGGGATTGGTGAAACACGAGGCATATTTATTTTACGTCTACCTCCAGCCTTTTTCACAGCTTCCTTAGCTCCTTTTAATGCCGAGCGAATAACTAGAAGAGATCTATTTCTAGGTACGATGCTTTTCGAGGCAGCCTTAATAAGTTTTTTCAAAGTAATGCTTGGTTTTTTACTTTTTCTACATTTCTTTCGTCGCTGCTGTTTCAAACTTTTACCTCGTTTCTTTCCACCACGTCTCTTAGACATTTTCATACCTATACCAAGTTTACTTTTAACTTTCATAATGTTGGCTACGGCAAAAGCAGTTGCTTTCTCATCAAAACTACTATCTTTAGCTTTCACTTGTTCCCAGGCTTTTTTAGCTAAAATTTTATCTGCTTCGTTTCTCGCAGCAACGTCCTCTCGATTTTGAGAATAAGCAATGTCGTGCTCTCTACAGGCTGCGTCTAGTTGATTTACACCAGGATCACCTCGAACCAATCGTTTCTCTAATTTAGTTCCCGGTCCACAGTCCTGGTAACCAGGTACATGAGCTTCGAAAGGCAAGCTATTTATGATCTTGTTAACTAGACTGCCACCGCACTTTTTTCGACGATTGCGAGTGATCATTCCTCTTTGAAATACAAAACGTTAATGAGTTAAAAATATATAAGCAGCCTTTTATAGCTAGTGGCTCATTCGTCGTTGAATCAGTGAAACGTCAACATGGATTTCAAAGAGCAATCTCTCAAGCTTCAAGTCATAAATTTCGATAAAGTAGTGGAAACAGAAAAACGAGAAAAAAGACATGGTGAACTACTACCAGATACTATACGTGCGGTATTCTGCGGTCCAAGTAATTGTGGAAAAACTAATTGTTTGCTGATGCTAATCACTCATCCCAAAGGTCTCAGATAGAAAATATATATGTGTATTCGAAGTCGCTTAATCAACCTAAGTATAAATTTCTGAAAGATTTATTGAGTCCGATAGAGGGTGTGCAATACTACGCATTTAGTGAGCATGAGTCAGTCGTTTCACCTGATGAAGCACGTGCGAATTCCATCATGATTTTTGATGATATAGCCACTGAAAAGCAAGATAACGTAAGAGCATTCTTTTGTATGGGAAGACATAAAAAGGTAGATAGTTTTTATCTTTGTCAGTCATATGCACGCATTCCGAAACGTCTTATTAGAGATAACGTAAATTTACTAGTACTGTTACGTCAAGATGATATAAATATAAAACACATTTACAACGATCATGTTAATTCAGATATGCCTTCTGAAAAATTCAAAGAGATTTGTTCAAAATGCTGGAGAGATGATAAACATGGATTTTTAGTTATCGATAGAGACAGACCAATTAATCATGGAAGATATAGAAAGGGATTCGATTCTTTTGCTATAAATATCATAGACTGATGAGATATAGATTATTTCGCTTTAGATCATAGAAGCATCAACATGACTGATTTTAAACGAGAGAAGAGTATACTTCGACAATTAGCTGAGGCTCGCGTGGCAATCAAGCGAAAACATCAGCTAATAAAACGAGGAAAAGCCAATTTAGAAAAGACTTCGAATGAAACTTTCAAACCTGTAGTCGAGCCATTGAAAGAACTCGTAGAGGTAGCTGATAAGAAAAAAATTAGTGAAGATAAAATTAATTTTATAAAATGAGAAAAAAAAGAATAAAATTACTTTTGAAAAAGTATTCAAGTCAGGGGAAGCGGGTAGTTCAAAAGATAAAACTAGCTATTTCAATAGTACTACCAATGAGTTTGATACAACATTAAAACCATTTGACGATACATTTGAATTAGCTATTGGTAATGATGATGATGACTATAATCCAGAAACGTCTATCAATGAATCCAACGATACTACTGCTATTGAAAATATAGAGAAAACTTCTACAAGTGTATCTAATCAGTTGTTAAATGATTCAATTGTAGGAAACTATATTCGTTTATTGCATGACGTTAGTTCAAATAAGAGTAAATTAGACAAAACTTTTGGTGTTCGTCTAACGGAAAATAATTATGTGATTGGTGACTCTCCTATTTATTTTGAAAAAAATAAAGCGATTGTGAATAATGAAACATACACAGCAACTCTCGGTTTGATGGAGCTCCTCTTTCACAAAGAGCCTGATTCTGAAATGATTAGCTCGTTGGATCAACAAAATTATTTGAAAATTCTTGAAAACACTAACGCACATAGGAAAAGAAATGAAACAAATGGAGAATATCGCAACAAACATTTGAAAAATTTCAAAACTTTCATTGCTCCAAATTTGTCTCCCAACATCAATAAAAAGCGTAAGTCCATTGAAGGATCTAGACTTTTACCTACTCACAAAATAGCTAGAAGAAATATGACATTTGATTTCGTGTGGTGGGATGATCCAAACGAACTTGTCGATCGACTTAGACTGCTAATAGCTGAGCAAGCAGCTGGCAATCCTAGTCATATTAATGAAATTCATTCAATCATTGAGGAACTTCGTGAGGCTGGCTATATATATTAGAAACAACATCCATATATATCAGTCTCAAAATGAGTGTCGATGTGTTTGGTCGTAAACTTGACAAAAAGGAGGGTTCTCGTGGTCCTCCTGGAGTAGGATATAAAATAACCGAAGATGGTCAGTATGATGCAGACAATAAAAGAATTTCTAACGTTGCTTATCCTCATAAAGCCAATGACGCAGTAAATTTAGATTTTCTATCTCAATTAATTGAAGCTGAAATAAATACTATCAAGAGTGAAATAATTCGAATGCAAAAAAATATTAAAGATTTGGAGTTTGATATGAAGCATCAGCATAATTAATTTTTAAAATATATAAAAAAAGAATAAGTCTACTTATCATCAGAATCATAATGAGCGTTGACGTGTTTGGTCGTAAATTGGATAGAGTAAAGAAGGGCTCCCCTGGCATTGGCTACAAAATCACCAAAGACGGACATTATGACGTAGATAATAAACGAATTTGTAATCTAGCCGATCCCCAGCAGGAGAATGATGTAGTAAACTTACGAACGCTACATAAAACCTCTGAAACTGATGTTAAAGCACTTATAAGTATAATATCTAGCCTTCAAACGAGTATCGATTACGTACAAGTTGAATTGAAAAAACAAAAAGGAAAGATTTTAAAATTGAAAAATTATAAGAGCTAAGACAGTATATTAAAAATGGAACATCAAAGAGTAGTAGACGAGCTACACAAGCCAGCACGTCGCAACTATCCACGTCGTAAAATAGATATACGTGGAAAAGATGAGACGTGGCAAGCTGATCTTGTAGAGATGCAAGGCTATTCGAGAGAGAATAGAGGCTTTCATTATCTTTTAACTATTATAGACACATTTTCAAAGTATAGCTGAGCAGTTCCAGTAAACAAAAAACTGGTGTAGATGTCGCTAGTGCAATGGAATCTGTACTGAAATAAGGACGCGCTCCTCAAAAATCTTCAAGTAAACAGAGGCAAAGAATTTTATAATACAAATTTTCAAGATTTGATGGCTAGGTATAAAATAAATCTATATTCAACGTATATCAATCTCAAGGCATCTATTTGCGAACGTTTCAATCGAACTCTAAAAAATAATATGTGGACAAAATTTAGTCTACAAGGAAATTACAATTGGATCAATATTCTTCCTAATTTAATAGAATCTTATAATAATACAAAACATCAAACTATAAACATGAAGCCCAAGGATGTCAATGCGGAAAATGAACTCGAAGTATTGAGACGATTCTCTTTCGATCGTCGATTATTCAAGAATCCGAAATTCAGAGTTGGCGATAAAGTACGAGTGAGCAAATCTAAACACGTTTTTGAAAAAGACTACACACCTAATTGGTCTACGGAAATTTTTACTCTTCAGCGCGTCTCGAAGACAAAGCCTGTGACGTATCATCTACTGGACTATAAGCACAACCCCATCGCTGGAGGTTTTTACGAGCAAGAACTACAAGAAGTGATGTATCCGGATGTATATCTTGTGGAAAAAGTGCTTAGAAAATGCAGTAAACAAGTTTATGTAAAATGGCTAGGATTTGACAACACTCATAATTCATGGATTGATAAAAAATATTGTAAATGAATGAAAGACAAATAAATTTATATGTATGAATATTTTGTTTTTTATTTAAAATATAAAGTTTTTCCTTATATATTACTTAGTGAATATTAACAACTCTCCACAAACTAATGTTCTTACAATGAATTTATTATATTTAAACTTTATTACATTAAATAGTAAATTGAAATCTGGCACCTCCATGTTATTCTATAAATAAATTATATCTTTGTACATTTTCAGTCAGATGGATATAAAGTTCATAATTGTTATTGATAGCTCTTGAAATTCGATCTGGTAAAATAATTTGAAATTCAGCATTAAGCGCAAGAATTATTCTATTATCCTCTTCCTTAAATTCCGTTACTAAATAGTTATGGTTTTCATCGAGCTCATAATGATCCTTCTCGGGGAGTGGATCAAGTTTCATCGCAATTTTATTTAACATTTCAAAATCCATCTTGTTATTATTGAGAATGAAAAACAAGGTAATACAAGGAGGATAGTACTACTCTTAAGTGATTCTTCTAGCAGAATGGAGTTTCTCCAAGCTCTTCACTCTCTTAAAACGCTAACCCCACTACTAGACTTTTCCGAGCCGCCGAAACCGCCTCCCTCTTCACAATTTTACCCCTCCACTTAGATTTTCATTTTGTTAAGAGTATATACTGTACAATGATTTTTTAGTATAGGTCCAAGAATATGATTCATCATTATAATACGTTTTCTGAATAGCGCACGTGATATCATAGTATTTAGTTCTTGAATACGTCGCTGAAAGCGTTCCCGATCTCGTGCAAGTTGCTCCCACATTCCTTTTCTAGAGTCTTTGTCTTCAATAGGAAGATAGTGAATTCGATCTTCTCCTGAAAATCATACATGCTTCGAGGAGCGAACGCGCTTGCTATTTCTTACAGCTGGCATGGTGAAAGGAAGAGACTGCTGCAGATGATTCTTCTAACTGATGGTTGTAGAAGCTTCTCATCCCCACTCTACTTTTGGAGGCGCCGCCGCCGCTACTGCAAGTAGCTCTCTCTTTCTTCTAGATATTTCTCCCCACTATTTTTTCAAGTTAAATTTAAGTTGTAATATAAATCTCACATTATACCGGGTGTCCCATTTTAAAACCACCAGGCAAATATCTCGAAAACTAAGGGAGATGGAAAAAAACTTTTAATACAAAAGTTGTAGGGTTCAGAGGGGCATAACTGATCGTGACCTTGGTTATGACCTTGAGGTCAATGATCAAGTTCATTTGAAGGTCAAATCGATTTTTTCAAATGGGAATCCCCACTTTTGACCTCGTAAATGGAAAGAGCGGAAAATTTTACGTTCAGATATGTCCTTGAGTCAAGGTCATGGTCATGGTCATGGTCATGTTTAAAATCAAAATCAATAAACGCATCAAAACATTCCCATAATTAGGTATACGAGACAAATTGTTAAATACAAAAGTTGTAGGGTTCAGAGGGGCCCAACTGATCGTAACCTTGGTTATGACCTTGAGCTCAATGATCAAGGTCATTTGAAGGTCAAATCGATTTTTTCAAATGGGAACCCCCACTTTTGACCTCGTAAATGGAAAGAGCGGACAATTTTACGTTTAGATATGTCCTTGAGTCAAGGCCATGGTCATGGTCATGGTCATGTTTAAAATCAAAATCAATCAACGCATCCAAACATTCTCATAATTACGCATACGAGTGTTAAATACAGAAGTTGTAGTGTTTGGAGGAGCCCAACTGATCGTGACCTTGACCATGAACTTGAGGTCAAGGATGATGTCGTTTGAAGGTTAAATCAATTTTGTTTAACGGCAACCCTCACTTTTGACCTCGTAAATAGAAAAACCGAAAAATTCTGATATGACCTTGGGTCAAGGTCATGGTCAAAGTTATGGTCAGTTTCCGTGCAGTTAAGAGTAAAGTCGGAGATGACCCGGTCACCTAAGGCAAGGTCGGAGATTACCCGGCCAGTTAAGGCAAGGTCGGAGATGACCCGGCCAGTTAAGGCAAGGTCGGAGATGACCCGGCCAGTTAAGGCAAGGTCGGGGATGACCCGGTCAGTTAAGGCAAGGTCGGAGATGACCCGGCCAGTTAAGGCAAGGTCGGGGATGATCAGGTCAGCTAAAAATTCATTGGAAAATTCCACGTTCATGTGTATTTAGTCATAGGATCCAAGTGTTTCGGTCACCATTTACTGAAGAAGATGCTCAAAAGTTGCACCATTTACTTGTTGACAACATTCTATTCTCCTTTTAAAGTTTCTAACAGTATTTAATAATACTTGACGTGGAATACTTAAGCAGATTTGTGTAATCCTTTGAATCATGTCATCTCTTGTAGTTGGCCTGTTGCGGTAGACTGTATTTTTAGGAAGCCCCATAAATAAAAATCTGGAGATGTCAGATCTGGAGATCTTGGTGGCCATGCTACGGGACCTCCTCTACCAATCCATCGACCGTTAAACCTTTCATTAAGAAAATCTCTGACAATTCTGGCATAATGTGGAGGAGCACCATCTTGTTGTAGCCACATTCTAGCCCTTGTATGGAGATCAACGTTTTCTAGAAAGAGTGGCAGCTCGTCTCTCAGCAACTGTAAATAAGTATGTTGAGTTACGTGACCTTAAAAAAAATAAGGTCCAATCAGACATCCGTTAATAATACCACACCATACCGTTACATTCCAGCGATGCTGATGATCAACTTCTCGCATCCAATGAGGATTAACAGGAGACCAGTAGTGGCAATTATGGCGAGTCAACATACCAGTACTCTGAAATGTAGCCTCGTCGCTAAAAAGAACATTATTAAACAAATTTTCATCATCAGTAATTTGTTGTGTTGCCCATTGGCAAAATGTTATTCTCCGTCGATAATCTTCCACAGTTAAAGCTTGATTTAGAGTAATGTGGTAAGGATGGTAACGCGCATATCGTAAATATCTACTGGCCGTAGATCTTGGAATACCCATTGTTAACTCGATTTCGCGTAAACTGACATGAACATTTAAATGTACCATGGCTAGAACAGCAAGAAAGCGAGGATTATTTTCATAATTGTGTTCATTCAGTGTCCTCCTTCTTCGAACGAAGTTTCCTTGTCGACCGCGCAGTTCAATGTCACGTATTACCGTATGATCAGGATGTTGTCGTTGAGGGAACCGAGCACGATACAATCTGCTTGCCTCTCGATAGTTTCGTCGACATTCTCCTAAAATAAGAAGAATGTCAACTATTTCATTAGCAGAATAGTCAGGCATTCTTTTTTAGTTGTAAATGCAATTATTTATCAAAACAAACCACAAAAGAAATAATATGTTATTATACTATACAATATTTTAAAACGAAAAAGTTTAATTTTCTGTGCCACTATAAGTGTGCTCAATTTGAAAACAATTTGATGTAAACAGTAATAATTATTGACTATTACCGATCAATGCTGAATACTACCGGTCACTATTGGATACAGATGGTCAACACTTATTAGCTTTTGTTATTATTTGATATAAGTGGTTAACCCTGGTAAATATTGATAATAGTAAAAATAGTAAAATTTTCCGCTCTTTCCATTTGCGAGGTAAAAAATAGGGGTTCCCATTTGAAAAAATCGATTTGACCTTCAAATGACCTTGATCCTTGACCTCAAGTTCATGGTCAAGGTCACGATCAGTTGGGCTCCTCCAAACACTACAACTTCTGTATTTAACACTCGTATGCGTAATTATGAGAATGTTTGGATGCGTTGATTGATTTTCTTTTTAAACATGACCATGACCATGACCATGGCCTTGACTCAAGGACATATCTAAACGTAAAATTTTCTGCTCTTTCCATTTACGAGGTCAAAAATGGGGGTTCCCATTTGAAAAAATCGATTTGACCTTCAAATGACCTTGATCATTGACCACAAGGTCATAACCAAGGTTACGATCAGTTGGGCCCCTCTGAACCCTACAACTTTTGTATTTAACAATTTGTCTCGTATGCCTAATTATGGGAATGTTTTGATGCGTTGATTGATTTTGATTTTAAACATGACCATGACCATGACCATGACCTTGACTCAAGGACATATCTGAACGTAAAATTTTCCGCTCTTTCCATTTATGAGGTCAAAAGTGGGGGTTCCCATTTGAAAAAATCGATTTGACCTTCAAATGACCTTGATCATTAACCTCAAGGTCATAACGAAGGTCACGATCGGTTGGGCCCCTCTGAACCCTACAACTTTTGTATTAAAAGTTTTTTTCCATCTCCCTTAGTTTTCGAGATATTTGCCTGGTGGTTTTAAAATGGGACACCCGGTATATTGGGAATTGTAATATTTAGGTTGAGAATGAAAAAGCATGTTTGATTTGATTTAATATAAAATAACACACATTATTAAACTCAAGTTATAATAATAATAATAATACATTACTGTTTTATTTTATTGTATCAGTAGTTATATTTTTTATACAAATTCAAAGGTACTGTTTTTGATGTGGAGTCTTGAGCATTGGCTTATTAGCTTCCAAGATGGCGGAAACTCGCTTCGGGATAAACACTTGAAATTCTGCATCAATTGTCACGACCACACTGAATCCATATCGAGTATTGAACGATCGAACTTTTGTGACTTGATATCTACAATTATCGTCCAAGTCTGACAATGATTTTTTTGGGAGGTAGGCCTCCTTGGCGATTTTGTTGAGTGCAGAGAAATCCATTCTATAAAAATAATACATATTATTAGATACAAATTTCAATGGATTAATATGATAGAACACTATTTGATATATTGAATAGAACATACTTACTTTATTATAATGGTATTTAAGAGAATAACTCTAGAGAAGAGGAAAAGACTGTTCATTGAGCTGTTGCTGGAGAACTGCACGCATCTGAGGCGAGCTGTCGGTTTTGTATCCAGCTCCCCACTCCCCAAACTCGAGCCGCCGTCTCCATTTCCCTCTCCACCGTTCTTCCCTCTTCTCCAACTCTTCTCCATCTACTGGCATTGCCCCACTCCTAGATCTCGAGCCTCCGCCAGCGCCACCGTTTCCCTCTCCATCTCAAGTCTCCGTTTTTTGAGTGGTGGATCGTCTCCCCCACCACATACGCTCTCGTTTGAACGACATCTATCAGGATTTTCAGAGTCGTAGTATCCTAAGGCAATAACTTTTCGATGTTTTGGTGCTTTTCTTCGTTGTGCAAGTCTCTCTTTGAGGTGAGCCATTGCTATTGATCTATAATGGCCCCACGGAAGAGTATATGGATTATTGGGATATATACAACGTTTATCATCATTAGGACTCAAGGCAATTTTATATTCTCGAACTGTTCGTACTGTATGCAGTTTGCTGCGAATATTGCACTGCTCACGTTTGATAATCTGTAATTGGTCTAAACAGTTGACAATGTTTGTTTTCACTCCTTTCGCTTTTTTCAATGGTTTTTGATTTTCTATTTCGATACTATACATTTTACTACGTAATCCTATAAATTCTTTCATTATGCTACCTTGAGACTCGTCTTTCATTACTCCGAGAACCTTTTTATTGGCCTGAGGTATATCAAATTGATTATTTTCAGGATAGTCTGATGTATCAAATTTATCAATATCCTCTTTCATAATTTTATACATACCTTCATCTTCAATTTCGTATACGAATGAATCCGTATCTGTATAGAGTAGTATACATTTAGAATCAACTCGTTTCAACATATAACCATAATGAAAGTCATACATGAGTGTCTTCGAAAGATCTAGAACGCAAAGTCCTATGTATATCGGTTTATTTATACCTATGGTTGGCCATGATAATTGTACTGCTACTAAATTTTCATCAAAAATAGCGCTACTATGAAAATTAGGTAGCGCGATTCGAGCTTCCGCTCCATATCGTCCCTCCCATCGATTAAAAAGTTTCACATCTTTTCTTTTATGTTCATCTTCCATAGTCTTCCCATATACAGCATTTATCATAAGTTTATAGAAAAGTTTTTCAAATTCATTTCTAGCTTGTTTCCTTTTTTCAGTATTTAAATCTACATAAGGCTTGACCCATGGTTTTTTATTAAATTGAAGTGCTCGATGTATCTTCTTAATCTTGAGTCCATATTGTACAGCTTGTTTCAGCGCTCGATAATGAATTACATAACACTCTTTATCATATAGTGTAGTTAAAAGTTTTTTCAGTTTTGAACCAGGTGGTGCTCTGTGTTCCGGACAAAGAGGGAGATCTTTATGAGCATCATGTAATTCTCTTGGATATTCCAAGTCTACTTCTAAAATATAACCAATATTATTATCATCTGAGATATTGAGAAAGTCAGTATTATCTATATCTTTAACCCATTCAAATTTTTCATATGGTAAAGACTGTGTCATAGCCCAACCATAAAGGTTATTGACATCATAATACATTAAAATTTTACTTGCTTCATCTTCTTTGTAGTCTACACCCATATATTTATTATTAGCCTTTGCATATCTATTGAGGCACTGACTGATACCACCCCGTATACCTTTCTGAATAAATAAAATCATATCTACATCAGTCAGAAGCTCGAGTTCAATTTCCGTATACTTTAACATTGCGTCCCATGATAATCCTGGAGTTGTATAATAGTGTGCTGGATCAAGCTTATATGCTCGTGAGCATATCTTCCGGAAATTTTCAAAAATAACAGCTAATAAAAGCACATCTATTTTCAAATATACGTCAGAGTATAAACCTAGAGTCATTTCATCACTATAAATAGTTTTCAAAATATTCCATACGATTTGTGCATGTCTATAGTCATCTTCATCAATATTACTGTCTGTTAGATGACTATAAAATTCTTCAATACTAGGTAAGTAAGTCTGATTCAATCTATCAAAACTATTTACATACTCGTACGGGAATACACCATTCCTCTTCAATAATTCGATCTGTTCAGGAGTATAATTATCTTTTTCAAATTCAGATGTAAGGATATCGAATTCTGTTAAATAAGATGCTAATTTATCGAGTGATGATGGCATAAATCGGAATGAATCAATGAATCGAAACTGAATAGGACTACCCTTAACTTCTTTTGTGAACGATATATATCGCTCCTTATTTTCAGCTAATACTTTTACTTTTCCTTCAAAATCAGGATGAGTAGCAATTTCTTTTATAATGAAATGCGAGTCATAGCCAGTAAAGTTATGAAACACAACTGGTATAAAACTAGCATCTCTATAATGTAAATTACATTTATTATGAGCAGCCCCTCTAAATTCACCAGTCAAATGACAATGATCTCTAACTCTTTTTTCACCTTCTTCAAATTTTTTCAAACAAATATGACATCTTTTAGCTGATTGGAAAACACATTCCTCAAAATCTGATAAATCCATTTCTACAGCATTATTATATACTTCTTCTAAATGATCTATTAATATCTTGAACTGCTCGATAACCCATTCAGCAGGTGTCTTATCTTTAGGTGTTTTCTTTCTGTATGACACGTACTTGGATCTTTCATTATCAAAACTACATTTCAAATACATTCCAATACTAAAGGCTTCATGCTCTTGGAATGCATAACTGTTTTCAGTAGGTTTTAAGATACACTCAAAGTCAGCATATATGACAAAAGGAACTTGTTCTGCATGTTTAAAATTATTAAATTTAAGAATATTATTTTTAGGTAGCTTAATTGCACAGGTATTGATTTTTGAGCAGTCCGCTTCATGAGTCTTAAGCTTATCTTCATCGGTAAAATAGTGTAGACATCTATCGCAAAGATATATTTTTTTATGATTAATTTTTATTTGGCTTCTGATTAATGCTGACAAATTTTTGATCCATACATAATGGAACTTTAAGCTGAAATTTCTATCAATATGTTGTTCTTCCTCACCATTTTCTTCATCAATGTAAGAGTCTTGAATTAGTAGTAGATTAATATGTTTATCTTGTTTTA
Source organism: Torymus aiolomorphi (assembly GCA_036365515.1). Classification (NCBI taxonomy): domain Eukaryota; kingdom Metazoa; phylum Arthropoda; class Insecta; order Hymenoptera; family Torymidae; genus Torymus; species Torymus aiolomorphi. The sequence goes on along the minus strand of CM070874.1, from coordinate 169,296,923 downwards.
GCTGAGTTACATGAGATGGAGACACCTCAAACTTTTTACCATATTTTTTAAGTATGTATACATTTATCGATATGTTGTTTAGTTTTTCAAATTTCTTAATACTTTTTATTTCAACTGGAAAACTTATACCATCAAAATTGAGTTCATTTTCATACTCTTTATATTTGCATACTCTATATCCATCATCAACTGGATGGAGTGCCGACAGAACAGACCACTTAAAACATTGATTATCATTGTTTTTAACGTTTATGCAAGCCTTTTTATTCGCTATATATTTTGGTAATGGAATGTATGACGGGTGCTTAAGGGGATTATGTTTATTCATATTTATTGTTAATCCAACTATTACTTTTAATGTCCAGCCAGAGTCTTTTTCTTGAAATTCTTCGATACTTTTCAATATCACTTCTTTGATATCATTATTGAACCAAGAATCGAGATTAGTTCCTTTATAAATGCAAACGTTTTTAGTATTGAAATATTTCATTTGAATTTCTTCTTCATTTTGTTTTTTTACAATAAACTGTGCTCCCATCTCAGTATGTATTTTCAATGCATTATGTATATCTAGAAATCTTTGCACTTGTGTTTTCAAAAGTTTATATGATTCAAGTAAAAAAGTATCCATATCTAAATGAATTCGATTAACAATGATCGCTGTTTGAATTCGATTTTTGAAAGCAGTTTGAATAGGTCGCCATACGACACTTTCACCATCCACCTCTTGAAAGTCTTCTTGAGAAGTTGATGGTTGAGGCTCTTGTATATTACCACCAACACTTATTAGACTATTGAATTTAATTTCGAGAGAAATCAAGTTTGCTGCATATGTTTGATATCTCTGCGAGATTGCTCTACTCAAATCAGAGCTATTCTGCACGTATTTATTGATATTATCTGATGCTAGCTTTGCTAGATCTCTCCATCTAATAAAATCTTCTACATCCAAAATATTCCGCATAAAATAGGTTCTCCACAAACTTTTTACAGTTTCTTCAAAATATTCAATAGAATGCATATTGTTTTAATTGATTAGATTTAATTGAATAAAATTAAATTGGATATGAATACAAAATAAATTATATGTATATAGTAAAGAATATATGATAGATTTATAATTGATTATACAATATATAGTGTATAGTATACACAATATAGTGTATAGCGTACACAATATATAGTGTATAGTATAAAATATAGTGTATAGTATTATATTAAGCAAGATATTTGAGAACACAGTTTCTAGTCAACTGACTTGGAAGAGACTGTGCGGTTTGTGAAGGAATTTTTAGCTTTTAAAGTGAGTGATGGCGCTACGAGCAGCGGTTTCGGTGCTGCAAGTAATGGGTGGGGAAATATAAAGTGGTGGGAGGTGACGTCAAAGAGAAAATATTTGGTAGTACAAGAAATGGTAGGGGTAAATTCAGTTTGCTATTTATATAAACTTCTCTTAAATAAATTGTCTCATAATTGAATGAGACGAGCATTTGATTAGCCATATTATAAAGAAAGAGAGAGAAAATCTAATTTAAATGGATTACATTGTAGATATTCAAGGCTTTCAGACGAGGTAAAAGTTTGAAACAGCAGCGACGAAAGAAATGTAGAAAAAGCAAAAAAACCAAGCATTACTTTGAAAAAACTTATTAAGGCTGCCTCGAAAAGCATCCTACCTAGTAAAAGATCTCTTCTAGTTATTCGCTCGGCATTAAAAGGAGCTAAGGAAGCTGTGAAAAAAGCTGGAGGTAGACGTAAAATAAATATGCCTCATATTTTACCAATCCCTAGTACAGTTGGTGGAGCTCTTCCATTTTTAATTCCATTATTTGCCGCTTTCAGCGCTACTAGAGCTCTAACTGGAGGAGCTGCTTCAGTAGTGAAAGCAGTGAACAGCGCTAAAGCAGCTCAAAATGAGTTAAAGGAGGCTCATAGACATAATAAAACAATGGAAGCTATTGCTCTAGGTAAAGGCCTTTACTTAAAGCCGCATAATAAAGGTTACGGTCTCTATCTGAAGTCATATGTTGCTGGTCAGGGTTTAAAAAAAAAAAGCTCGAAGTAGCTTTACCCAACCGAGCGCTCACTAATTTAGATATAGAAAAATATGCTCAAATACTGAAAATCAAGAATTTCCGGGGTGTTTGCATGCGCAATGTTTACCTGCTAATGGCCCTCGTTATCAAGAGTCAGCTGTAGTAAATTTAGACGATAAAAATGGACCAGGTACTCATTGGGTTGCGTATAAGAAGAAGGGTAGTGAGGTTATGTACTTTGACAGTTTCGGAGATCTTCAGCCGCCTACAGATCTGTTACTCTATTTAAAAGCGAATAAAGTCATGTATAATTATGTTAGATATCAAGATTTTAATACATTCAACTGCGGTCATCTTTGTTTGAAATTTCTATCGAATAAGCTATAAAACACAATCTCAATGAATAAACGTCATTTGCTATGTGACTATCATGGAGAATACACTAACATTGAGTCTCTCAGGAACTTCATCAGTACTTGAAGCAAATTACTTCCCTCCGATTGAGCTAATCCCAAATAAAAACTACGTCCTCGGTCTAGTAAAGTTATTGACATTCAACTCAATACCTAATATTGACGTTGGATATAATAAATTTTACGTCGGCGAGGAAGGAAAAGAAGAAGAAGAAATCGTATTATCGACAGGCAGCTATGAGATAGACGCCATCAAAAGTTTTATCAAAGAAGCATTAGCTCCTAAGGAGATATCATTTAGTTTGAAGCCAAACAACAATACTTTATGTAGTGTTATTCAGTGCAGTCAGCGAATAAATTTTGAGCCCGAGGATTCTATTGCTTCAATTTTAGGATTCACTAGGCGTGTACTTGCTAAAAATAAAACGTATAGTTCTGATTTGCCTGTGACTATACTAAAAGTTAACGCCCTACGTGTAGAGTGTAATATTACAGCAGGTGCTTACATAAACGAACGCAAAGTTCACACTATACACGCATTTTTTCCAGCAGTACCACCAGGATATAAGATTATAGAAGCACCTTCACACGTTATTTACCTCCCAGTCAGCGTTAGAAGCATTGATCATTTACAGATACGTATTATTGATCAGAACGGAAACTTGGTTAACTTTCGAGGAGAAGTCATTACAGTACGAGTGCATATAAAAGTAGTATTATAATGGGTATTATTTATAACGTTAAGAGTGGTCAAGGGTATATTAACACACCAAAATGTCAGTCAGCGATCAATCGACAGCGAGCTACCACAGCGCTCACACGTCAGAACATTCAGTTCCTAAAAAGATGAAACTAAAAGTCGAAGCCAATCCTCCACGTGGCGGAAAATATACTGCGTATTAGTGTGCTGTATACAAGAACAAAATGGAAGAAATTCTAAATATTCATTCAGGTGTGGCTTTCGATGAGTCTATAGCTCATTACGAAGTTCACGCGCATCAGCCTTATTCAATGTCGCAGTTCAATAATAGCGATGAAATTCGTATTGCAATTCAACATCAAGATTTATGTCTACTACCTTCTCGTAGTAATATTCATATTTGTGGTCGATTAACAAAAGAAAACGACACTGCAGTGACTAATACTAAGTTGATCAACAACGCCATCTCTTACCTATTTGAGGAAATACGTTATGAAATAAATGCCATTGAAATAGATAAGGCTAAAAATGTTGGTTTGACTAGTGTAATGAAGAATTGGTTATCACTCAATCCAAGTCAAGGCTCAATTGCTGAAAATGCAGGTTGGACTGCTGATAAAGAAGCGACATCGCTCACAAATGAAGTTATTTTGATGTAACTATACCTCTCAGTATGCTGTTGGGATTTGACGAGGATTATCGAAAAATCGTAGTCAATGTCAAACATGAGCTCATCATCACAAGATCAAGAAATGACTTGAATTCTGCTATTGTCACGCCAGCAGGACAACCAGCTACATTTGAAAAATTTTAAATTAATTTGACTAAGATCGAATGGCTTATGCCTTACGTAGTAGTAGCTGATAGAGAAAAAATCAAACTCCTCAATTATATTGGTCGCGATAGAGCAATTACTATGAGTTATCGCACCTGGGAATTGTATGAGTATCCGAAATTACCTCTCATATCAAAGCATGTTTGGAGCGTTAAGACATCTAATCAATTGGAAAAGCCTCGCTTTGTCATTCTAGCTTTTCAGACTGCACGAAAAAGCGTAGCAGATGCCAATGCTAGTAATTTTGATCATTGTAATATTAGTAATGTGAAACTATTTCTTAACTCTCAATGCTATCCGTATGGAAATCTTAATCTTAATATTACTCAGAATCAATATGCAGTACTTTACGATATGTATGCTAATTTTCAAAACGCTTACTACGGTAAAGAAAATGAACCGATGCTCAATAAAAAATATTTTATCGAAAAATTACCGCTAATAGTGATCGATTGCTCAAAACAGAACGAATCGATTAAAAGCGCACCTGTCGATGTACGTCTTGAATTTGAGTCTAGAGATGATTTTCCCGACAATACTGCTGCCTACTGTTTAATTCTGCATGATCGAATTGTTCAATATAATCCAATTAAAGGAGATGTTACAAAAGTTGTGTAAGAAAACAAAAATGTACGACTACTTTAAAAAAGTAATATGTAAACTAATAAAAGCATTCAAAAATTTTCTCAATTGAAACGTTCATGTGTTTTATTTGATTCCTTCTAGACCATTATGCATATCCTTATATATAAATTATTATCTTTTTATAATTTACATATAAATTATTATATCACCCTTACGTATAAATTATTATGCGGGGTCGCCGCCGATGACGTCATACTGCGCCAGAACGTACCTAGTATATCTACTGTAATAATTCGTTGGAAACAGTAACTTTTTATGATGATCTTAAGGTCATTTTAGACATAACTTTTGCTTTAGCTTAACCATTTTCCGAAGATGATCAAATGGAAACTAAATTCCAACAAAACTCGCTTGAAAATTCGTTAAAAGAGAATATAGCATCAATACATTCAGAAGAGTCTTTATTAAATGATACAAAAAATCTAAAGAACTTATTAAATAATAGTAAAGTAGTTTTCGAAAATGAAAATGAACCAAAAGATATGTTTGATAATCAAAAACTAAAAAAACATTTAGAGAATAAAAGTCATCTAAAAATATTTGATAATCAAGAACACCAAGAACAGCTTGAAAATAAAAATCAACTAAAAGAAACTTTGGGTAATCAAGATCATAACGTAATAATCAATCTAAATACAAATCCTAATAAAGTACACCAATTGCAGTTAGTTTTTAACTATCCTATCAAAGTAAAATCTAATAAAAACGTCAGAAAACTAAAATGGATATCTAATTATAAAAAATATTAAAAGAATTATCAAAAATTACAAAATTAAAATTAAAATCTAAAGGTTACTACAATAAATTTACTATCAGAAAAAGGTTTAAAAAGGGAGACAAAACATGGCCTATTAAATAACCAAATATGAATAAATTTCAAAAGGATCAGCATAATAAGAATTTTCAACGCTATTAAAATGAACAAAATAATATCTTAACTAATTATGAAAAACAAGCAAAGCAATATTATAACAAATAATAACATAACATTTTTGTTTTAGGATATGGACAACATACTCAATATTAACATCTATCATAATCTCTTTTTATTTTTCCAAATTTAATACAGGAATGGAGAATTATAATTGCAGCTGAACTTTTCCATTTGAAGCAAAACCATCCTACTTCTTGGTCAACTAATATATAACCCTAAGGTGATCCAGATTTTACCAAATATACAATTTGAAATTATAACCACTTATCCGTTTGTCTACAATTGTTCGTATCAACTTGTCAGTATTTTATGAAAAGCAACTATATTCCCTAAGAAAGCTAATAATTTTAGAAAAATGCGATTGAAATAAGATATACTTGAATAATGAAATTTTAGAAATAATACATAAATATTGCGATTAGATATTAATACAAAGTAACTTTGGTCTTATAACAATCAAACAATCAAAAAAATTTGACATGTGAAAATGATGTGTTATTAAATAATAAAAATATATAAAGTAATTATTTAATCACAAAGTAGAAAACATTATAGGGACAAATTAACTTATGATCAATTTAATAGCTTATGATTTTATCTTTGAATAACAAAGTATAGAACTAATCCAAAAGGAAAAGAAGTAGAACCCATTCCTAAACCTTTTAATGTATGATAAAAAAAAAGATAATAATAATTTGACTAATTTTATGCAAAATTAAACTGTATTTACCTACAAAAAAAAAAAAAAAAAAAAGGAAAAAAAAGGAAAAGAATTGTTGATACTCATCAAAATTTATTAAAGAGTTTCAAAACAAAAAAAATTATTCAGGTAGCTACGTTCACATTGCTAAGATTAAATAGAATATATGTATTTGGAATGATCAGTTCTGTCATATACTAACATGATCATCCTATATAAGATACACTATTCTGCACTGTATTGAGTATGTAAAACATTTTTCTACTCTCACAGATTGCGTATTCTTTAAAGCAGATATGTGAATGCTACCTATGCCGAAACAAAAGTTCAAGTTCTAAAATGAACTTTTGAAATGGCTGAAAGTTTTCAAACAAAGGTAAAATATAATGATGCATAAAAGCAATAAGAAGTCAAAATTTATCAATATCATTTCAATTATTCACTTCCTTTTTACGAAAAAGACCTACACCATATATAATTGTATTTTTCTTTTGGAAATAATTATAATACGATTGTTAAAATAATTTTGTTATGATAACATCAAAAGCCCTTTAATGTTATTCTACTTAAACAAAGAGAGGAAAGAAAAAACATCCCTTGCCAAATATCTAAGCAGGGAGGGATGTGAATGATCACTTGAATCATTCCCTATATATTTCTCATCGTTTATTTACTAAAAAAAAAAAAATTATTTAATAAGCACATTATTTCTAAGCTTAATTAATGAATGACGATTCAAAAATTTATTTAAAATTATTAATTTTATATTGTTGATTATTATTATTATTATTAAATCTGATAACTCCAATCGATCATTCAATTACTTCACTTGTTGAATTTCTACGACATTCAACAGTCTAAGGGGGGAGGTGTTACGTCCGGTGACGTATCATTTAAAACTAAACTAAAAACTGCGTCAGTGATTTTCTCGAATATAGAAACTGTATATATTTGCATTTTGTATTATTTATTATTATTATTATTATTATTATTATTATTTTTACTATAATTATTATCATTCATAACTCGTATTATTATATTTTATCATTTACTTATCAATATTTTTTGTAACGGGAAATCTCTGATGCAAAATACATTTGTTGAATCTCTATGACATTCAACAATCTAAGGGGGGATGTGTTACGTCCGGAGACGTATTATAAAAGTTTAGAATTTCATTTTATAAGTTTATTTATATCAGAGATTTCCTGACACATAAAAGCGGGAATGCAATTTTTTACAAACCCAGCATTTTGCTCATGCGGCGCCGTGACGTAGTAGGTCATCATACTTGCGAGAAACAACGTACGATATTCTCTTTAAGGTCAGCATTTCTCAATGCCATCGCCGAATCGTATACGACTGACGAAGTTTACATTGCAAAATAAGATGATCTCGATTTACTGTCACCGGGCTCATCTTTAGCCTAATTATTTTGTATTATAAAAGAAGTGATGTCTGTCACGTGAATCAGTCACAGCGTACAAGAAACCTGGCGAACTCCGTGTACCTCTACGACATCGAGAAGTTGAAACCGTAAGCCTTACTCGTCTAGTAAGCAGATTTTATAAGTTATTGAAATTGTAATAGTAAGCCTTACTCTTCTAGTAAGCAGATCGTATAAGTTATTTATAGTAAATTTATAAAAGCAAGTGTTATAGAAAAGAATTGTAATTGAAATTACAACGCATCGATCTACCAGAAGCCAGCAGATTGTATTGGTAATAAATTATTGTATTTTATATAATAAACCTACATAAAACCAATTACTACTTATTTCCACTTATTTCCGGACTTAACATGAGCAGAGATACATAACTATGTGATTTCAACAATTTGTTTTGCAGAGTTTTGGCTTCCTCAAATAGAAAGATTTTTTTCATAATGTTTCATTATTTGTATTCATAAGTGAATTTAGGACTGAAAATTTAATGAATTATATGTGAAGATATATATGTAAAAGTATTTATAATTGTTATTGTAATACAAGTGTGCAGTGACAGTTTTGTTTAAATTTGGAAATTATAGCTTCAGTTCAAGATGCATGAGATTGCTGTATGAAAGTTAATACAGAAAAACAAGTGGATTTAGTTAAGTATTCGAAGGAAGAAGCTGTAATAATTCTTTACGGATAAAAATAAATACATCTTTTTTCTAAAAAAGATGAAAGTGAAATAATTGAGTTTAGCTTACTATAGGATATAATTCAATTCAGAAGAGTTGTGAATTACAGTAAGTGTCAAGATGTATCTATGCAGAAAAGCGACAAGCCTGCTTAGCACAAAAAAAATATATAATACAGGCTTGAATTCAAGATATATCAAGGAGGGCGGGAGCAATGTATTACAATCAGATAAGTAGCAAACTTTTATTATAAAGTTAAAGTTTTAAATCAATAAAGTTTATAATAAGTATTGTTACTTTGTGAAATCTTGTTTTTATTTTTACAGAGTATATCAGAAAATGTAAGGATTATTACCAAGTAAATCGATCACTGTTAAAAAATAGTTTTTAACAAAAGAGTTCATTAATTATTATTAATTATTCAAGCTCATCGAAAAAGTAGAGTAGACTAACCGAATCTTCTGTATGTCCATGAGTCTCAAGAAATTTTTAAATCTTAAAGTGCTTGGAAAATAACCTACATAAGCAGCTGTGAATATCAATGGGCAATAGCAATATATTATAATCAGTTAATATCAAACTTTTATTATAAAGTTATAAATCAAGAAAGTTTATAATAAGTATTGTCACTTTGTGAAATCTTGTTTTTATTTTTACAGAGTATATCAGAAAATATAAGGATATTACCAAGTAAACAGATCACTTAAAAAATAGTTTTTAACAAAGAAGAATTCATTAATTATTATCTTACAGATATTATACGAGAAGATTTTTTTTGAGTTATTTTGGAAATATGGAGATATACGTAATATAGCCAATAATGTTGACTTCTAATTAGGTACTGTCTGAAAAATCTAATTTTGAATTAGCAAAAATGAACGAGTGCCCTCATGACCCTGATGGTTATTTTATTATTAATGGACAAGAAAAAGTTATTTTAATACAAAAACAGACGCTTAGGAATAGAATAATTTATATTAAAGAAGATAGTAAGAATATAGTATTACTCAAGAAAGAAAAGCCAAACCAATATTATTATGGAAGAGCAGGCAAATACTATTTACGAAACCATATTTTTCAAGATGTATCTACATATTCTCAAAATGAAAATTTTTCATATAAGCTTTGGTTTAAAAAGCACCTGTCATCTTCAAAAAACTTAGTCGATATCAATGCTGTGCTATTGTACATATTTATTCAAGTGTCAATAAAAAGATTATGTCTAATGAACATGGGAATACTGAAAAAAGTAAAAATGATATGTTATTGTGAAAATTTCAACGAATAAAAGTGCTCTCAGTTAATCTAATATGATTTCTCACCATGGGAGACGTCAAAATGTTTCAGAGTTCTTAGTAAATATTTTTCTAGACAAGATTCAGGTAATAATTTCAAAAAGTTTTATCTATACAAGAATGTCAAGAAAGCTTTTATTCTCTGTGATTCTTAGTTCATAAACTGGTTGCATTTTTAATTTTACAAGATTATGTGTGGCAATGATGGGTTATTAATTTAAGTAGTTTCAATAATAATTTCAAGAACTTATATCTCTACTAAAAAAGAATATTGAGAAAGCTTTTTTCTCACATTTTACAAGTCGTGTAGCAATGATGGGTTATTAATACAAGTGGTCTAATCTAATCTACTGAAATCTGTGTAAATCCACCCGGATCCAGCTGGATTTCCGATGTGACATGGATCCAACTGGGTTTCCTAGCTGGATATTTTTGACCAGGTTCTAGTGATAATTTCAACAAATCCAAGTGTTGAGAATAATATAATTAATTATTGGCTCATGGTGCCAATAATTAATTGCGAAGCTACAAAAATAATTAATGATATTATCATGTAGCAGTCTTATAGTAAAACTAATTTAAGGCTTTAATAATCAATTTCTAGTACCAACAAATGAAAATACTTATAATATGCTCTGAAAAAAAAAATTCATAAAAATATATAATACACCAAGTCTGCACACTTGAGTGCGTTGGAAGAAGTGAGATGCTACGAGTGTCACGGTTTTTAACTCACCAAAAATTTCCCCAGGCTCGGCACTGCAAAGAAGCAGTGCTTTGAATGTAAGCAGTTTTGTGACCACATCGCTGCCAATTACCCACAGCGGCTGCAGCGACAGAGGGATCAGCGTAGCGACGGTTCAAGGTACGAGAGTGTACGATACAGATCTTATAATAGCGGAGGTAAAGGCAGCCGAGGTCGCAATAGCGAAGTTAAACGTAAAGGCGACAGTATAGAAAATCAAAACGATTCAAAAGTATCGAGACAGGCCAGGCAAGGCTTGCGAGGAACATGGCGAAACTGGAGAGCTCGAGGAAGACGTGGGGGAAAAACTGAAAGCATGAAAGCAAAAGACGTGGCGACTGATGGCGATAATAGTAAATATTCGAATGTAACCCCACAAAATGTAAAAACTCATCTTATAACAAACACGCGTGCATTAGATCAGTTTGTAAATAACAATGTTCTATTATCTCGATTTTTTATAGATACCGGAGCGACGGAACATTTAACAAATTCGAGACTGAATTTCAAAAGTTATAGAGAAAAGGAAGACGAAATAAAATGTGCGAACAAAAATGAAAATGCGAACTTAAAAACGGAGGGAGTCGGTACAGTTAAAGTATATGCGAATGATAATAAATGACTGAAACTCGACAAAGTGATCTACGCTGAAAATTTGTCAGAGAACCTATTGTCACTGCTAAAGTTTATCAATTGGGGACTGTGTGTGTGAGTGGGGACTTGATGATAAACAAATTGATATCTATGATCCTATATCCAAAGAATGTTTTCTTTCGGTTATTTATAAGAAACCGTATTGGATGATAGAATTTGAAATTAATAAAGCTAATGTTGACTGTAACTTAAATAAAAACAGAATAATAGCCTATGTAGCTACGAGAAACATGGCCAAATGAAAAGCGACTGAAACAATGGAAGCGTACGAAAAGGAAAATGAGAGTGAAAATAATGACGGAAAATCAAATGAAGTGATTTGTTCAGACTTTGAGAATACCATACGAGACAGAAAACTAAGCGATATAAATGAAGCGACTGAAAATGAAAAACCAACGTGCGACGTAGAGTTGGAAAAAACATCAAATAAATCGCAAGTTAACAGTTATGCAATGCTCTGGCATGTGCGTATGGGACATGCATCAATTTGATATTTGAAAGAATTGCAAACAAAATTTCCAGAAATTGAAGACTTGAAAAGAACAGTATTTGATGATTCAATTAGAAATTGCGAAATATGTATGATCACTAAAATAAATTCACTACACGGTTAAAAATTTTGTGTAAAATATGAATCTTGTGTAATTTAAATTTTGTGTAAAATTTTTTGTGTAAACTTTTACACAGTATTTGTGTAAAATGTACACAAGCGTGTCTAAAATTTTCAATGTACACAAATTTTGTGTAATATATTCAATTTACACAAACTTTGTGTAATATGTTCTTTTACACAAATATTGTTTAAAATTTCAAATTGCGGAATTTGAAACAAATGTACAAGTCAAAATTTGTATTCAGTAGTCATTACAGAGTAATTCAATTTGACTAATAATGAAATTATATATGTAGGAAACAATATTCGTTAAAATTAAATAAATTTATTTGTATAACAATTGAAAAAAATTTACCAGTATTTGAAAAGGTATTGGAATTTTTTTCGTGGCAAGACTGCGTGTATGGTGTGCTTGAAAAATGGTCTAGAATTAAAATTAAAAAAAAAAAACTGCAGCGTACAATGTTTGCACAGAAGACGATGTTATTATAATTATAGTAAAACTAATTTAAGGCTTTAATAATCAATTTCTAGTACCAAAAAATGAAAATACTTATAATATGCTCTGAAAAAAAATTATAAAAATATGAACTTAAAGCATCGTTTTAAGATCTAATTTGTTCAAAAAAATATCGATCCCTTTAGTATTTATGTAATTTGTCTTCTTAATAATAATCTTCGAAAGTATAAAATAAGGTATGTATACATAAGTTTTTCCTGCAAACTGAAAACATAAAAAGAATAATATTTTCATATGACTTTACAATAATTAATAGTATTGTTAAATTATCATCATACCTAAGAATATACGCATTTGATTATATTATTTCAAAAAATTTTACTAATGTAATCATTTTATCGAGCTCCTTGAAGAAACATTCAAATTTAAAACTTTTGTAAATAACAATACTATCATTTACTAATGATATTAAAAATATACTATACTATAATAAACCCTCGTAATGTTATCACACTATGTATTTATTATTTTCTCTTAAAAAGTTGTGAAATATATCTAAAAAACATTTTACAAAAGTTTAAACTAAGACAAGTCTCTCCCGCCCTCCTTCCCTCTCTCTCTCTCTCTCTCTCTCTCTCTCTCTCTCTCTGTCTCTCTCTCTCTCTCTTCCCCTCCCCTCTTTCTCCCACTCTTTCAACATCTGTGAAACTGAGTACCAAAAACTTTAATGAGAGCTTAAATATTTTTTTAAAACAATCAACACGTTTTTTAAAAGCTATTTTTTAAGTATACGTTAAATTCTAACAACACAATTTGTCTAGTCCTTTTATTTCTTTTAGTCTCATCTTTTCAATAAGGACTCTCTACAAATGGTAATAATTTTTTTCATGACTGTATAAACTCTCTCCCTCCTTCTCTTTCCCACCCCACTCTCTCTCCCTCCCTCCCTCTCTCTCAACATCAGTCAACCTCAGTACCAAAAACTTTAATGAGAGCTTAAATATTTTTTTTAAAACAATCAACACGTTTTTTAAAAGCTATTTTTTAAGTATACGTTAAATTCTAACAACACAATTTGCTAGTCCTTTTATTTCTTTTAGTCTCATCTATTCAATAAGGACTCTCAACAAATGGTAATAATTTTTTTCATGACTGTATAAACTCTCTCCCTCCTTCTCTTTCCCACCCCACTCTCTCTCCCTCCCTCCCTGTCTCTCAACATCAGTCAACCTGAGTACCAAAAACTTTAATGAGAGCTTAAATATTTTTTTTAAAACAATTAACACGTTTTTTAAAAGCTAATTTTTTAAGTACGTTCTATAACAACATAATTTGTCTAGTCCTTTTAATTCTTCTACTCTCTTCTATTCAATAAACACTATTTACAAATGGTAATAATTGTTTTCATGGCTGTATAAATAATAATATTGCTAATATAAAACTTTCTACGAAAGTATAAAATAAGGCAAGTATAGACGTTTTTTCTGGATAATCTATAAAAAACAACACAATTTGTCTAGTCCTTTTATTTCTTCGAATCTCATCTATTTAATAAGCACTCTCTACAAGTGGTAATAGCTTTTTTCATGACTGTACAAATCTGTAAAATAATAATATTTATGATTTTGTAAAAGAAATCAAATAAATACGAATGAAAAAGTCTTTTAATTCTTTGAGTCATTGTATGCTGAACAAATTATATGTAAGTACATTCAAATTGTTCACTGCAAATCAAACAAATGAAAGTTGTGAAATCAATTATCCATAGTCAAGTACTGCAAACAACTCTCGGAAACTACTGTATGTCTGTTCTCAGACATGTATTCAAATTTGTTCATCTTTCTGAGCTATACAAATTAAACACAAGAAAGTACTGAAATCAATTTATTGTAGTCAAGTACGGGCCATAAGTTAACTTGACTAACATAATCGAACTTTTCGTATCTCGCGTGTAAAATTACATTTTACGCCCACGTTGTAACTTCAAAATTATTCAGCCAGCGGGCATAAAATACTATTTAGCGACCAACAGGCCCAATAGCTCACATACTCTTACAAAACTTTATAGAACCTACGCACTTTACGCCCGTGTTGGCGAAAATTATTTTAATTATATAACTATAATGCCTTTTCTTTATTTCTAAAATTCATAAGAATTTTTTCAGATATTTACGAAAAGTCAAAGCCTATATAAAAAAATTACATAGTTACCAACACATCACTATTTTTCATTATTCTTTCTCAATTTCGAACTTTCTATAATATTACGCACCTTGGAAGGAAAAGAGAAGTCTAGAGCTGCTCTAGCAGGGGTGGTCCTCCGATTTCCCATACATACTTGGCGGGTCCGACGATTTGTGTTGTTAGAATTTAACGTATAATTAAAAAATAGCTTTTAAAAACGTGTTGATTGTTTTAAAAAAATATTTAAGCACTCATTAAAGTTTTTGATACTCAATTTCACAGATGTTGAGAGAGTGGGAGAAAGAGGGGAGGGGAAGAGAGAGAGAGACAGAGAGAGAGAGGGAGGGAGAGAGAGAGAGAGAGAGAGAGAGAGAGAGAGAGAGAGAGAGAGAGAGAGAGAGAGAGAGAGAGAGAGAGAGAGAGAGAGAGAGAGAGAGAGAGAGAGAGAGAGAGAGAGAGAGAGAGAAGGTTTAATATACAATATGCGTAATCAAGTGATCATTAACAAAATAGGCTTATCGGCTTTTATGTATTTATTTACTTTTGGCCATAACAGTGATGGCTTCTTAAGTTGCGATTAGGATTTCGTATTTCATAAGATCTGCTACATATTCTACATTAAACCTAGTATAATAAATAATAATATAACTTAGTACAATGTGTTAAAAAGTGACTCAACAGTGGATGAATCAAAAGTACAAAAGCGAAGGACAGATTGTTAGCAATAACTTTGAATGGAATGCATGCTGTTAGATTAGCAATAACTTTTAAAGGAACGGATGCATGCAAGGTGCTAGAGCTTCTGTTTCAACATATTTATATAGAAGAAGATATCTCAGGTGTACAGGAAACTGAGTTTCATGAAGGGAAAAAAATTGGAAACCTAATGGCTGGTTATTTTTGAAGTTATATGGTATTTTTCTTTGTAGGCTTATTTCTCAAAATGTCATTTTCTAAAGATTGGCGTTACTTTAAAAAAAAACTTTCCATTGATTTTGATGGGAGAGGGCCTGAATTACTTTAAATTTATTCATCTATGGCAGAAAGAGTTGGAAATATGAAAAATATTTTATTAAATAATTTTAAAATGGTAAAATCCACAAAAAAACATAAAAATTCATAAAATTCATGAACTTAAAGCAGTTTTTTCCATAAAAAAAATATTAATTTTCAGAAATTTTATTTTTCCAACTCTTCCTCGCATAACTGCATGAATTTCAAGTAATGTAGTTTCTCTCCCATGAAAATCAATGGAATAGCTTTTTGTAAAGTTACGCCAATTGAAAAAAATTGAAAATTCTATATCTCTGACTAAAATTGGTCTACAGATTAAGTCTTGGACCATATTATCAGAAATAGTGTATATTTATAGTATATATATATATATATATATATATATATATATATATATATATATATTGTATTTTGTTTAAACTATGTTTTGTAACGCGTGCGCGAGGTAGGTAATTCGAGATTCGAATTACCCGCGCCGAGCAGGCATGCTCACCGGGGGCGCGAATGCGCTAGCATCCTGATCGGATTAGAACGGTCTCGCGACGCGTAATATGCCTGTCGCGTACCGGCGAAGCTGCTACGGCTTTATGCGAGTCACGGCAGCCATCTTCGTGTCTGCCATCGCGCCGTAAGCATCTCTCCAGCGTGTCTCTCTAAAAGTTATTAAGTTCGCGTCGTAGAGTGTTTTATATAGCTTTACAGCGTGTAGAGTGGAGGCACCGACTAGTGAGCGGGCGAATGAAAGAGAGAGAGAAAGAGAGAGGGAGAGAAAGAGAGAGGGAGAGAAAGAGAGAGGGAGAGAAAGAGAGAGGGAGAGAAAGAGAGAGAGAGAGAGAGAGAGCGATACCGCGTCGCGTGTGGCACGAGCAGAACCAGACAGCGAGCGAGGAGCCGGCAGTCAGCCCGCCTGCCGACCCGACACACCGAGTAAGCGAGAGAGAGAGACATAGCACGCATCTACTGTGCGAGCGACAGGGTGCGAGAGAGAGTCGACTGCACCGGCTGCTCCTTTCTAACGTAAGTTTTCTACTCTCCTCTCGCGGGTTTATTGTAAAGGCTCGCACGGAAATCGCCCTCTGTAAGCTTTCTGTGCCGTGTACGTGCGGGTGTGTGTCCCACCGTACTTTAACACCGTGCGCGAGAATTGCAGCTTCGCAGCGCGCAGTATCGTTCGCGCGTTTGTATCTTAACGGTCGCGCGCGAACTAACTCATTTGTTCTAATCAGCACGTGCGTTGTGCTTGTAGTTATTAGTGATTTTAATATACTGTGATATCTAGTTACTCGTCCCGTTGTTTATTACAACCTGTCCTTCTCCCAGATACCGCCGCCTCCGCGGGAAAACGACTCCGCCGGTCGTTTTCATATCTGAGCGTAGCGGCCGCGCGCTTTACTCTTCGAGCGCGCGCTTTTCACTCAGCGATCCAATTAGTTGGAAAGCGAAGTTCGCGTGCGATCTTCGCGTTGTTTTCGGGATTCCAGGAGCAGATCCCCGGGCAAGTCATTTTAGTCTGACACCCGCGGCACCGTGTTCTAGGGCATCGCTGGCCTGTGGCTTGTTGGGATTTTCCCCCACTAGGCATCCCGTTACAACTGGCGCCCAACGTTTTGGGGGTGGAGAAGGACCCGCGGCGCGTAAGTGATTCGCGGCGAAGCTTGGCGCGAAGAAGCTCAGCAGCGTAGCTGAGCGTAAGCTGCAAAGAAAGGCTCTTCGTGCCGCAGCTCGTAGGCGCGTGTGTGCGTGTGCGTGACACAGCCGTGCTGTTGCGGGAGTGCGGTAGAGAGGTTAGGCGAGCGATAGCCAATAACCCTCGACCTACAGTGCCGACGAGGGGAGATCTTGATCGCGAAATTTTTGTGCGTTAGGTAATTGTTTTTAACAATTAAAATTTTTTAATAACAATTAATTTTTTTTTTAATGACAAAAATTTTTTTTTAAGCGATAATTAATTTTTTTTTAATTAATTTTTTTCTCGACTTGAAAATTTTTTTTCTTTTCTTGTGCTGTTAGTAGAAAATCGAGAGAAAGTCGGCAGGCACTCTCGAAACAAAAGGTTGACTGTGCGCCCGAGTAAAAACTCTAGCGCAAAAATCCCCTCGAACTTTAAAATTGTTTTTTATTTTTTTTAGGTGAAAATTGTATTTATTTTTTTTGTGTTTTTTTTGTGATATTGTCCGTTTTGACACACACACACATATATATATATATATATATATATTTTTTCACATATATTTATTTTAAAATTACAAATGCGAGTAGTTGAGCGTATTTAATTACAAATAGTAATTAATTACAAAAATAGCATTTGTTCTTTTAGAGCCGCGTACGGGAAACCCTCGTGCGTTATCCAGGTTAAGGGCAACCGCCGTAGCTCTTAGAAAATAACCCGGGTTCGCGTTGAAAAAGCTAGCTCACGGGTTGAATAGGCAAACTCTCTCTGCCATCAATACAGATACTACTCGCGCTAGTAAAATAAGTTCGTGGGGAATCGCACAGCCAATTGCCACCATGACCCGATCATCGCAATTTGCGGAATCTGCGATACTCAATTGGGCCTATACACAGCCCGAAGAGGAAATAAACGAGGCCATGCAAGCCCTTGGTCTACAGCAGTCAGATCTGCAGTCAGTAAATATGCTGACAGCGATCAAGTGGCTTATGGGCGATTATAGTGCCGCCGATTTCGTGCCAGAGTCGGAGCTGTCGGAGCAGTAAGCGTTTACTAAACGCTAGCAGTCCCGAAGTGCGTTCATCGACTTAACGTTGATGAACAAATCTGGGTCGACTATTGT
This sequence comes from Torymus aiolomorphi, assembly GCA_036365515.1. Taxonomy (NCBI): domain Eukaryota; kingdom Metazoa; phylum Arthropoda; class Insecta; order Hymenoptera; family Torymidae; genus Torymus; species Torymus aiolomorphi. Next base: position 169,278,779 of record CM070874.1, on the reverse strand, counting down.
GGATCCCAATACTGACCCACACCACCCGCACCCGTTCATAACGCACCTTGATGACCCGATAGTGATGCAGAAATTCTCGGAGTCTCGGAGGATGAACGCTCCACAACAAGCACATAATGCAGTGGTGGAGCCAGCGGAAGAGGCAAACGGCCAGGAGGGTTCGGGGACAGAGATATTGAGCTCTGCAGCACCCACCGGGACATCTCCAGCCGAAGCCGAGGGACAGCTTCAACAGCAACAGCTCCAACAGCAACAACTGCAACAGCAGCAACTGCAGTAGCAGCAAATGCAGCAGCAGCAAAGGCAGCAACAGCAGATGGAGCAGCAGCGACGGCAGCAACAGCAACAACAGCAGGAGCAGCAGCAGCGGCAGCAAGTGCTCCTGGAAGAGCAGCGCAGGCAACGACAATACCAGCGCAACTACGAAGAAGAGTCGTTGTTAGCACGATATGGGCAGCAAGGGTTCTGGCAGCAATCGCGAAACCCGCCGCAGTCGCAAAACCTAGAGTAGCCGCGACAGCGTGAGTCACGAACCGCCGGGATAGCAGTCGGAGACAGTATATTATCGGAGCAGCTACTGGCGGTGATTAAAACACTCGTCGAGGAGGTTGAAGAGCTTAAAGAAAATGTACGAATACTGCAAGGAGCTCGACATCCAACCTCAAGTACGCTCTTGGAGGGAGTACAGCCCTCAAGCACGGGCCGTGGACGAGGATCACCGAATGTGAACTTCCAAAACACGTTCACGTATGCGAAGTTTAACAGCAGCAGCCCGAGTCTCCAGTCCCCGACAGAGGCTGGGAGGAATAATACCAGAAATTCTTCCGAGCGCCAGACTAGGAATGCGATCCAGGACCCGTCTGAGAGGCATACGTATTTGCCTCAGCAGACGAACTGTGATGTGGGCCAGATAGTCCGAAAATGTCAGGTTCTCAGGGTCCTCAAAGAAGCAGATCATCGAGTTATTCCTCACAAGAATAGAGGAATGCAGAACTCTAGCTAATCTGACACACGACGAGGTGCTTTCGTCGTTGTCAGAGCTCCTACTAGCTCCTACTAGCTTAGTGGGGGTAGTAACTCGACCCACCAGGCTAGGCCGCAAAGTCCAAGAAATAACGGACCTCCACAAAGGCAAGAGTACCGAAGGGAACCCGGATATGCTTGTTGCCGGCGGCAACAAGCCCAATGCTGCCGGAAACCAACAGGGAAACGGCCAGGGGGGCAGGTAAATACGACCACATACCCGCCCCCATCTCTCTCATCAGAGACCGAGGGTAACTAGGTCCAATTGTCTGGAGTGGAGAGCGAAGAAGTGCCCGTGATTCAACCGAATGAAATCAACCAAGAAACTTGCTCGCGATGGTGGCTTCAAGTAGGTGTAGCCGGTTACAGGCTACGAGCACTCTTCGATACAGGAGCTTCCTGGACTGGGATGAATTTCATAGGCCTACAGCTCGCTACGGCCTGTGGAAAATAGTTAATCCCAGCCAGCGGCCTAACGGCACGGGTGGCAAACGGACAAAGCATAGCAGTGGTTTGCTATGTGTATCTGCCCATGGTCGTGACTGGCGTGTGCAAAGAAGTACGCGTCGCAATAATGCCAGATCTAGATACGGAGTGCTACTTGGGGGTAAACTTCATTAAGAAGTTTAGCGCTGTCTTAGACCCCGCAGATAATACGCAGCATCTCAAGGATGACGATGCAAGCGTAAAGTTAGAAGTAGCCGCTATAACCGCAAATAACACCATGTCCGTATCAGCTATAGGGTTGGCGGACCCAACAGAAGAACAGCGCAAAGAAGTAGAAGCTTTAGTAGCTCAGCTGATCGATAACAGCCCGGCACTATTAGGGTGTACTTCGTGGATCGAGCATGCAATATACGTCGGATCTACAAGACCCATTAAACAGAAGTACTACCCTGTATCTCAGAAACTCGAGGAAGAGATGCACAAACAGGTGGAGGAAATGCTAGTCGCGGGAATAATAGAACCCTCGACAAGTAGCTGGTCAAGTCCAGTGGTAATGGTACGCAAGTCAAACGGGAAGTTCCGTTTCTGCGTGGACTTCAGAAAAGTGAACGCAGCGTCAAGGCCAGACGCGTACCCGTTACCATACATGGAAAGTATCTTGCGCAAACTGCAGAAAGCGCGATACATCTTCACGTTGGATTTAAGCAGTGCGTACCACCAGATACCACTTAGTCCGGAGTCCAAAGAGACTACGGCCTTCACCCTGCCAGGCAAAGGGCTTTTCCAATTTAAGAGAATGCCCTACGGTCTTTCGTATACCGGAGCGTCCTTCCAGAGGCTGATTGACACAGTCATCGGCCCCGAACTCGAACCTTTTGCTTACTCGTATCTCGACCATATAATAATAGTCACAGAGACATTCGAGGAGCATAAAGAGGTTCTACAAAGAGTTCTGGACAGGATATAGGACGCGGGCCTCACAATAAATCGCGAGAAGAGCGTCTTCTGTCGCGATGAGGTCCAATATCTCGGGGACATAGTAAATAGAGATGGTTTAAAGCCAGACCCCGAGAAAATAAAGCCCATTATGGAGTATCCGGTACCGAAAAACCTCCGTCAGCTGAGACGCTTCTTAGGAATGGCCTCATGGTATAGAAAGTTTTTATCGAACTTCGCCACAATTGCTGAGCCACTGACCGAATTAACGAAAAAGGATCGGAAATATGAGTGGTCAACGGCACAAGCAGAGGCCTTCCAAAAGCTAAAAGCGCTAGTAGCTTCTGCACCGATTCTACACAGACCGGTATCTTACGCGCAGTTCGTGGTGCAAACTGACGCGAGCGATACAGGTCTGGGAGCGGTGCTATACCAAATAATTGACGGCGATGAAAGAGTCCTAGAGTTCGCGAGTCGAACTCTGAGCGCAGCCGAGAGGAATTATAGCGTAACGGAACGAGAATGCCTAGCAATTCTCTGGGCAATTAAAAAGTTCCTTCCGTATATAGAGGCCTACGACTTCAAGGTTATCACGGACCATAGCAGCTTGAAGTGGCTCCGTGACCTCCAAAACCCGACCGGCAGGTTAGCTAGGTGGGATTTGGAGCTGCAGAACTACAGTTTCACGGTCGCACATCGAAAGGGCTCGTTGAACAATGTCCCAGATGCCCTTTCACGGATGTTCGAGGAAGAAGAGCCAGCGGTCGCCGCGTTAGAGCTCGAGCGCGATACAAACGACCACTGGTACCTCAAGATCGTGAAAGAGGTTCAACAGAAGCCGCGAGACTTCCCCACGTTCAAGCTGGCAGGGGAGGGAGACTGTACAAGTACACCCCTAATGAAGTCATAGACGAATCTCTCGGCGACGACGATGCATGGAAGTTTGCAGTCCCTCACGAAAAGCGACGCGAAGTACTGAGAGAATGCCATGGCTTTCCAACTGCTGGGCACTTGGGCCGCGAGAAAACTCTAGAGAGAGTAAGGCGGAAGTATTATTGGCCACACATGTCTCGAGATGTGGCCAGATACGTGAACCAGTGCCATATTTGCCAGCAGTGCCAAGTCGAACAGCGCGCTCCAGCAGGATTCATGGGACGTCGTATAACACAGCGTCCATGGAAAATCGTGGCTAGCGACATTATGGAACCCCTCCCTAAAACCAAGCACGGCCACGAATACATTCTCATCTTCCAGGACCTGTTCACACGCTGGATCGAAGTAATTCCGATAAAAAGGGCAGATGGCAAATCGGTGATAAAATGGCTCAACGGACGAGTATGTCTGCGGTTCGGAGTCCCCGAGGTGTTTTTCTCCGATAATGGGACTGAATTTAAGAATGCCTCCTTTGAGGCATTCCTAAAGGAGAGAAACGGGCATCGCACGTTTACACCACCATATCACCCTCAAGCCAATCCCGTCGAGCGTGTGAACCGAACGGTGAAGACCATGATCATGCCTTACGCTGAGGAAAATGACCGGTCCTGGGATGAGCATCTGAACGAGCTGGCGTTCGCGTATAATACGGCAGATCACAGCTCCACCAAAATAAGTCCTGCCATGCTCATTTACGGCCGACAGCCTGACCCACCGGAGACACTAAGGCGGGAGGAAGACAGGTTAGCCGAAGAGCAAGGGCAGCAAGAGGCGATAAATAATTGGGTGGCGCGCATGGACAAGCTCCGCGAATTGCACGTTCGGGCGGCGGCCGATGCGCAAGCGGAGCAGGCGAGACAAGCCAAATATTATGACGCTCATCGTCGACCTCCAGAATTCTGTCTAGGCGATCGTGTATGGAGAGAGAATAAGGTACTATCCTCAGCAGCTGAGGGGATTTCTGCCAAATTAGCCCCGAAATACCCGGGGCCCTACACGAGTGTGAATATTCTAGGCGAAAACACCTATGAAATCCAAGGTGAGGATGGTCGAACGATACGTCCCTTCCATGCGCAGCAACTCAAGCGATACGTCTCCGCAAAAGAGCCCAAGAACTACTTGGATAAAAGTAATCAAGAAGTAGCACAGTCGCTACCACCGAGGGACTCTTCAGCCGAACGTAATGTGCCAGCGGGCAACAGAGTTAGCCAGGGGAATGTACAGCCTCGGGCGACGGCTAAGAGGCGCGGTCCACCTCATAAGACCGCGCTATTAGTTAGGCCAGGAAAGCGTGCGAGCGACGTCCGACTTACGCGTGTGGTCGGTCCAACAGAGTCCAAGCGAGGCCCAGGGAGGCCAAAGGGCTCGAAGAAGAAGCCTGCACCTACTGCTGTCGGGCCAATTAGCCCCCGTCGAACTCGAGCGTCCAAAAAGCGCTAACTGAGTCGTCCAGAAATTGTGCCGTCCGTACTAACTCGTGTTCGTCCTTGTTTTCCGATCCTCATACTCACCTCTTTCCGGGATCAATTTTCCTGTTGCAGGACATGCCAGGCCTGACTCCAGAGGTAGCGGAGTCGGCGAAGCGGGTGATCGGTGGATTATTCCAGTGTCAACCTGACCCCGCCGTCATCGACTTCCTGGAGCAGGTGGTGGAGGGGATAGATGCAGTGACGCTGAAAGCTCCACCAGTGGAAGAACCCTCCACCCTAGTGACTGAGGAGATAGAGGCACCGGAGCCCAGAATGGGACCTTCAAGACCTGACGACACAGGCGCTGGTCCGTCCCCGCTCCGGCGACCTTATCCCCCAAAGGAGCAGCGGGAGGAGAGCGGGACCCGGCCTCAAGAAGAGGCACCAGCCGAGTCGACTGGTGCTGGCCGAGTCCCCAAAGAGGAGACGGCCCGAGCCCATCATTGTGCGCCGGAAGTTGACGCCGGCGCGGCTCGCAAAAGGAAAAAACGGAGATCCTCCGACCCAGGCCCCAAAAGGAGCACCGACCGATGAAGTCGGTGCGGCTTGGGGCCTGCGGAGGACGCTGCCCTGGCCGCACTGGAGGATTTTCTCCAGTGCCACGGTGAGGCCGGCGAGCGGCAAGCCGGCAAATGGGTCGGAATGGCCCAAGGCCGGCGAGAAGAGCTCGCGGCCGCCGCAGAGGCCAGGGCCGCCAGGCTGCGCCGCGCCGCCTTGCGGAAGGAGGAGGAGGCTCGTCTGGCACGTGCGCAGGAGCGCATGGAAGAGGCCAGGCGAGCCAGCGAAAAGGCGGAGGAGACGGCGCGTCGGGCCAAAGAAGAGGCCCAGCGTCGTCTTCTACGCGAAGAGAAGCGCCTCCAAAGGGCGCTCGAAGAGGAGCAGGCGGCCCGGGAGGCGTTAAATGCACAGGCGCTTCCCCGGTGCTTCATGTGTGGCGAGCTTGGGGTAAAGAAGTCGAAGCACTGCCCCAACCAAGCTCGCCACAAGGGGCGCCTTAATTTTTTAATAAAAATTAAAAAAAAGAAAATCCAGTGACTCCTATTCGTCCTAATTCCCTTTTAGAACCTCCTTCTACTAAAGCCTTACCACCCTACATATAGGTAAGACGACGGCCATGGATGGCAGAGCTGCTCGTGGTACCCTAAGCAGCGTCAGGCGGGGGGTGTAACGCGTGCGCGAGGTAGGTAATTCGAGATTCGAATTACCCGCGCCGAGCAGGCATGCTCAGCGGGGGCGCGAGCGCGCGAGCATCCTGATTGGATTAGAACGGTCTCGCGACGCGTAATATGCCCGTCGCGTACCAGCGAAGCTGCTACGGCTTTATGCGAGTCACGGCAGCCATCTTCGTGTCTGCCATCGCGCCGTAAGCATCTCTACAGCGTGTGGAGTGGAGGCGCCGACTAGCGAGCGAGCGAAACAAAAAGAGAGAGAGAGAGAGCGATACCGCGTCGCGTGTGCCACGAGCAGAACGAGACAGCGAGCGAGGAGCCGGCAGCCAGCCCGCCTGCCGACCCGACACAGCGAGTAAGCGAGAGAGAGAGAGACATAGCGCGGGTCTACTGTGCGAGCGACAGGGAGCGAGAGAGAGTCGAGTGCACCTGCTGCTCCTTCCTAACGTAAGTTTTCTACTCTCCTCTCGCGGGTTTGTTGTAAAGGCTCGCACTGAAATCGCCCCCTGCAAGCTTCTGTGCCGTGTACGTGCGGGTGTGTGTCTGCCCGCCGTACTTTAACACCGCGCGTGAGAATTGCAGCTTCGCCGCGCGCAGTATCGTTCGCGCGTTTGAATCTTAACGGTCGCGCGCGATCTAACTCATTTGTTCTAATCAGCACGTGCGTTGTGCTTGTAGTTATTAGTGATTTTAATATGCTGTCATATCTACTTACTCATCGCGTTGTTCATTACAACCTGTCCTTCTCCCGGATACGGCTACTTCCGCGGGAAAACGACTCCGCCGGTCGTTTTCATATCTGAGCGTAGCGGCCGCGCGCTTTACTCTTCGAGCGCGCGCTTTTCACTCAGCGATCCAATTAGTTGGAAAGCGAAGTTCGCGTGCGATCTTCGCGTTGTTTTCGGGATTCCAGGAGCAGATCCCCGGGCAAGTCATTTTAGTCTGACACCCGCGGCACCGTGTTCTAGGGCATCGCTGGTCTGTGGCTTGTTGGGATTTTCCCCCACTAGCCATCCCGTTACAATTTTTCTTTTATTTATAGCTTATTTTGACCTCAGAAACCACTAGGAGTAAGACCGCCTTAATTAATTTTTAATAACAAAATTTACAATTTTTTAAAAAATTTATCGCATAATTATAATTAAATTCATTTATGAATATTAAAAATTGTTAGTTTTTAAATTTATTTATTTATTTATTATTTATTTATATCAAATTTATATAAATTTTGAGCTGATAAATAAAGTTATCATTTGAAATAGAAGTAAAATATCTATATTTTATAATAAAATAAATAGCTATCACGGTTGTTTTGTTATTAACAAAATGTGTTTTTTTTTTATATTTCATAATTCATATTTTTTAAGAAAAAAAAATTTATAGCTATCATTGTTCCTTTGTTATTAACAAAAACGTGTTTTTTTAAAAAAGTTCATAACTCACAAATAAATTATAATAATGCAGAATACAATACATTCATAATACATAATTCATAATTATAATAGATTATAATAGATATACTATATACTTTTATAATATACTGATGATAACATCATTGGAGTTATGTGTTTTTAAAAAAAAACACGTTTTTGTTTTTGATCATAACTAAAGAACCGTGATAGATAGAAAACTTTTTTTTTTTAGAAAATATAGGTATTTTAATTCTCTTTCGAATACCATCCATCCCATATAGATACATAGAGCCGTTCTCGAGAAATTACGATTTTTAAAAAATGTCAAAAAATTTTTAACCTCAAATATCTCTGAAATTTATAGACCAATCATTTTGCCCAAAGAACTTGACCGAGAACTATAAAAAATCTACCTCTAAAAGGAATTTTGAAGCCATTAAGTCAATTTTACTCTTGTAATCGTTGGACGTACATAACTAATTATTTTCATTTTTCAATTTTTACTCAAAATGTGGCCTACAGAATGTATTCAAATTTTAACAGATTATAGCGATTTATATTCTGCATTATCATGATTTTTCTCAAAAAAATTGACCGTTAAGTTTAGGAGTTATAAACTTCTAAAAAAAAACACGTTTTTGTTAATAACAAAAGAACCGTGATAGCTAGAGAAATTTTTTTTTTTAGAAAATATAGGTATTTTAATTCTCTTTCGAACGCTACCCATCAGATTCGAATAACTCGATCCTATCATTAAAAAAAATCAAAAAACAGTTTTGAGAAAATCGAAAATTTGCAAAAAAACAAAAACGCATCGCTCCAATTAAAAAACAGATTTTTGACCCGCCATCATGCAAAAAAAAACAAAAAAAACGAGACCTGTCCGGTCAAAATCGACCGAGTAGAAGCTGAGACCCAGGCGTGCGTACACACACACACACACACACACACACACACACACACACACACACACACACACACACACACACACACACACACACACACACACACACACACACACACACACACACACACACACACACACACACACACACACACACTCTCTCTCACACACACACACACACACACATCCATACAGACATTTTTCAAAATCCATGTATTTCGACTGAGTATTTTTGTTCTCGTGGGAAAAACCCCAATGACCGTTAAACTTTCCCACCAACGACCCCCGGCGCGGCGGCGGCAGATGATACCGCCGCGCGGGTATAAGCTTATACACCGCGTTTGCGCGCGCTATTAGCTTGTAACGCGCGTTATTAGCTGATAGGTGTGCGGTGCTCATCTGCTGATTTTCCGCGCACCGGGCGCATGTGTAAGCTTATACACCGCGCGTTATAAGCGACCACTTCCTTTTATGTGACAGACTAACCACTTTTATGGTATAAAGTAATACCTTTTAATACTTTTCTATTATAGAGTAGCCCCTTTTTGGTTACAGAGTAACATCTTTTGTGTCAAAGCAACACCTTCAATCTCATAGAGTGACATAATACTTTTAATAATACTTTTAATACTTTTATAGTATAAAAAAACCCCTTTTATCTGACAGACTAGCAACTTTTATGGTATAACGTAACACCTTTTAATAATTTTCTATTATAGAGTAATCCCTTTTCTTTTCGTTACAGAGCAACATCTTTTATTTCATGGAGTGACATATTTTAATACTTTTATATTATAGAGCAACATCTTTGGTGTTAAATACTAAAACCTTTACGTCATATAGTGACACCATTTAACTTTTATATTACAGAGTTATCCTTTTAATTTCATAGAGTAACACCCTTTATGTCAGATATTAACAAAGTGACACCTTTCCATGCTATTCCATGTCAGATAATAACGTATTTTACGTTATAGATTGGCACCTTTTATTACTTTTATATTGTAAGGAAACTCTTTAATGTCATAGAGTAACTCCTTTTATATTATAGAGTGACATATTTCATATTACAAGAGCTATTATGTTATAGATTAACACCTGTTCTGTCATATAGTGATGCCTTTTACACTTTAATACTGTATAGTACCAGCTTTTGAGCCACTCAATACTATCTCCTCGCCATAGCATGCCACCTCTGAAAACTTCTATTTTATAGAGGAACCTCTTCCATGCTATAGAGTAACACATTTTATGTCATATTGTTCCACCTTCTATATCACAGAGTGACATATTTCATATCACAAGCGCTATTATGTTATAGATTAACACCTTTTCTGTCATATAGTGATGCCTTTTACACTTTAATACTGTACAGTACCAGCTTTTGAGCCACTAAATACCATCTCCTCGTCATAGTATGACACCTCTGAACACTTATATATTATAGAGGAACCTCTTCCATGCTATAGACATAACACATTTTATCTCATATAGTACCACCATTTATATCACAGAGTAAAAAACCCATTGACTGTTAAACTTCCTTACCAACGACCCCGACGTGGCTCGGGCGCGGCGCTCATCAGCGAATAAACAAATAAATAAACGCAGCATAAAAAATAATAGTTTTTCTTTATTTATTTCCCAATATTTTATTTATAATACGCATGTGTGTGTGTGTGTGTATTTGAAAATCTGGGTTTATGGCAACAAAAAAAAACTTATGGTCACCGGTGTACATAAACTTCTATAATATGGAGGTTTATATCAACCGACATAGAGTCTATAACTCCAGAGTCCATTATTTCTTTAGTCACATGTCATATGGAACTCTAGGCTCCAGGTACTAATATACAGGGTTGGACGCCATAGATCCCTACTTATGAATTTATACACACACACACACACACACATATATATGTTAAACTGGGTTTATGTACCCCTACAGGCCCCGTGCTTACTCCTCTCTCACCAGACCGTGCTCGGAATTTGACCTCCGTCGACGTAGAGGGAGATGTCATTTATTGAAAAGTGTTGAAAATTTACCGGGTTAAATGTGCGATTGCCATTGAACGCCTTATTATCGACACATCCTATTATTATTGTCTTAGCCTGTTGCCCCAGAGTATCGTTATCGATGGTGTCGCCATCTATACCAGCGTGAAGCGTAAAAGTTTTAACTTCTTTACGTATGTTGGGGTACTTGACCGTTGTTTAGAGCTAAGTCGATTCTACCACTCGCCCATCTGCTCTCATCTGTATGTGTGGGATCTGTGGCGACACGTTGCGGATCCGGGTGCGGCTTTCATCAGCTTATACCGCCGCCCCATTTTCAATAAATCACCTCTCCCTGTACGTCGACGGGGGTCAAATTCCGAGCACGGTCTGGTGAAAGAGGAGTAAGCACGGGGCCTGTAAGGGTACATAAACCCAGTTTAACATATATGTGTGTGTGTGTGTGTGTATAAATTCATAAGTAGGGGTCTATGGCGTCCAACCCTGTATATTAGTACCTGGAGCCTAAAGTTCCATATGACATGTGACTAAAGAAATAATGGACTCTGGAGTTATAGACTCTATGTCGGTTGATATAAACCTCCATATTATAGAAGTTTATGTACACCGATGACCATAAGTTTTTTTTTGTTGCCATAAACCCAGATTTTCAAATACACACACACACACATGCGTATTATAAATAAAATATTGGGAAATAAATAAAGAAAAATTATTATTTTTTATGCTGCGTTTATTTATTTGTTTATTCGCTGATGAGCGCCGCGCCCGAGCCACGGCGGGGTCGTTGGTGAGGAAGTTTAACGGCAATAGGTTTTTTTCCACGCGAAAAATATACTCAGATAATGCATAGATGATGAGTAAGTATGCTGCGTGAATGTGTGATTACCATTCGGATAATGATTCATCATTAATGTTTAATTTAACTTTTGTAGAAACTGATTTTTTCTTTTTGCTCTATATGACATAAAAAGTGTTAATCTATAACATACTAGCGCTTGTAATATGCATGACGTCACTCTACGATATAAAAAAAAGTTATTCTATGACATTAAAGAGGCCCTTACAATATAAAATTATTAAAAGGTGTCAATCTATAACAGAAAATATGTTACTATCTCACATGAAATATGTACTCCCTGGTGGAAAAAGAGTTACACTACATCATAAAATGGATTACTCTGTTATATAAATGATGGTACTATATGACATAAAATGTGTTATGTCTATAGCACGGAAGAGGTTCCTCTATAATATATAAGTTTTCAGAGGTGTCATACTATGACGAGGTGATGGTATTGAGTGGCTCAAAAGCTGGTACTGTATAGTATTAAAGTGTAAAAGGCATCACTATATGACAGAAAAGGTGTTAATCTACAACATAATAGCGCTTCTGATATGAAATATGTCACTCTGTAATATAGAAGGTGGAACAATATGACATAAAATGTGTTACTCTACGATTGACAGAATTACTTTGAACACTTTTCTCCAACGATTTTCTCATCATTGGAGAGCGCAATTGATAAAAACTAGTAGGTCAATAGAAAGAGCGGAGCAAGAGCTTTCTAATGGTATGCTTAGTTTTTTTCGTAGACTTAATAATTATTATTTATTTTGATGTCGAAAGTTCAGTTGAAGGTGCAAAGTCGGAAGGTTATGTTTTTTTAACCGATCATTTTTTATCATGTATTTGGTGTAAATAGATACGAGATAATCCTACTTTGGATGTAATTTGATCTATTTTTCTATTTTTAAACTCATATTAAAAACGTGATAATTAGGCTATGCGTTAAAGAACAACAAGTCGGGTCTACTGCAACTTCAGACGTTCCGTTTGAAAAAGTCCCTAGGATTTTCGAACGGCTTGAAAAGTAAACAACGTGATTGATGGATGTCTATTATTGAATTATTTACAATGCTAAGCGTTAATTTAATTAATATGAACAAGCAAAATGAAATACTGCATAATTAGAAAAATTAATTTAGAGAAATATTATTAACCTAAAAAGCTCTATTCCACGAATAATGAAATTTCGTTAAATTGTTGAAGCGATGAAATAATATGTATAATAATCATAATAATATTTAATTATTTATATAATTGTTACCGGATAGATTGTGCTAATCTCATCGTCACAACGAGGCGAGAAGAGCGAAAAAATAAATCGACATAGCGAGTAAATGCGCTGGAATCTGCGAAACGTAGGTGCTCGCTCTTAACAGCTTTACAGAATAAGTCTCGGTGCGGCTGCGCTCGCTCGTCGTCCGCCGATGAGATGAGCGGCTCGCCGTGCTCGATCTTCGTTCGATCGCGTTTAGCCGTCTCATTAACATTACGCATGACTGCGGACAGAAGAAAAAGGGGCATACGGCTACCGCGGTCAACTCACCCTTGGCGGCATGCGTAGCCTCTATCCCCCCAATTTTTCTATGTCCATTGCTGGACCACTTGTCCTTACTCTTATTTTCTACGTTTTCTTTTTATTTTCGACAAGTACTAGTGAAAATTATAAGTAAGAAAAATCGACTTCAGCCAATTTTTGGCAGAATTAGAGAATATCATGTCTAAATCATATTTTGAATACGTCCCTAAATCCAAGATAAGTAGTTTTAAATTATGTATAATATGTATTTCTGTAGTTGTTAAAATGAATAATGGTAATATTATTATTATCAATACATTCATCTATTAATAAATAAGAATGTGTATTATGATACGTAGGCAAGCCAAGCTAAAGAATCGCGCATTATCGCGGCGTTACGGCGCCAATTGATGAGCGCAGACCGTAGGTGCGCAGTAGCGTATTGCGCATACTGACGTTTTTGTAGAGAACGTCAGATGGCAGTAGTAGTTGCGATTAACGAAGCCAACGTTAGAGATATTTTATTCATTGTCGGCTTGATTTAACGAAATGTAGACATAGGTTTCCCATTTATACTACTTTCATTAAACATTATTATTTTTCATTGTCTAATCGTATGAAATTTTATACAAAAAAAATATCAATTTTTCATTTTCGATTAATATTTTTCTTCATTAAAGCTTTTAATCCCTTCGCTCATCATATTAAGTACTACACAAATATAAAAATAAATGGTTTTCTGCCTGCTGTTTTTTCATCGTTAATGTTACATAAATACTTGTAGACTCAGCAGAAGAGAACAAATTTTTTCATAAAATTGATCATATTATTTTAAATAAAATGTACTATATCGTGATAAGAACCTTTGATACTCAACGTTTACCGACTGTATAACAGTCATATAAGAAATCAATCTTTAAATAGTGAAGGTTTTATTTTTTGAATTTTTTTTTTTTTTGCCTAGCACGATGAAAAGTTAGCTCTTGGCGCCCGATCGCGAATGTTCTATTTTTGGCCACGCTAGGCAAAAATATTTCATACGCACCATGGTAGCAAATAAAGAATGCCTCAGACCGCATGCTTGTCTATTTACATGCGATCTGGGACATTCTTTACTTATACTCTATAGGTGAGTAATATACTATTAAAAATCATATGAAATTTTAGTCAATGAAACATCGACAATAACACGATGTAAAGATACAAACAAACATAAATACTAAGGGCCAGTGATAAAGAAACAAAAACATGTTTACTGGTATTGTAAAATCTCATGAAAATACACATCTTCTCAATTTGTTTCATGATTTTAGAACCTCAGAAACTAACCTATAAAAAATTTTTAAAAATTAAAATCGCTCTATAATTGAGCCATAATGCAGTTCAGGCATGATATTCGGTGGACAGGTAAATATTTGTGCACTTTATGTGCCTGAATTTTTTCAGATTTTTTGGAGGGGTAGGCCACGACTAAAAATGCAGAAAACTGCTTTTTTAGCTATTTTCAGTTATTTTTGGCCTCTGTCGCCTTACCAAAGGCAGTTACGATAAAACGGATAGCACCATCGTATTCTACGCGAAAAATTGCATAAAAAACATGTACAACCCTTGCTGCCAATATTTTTCGGTTATTCAATGAAAATTAACAACGGAAACCCAGACTGCTATAACCTATAGGCACATGGGAAAGCTTTGATCTTTGATTCAATTTATTCTACTCTTTATCTTTGATTTGTGCATTATTATCTAAAAATATTGATTGCAAGTATTGTGCACATTATTCAGGTATTTTTTCCGTAGAATGCGATGGTGTCATCAGCTTTACTGCAACAAACTTTGGTAAGACCATAGACGTAAAAACAACTGATGATAAAGGATTTTTTGGTATTTTTGCCTTATTTTTGGATTTTACAATTGGCCGGTAAAAAATTAATTTACTTTCTAGTATTATGTATTCATATTCATAACTAATAATTAATATCATAACGAGTAATTTATTTAGAATGCATAACTTTTTCCACGAAATATTATCACATATTTGTAATTTTTTAACTATTTAGGGCCTCAATTTTGATTGCTGACTTATGTATTTGAAATAATACATTTTTTTTTTAGTTTTTGAGATTTTTGATATTTTAATTTCATATTCGTTATTATAAAAAATGAAAAATAGTAATCTTTGCGATAAATATTTTTTATATATTAGAAAAAGATAAATAAATACAAAAAAAAAGTATATGTATATGGATAAAGAACAAAATTAGTCATCATCATCACTATCTTCTTCTATGACAGGTTGAGCTTCTTCAAAATCGAAAAGTTTATTTAAGACTTCGGCTGGATTAATTATTCTTGACAAATATCGAGCATGACTCAAATAATAAATAACAGCTGCTACATGCGAGCAGCAATCAACAGTTCGGTTACCGTTCGCGCAGTTGCAACAGTATCGTTTGATACCATTGATACCAACAGTTTTTGAGCAATACTGTATATACGCTTTATACGTTTTGCTGTTGATGTGTCTAGATCGTACCTCAAATCTTATAATGCCGGGTTGTTCTTTCGCGTAACTTAGCATAAGAAAATTATTATCTTGAAGCATTTCTGCTAAGTACGAAACAGATTGAGAAAATTGATATGATCCTGTAAAGAGAACTTTTAAATCATCTAGCGTCATTTCAGGAAAGTGTAGTAAGTCATTTGATGACAATTGTTTAAATGGTACTGTTTTTTGGTTCCAGTTTTTGTCCTGAACTTCAATTGCTAAGATATTTTGTAGATTTTTGGTAAAATTAATCCTTTGTATAATTTCCTTTAACTTTCCTACATCATAATTTAATCTCTTGCCAAATAGATTTTGCAAAAAGCAAGCAATTTTACAGTATAATCCAGCTTTTGGCAAAAGAGCATTGTGATATTGGTGGTGCAGAAGCTTGAACTTATGTCTTATAATTCCATGAATGGCTTCGACGACCCATCTAAGTTTGGTCACCAGTTGGAATGCGTTCGACTCTTCGGTGGTAAGTTGAGATCGTTTACCTTTCAAAGCTGGCGTTAAAACTGTAAATTTTCTCTCTTTTAACAAATCTACAACATCTCTAAAACCTCGATCCATCATGAAAATATCAGTTTCTTTCAGAATTGAGTTTAATACTGTTGGTCGTTTTAACAAATCCTCTAGTATCTGTGCATCATTAAGATTTGCTGTAAAAGGTCCGATAACATCTACTACATAACCGTTTGTTGTGGAAATTGTAAATGGTTTGCACAGTGGAGCTTTTTTTTGACTCGAATATGATTTTCGCTGATAAGAATTATTACTACTTTTTTGATGACGTAGATATGTCGCATCACATATTAATGCCAATTTACCATTTCCAAATCATGTAACCTTTTTGCAGCATTAGCGGTTTGTTCAATAAAAAATTCCCTGGAATAAGCATTAATACCAAAATTTTTTGGCAAACTTCAAAACATTTTAGTACAGAATCGATGGATTGTGTAACTTGCGTTTTTTCAAGACCTAAAATTGCAGAGATGCATTTATCTGAATTACCAGTCCTGATCTTAAATAAAAAAATAACTAATGCTTGCTGTATACTTCGATTTTCGGAAGATTTCATCGATGTCATCATACCTCTGAGTTGGAGAATATTCTCCCATGTGTGACCAATGAGAGCTCGCATGCGTTCTTCCGTTATCACAGAACATCCAATTTGGTCATGAAGTCGTGAATCTGCTTTGTCTGACAATTTATTCAGGAATTTTGAAAGCTTTGAAACTTCGATTCTGCATTCATGTGAGGCAATATCCATTTTCGATACTTCGTCTTCATAAAATTTTTTATTAATTAGATGCATTTTGCAACATTTACTCTTTTTGGGGATAAAAAGCTTTCTAGCAACAAATACTTGTATTCAAGCTTCGAAAGGTATATCTTGAATTTGATCTACTGATTTGCATAGAAAACAATATCTATGACTAATGCATACTCTGCCAAAGGGCATACTGACATATTCTACTTCAGGTTTAACGGGTGAAGCGTATATTGAAACATCATTAGACTTTTGCCTATTTGGTGTATTAGTTGATCCTGAATCAATGTATTGTTGACTATCTAATGGTGTTACATCACAATGAGAGCTATTATCCGATAAAACTTGAGGTTGACTGTTCTCTGATGATTCATTACAATGTGAGGTTGATGCATTACTGAATATCTCATCAATTACTTCCTCCATAGGTTGTAAAATGTGTTCTTCTGGTGCAAAATTAGATGGTGACGTACTCTCTTGATGTTTTTAACTCGCAAGAGTTCTAAGACGATTACAACATTTGTTGCAAACTACGTCACCACTTTGAACATAAAAATTGTATGCATTATGGAAGGCAATAGCGTCTTCGCGATTGTTAAAATATTTGGCAGGACCAACTACTTTACGAATGAAGTTTTTGCATCGAATGCATTTCTTTTCTTCTCTTTTCAAAGTAGGTTTTTTGGAGGGTGGTTCATAATCTATATCATCCATTCTGTTTTTTCTTTCAGCAAAAAATAAATAAATAGTATTAATTAAACATATAATTGGTGCTATTTTCATATACAACGTAAATAATAAATATTTTTTTTATGAATCGGTAAAAAGACAAAAATTAAAAAATATAAAAATTAATAAGCTGAATGTAATCTCTGTTAAATGTGAAATAATTTCATCAAGCTTTACAGTTTTTAACTTCTCTACGAATTATAAAATTAGAAAAATAATATTTACTAATTTGTTTCGTTGATCACTTATTTTCCAAATATTTAGATAAGGTAATATCGATGTTAATGAGTTCAAAATGATGTAGTTTTTATTTGTGCAACGTTTCGGTAGCTGATTCGCTACCCTTATCAAGCACTGAAATTTATTAATACAAAATAGATACAAGATCACGAATAAACAAAAAAAGTATAACATACAATATCCAAACTGCATGTCGAGCTTACCTAAAGATTTCTGTTAAATAATGAACACCGTCATATACAAAATACTACATACATTCTTCGTTCTGCAAAAATAGAGCCTATAATGTGAAATATATAAAACCTTTGCACAGAGATCAGCTTCAAATAAATATAATTGTTACCTGATTTTTTAGGTAAAAACAATCTAAATGTTAACGAAAACATTTCCACCTTCGTAAATCGAATAAATTAGGACGACACAGTAATAAATTAATAAAAATAACACAACAATTTAATAAATTAACACAGAAGAGAAGCAAAGACAGTCAAAGTAAATAAAAGGAACGTAAACAAGTAGCTGTCTGATATACTATTTAAAATTATGGCAGCTGATATACTGATGTCAATAACTAAGTAATAACAAAGCAATTTACCCAGTACATTGCAGTCATAATCTATAAAACTTATTTGACTATTAATTAAATAAATAATAGAAGAATTTTCTGTTAAAAGTCCTATTTTATTAAAACAAAGGTCAATACTATTACAAAATAATAAAATACATCAAGCCAAACCTTAAAAAAATTTTTTCCTTTTTTACACACACAGAAACTCATTTCAAATCTCACGGTCCACTGCAGGACACTTTGCACTCGCACTACTACCCAAAATCATGCGCACGCAGATACGCAGTGCCCCGAGTGACAATATTACAATCCTGCTTATAATATATCTAACAAATCAATAGTAACAATTATATTCATTTTCTATCTGATTTCCCTTATTTTGTATAAAAGTTGTGAATAGTGACTGCTTAAATTTTGTGTATCTTCTTTTATATTTATTGGGTTATCTTGTAATTTTATGTTTACCATTTCTGATATTATTCTTTTCTTCCAACAGCTTTCAGTATCTAATATTTCTGTGTTGTCAAAATCAAATTCGTGTTTACATTTTTTAATATGATTGTTAATTACGAATTTTTTGACATCATCTTTCTTAGTATTTGCAATATGTTCCTTAATTCTTGTGCCAAGCATACGTTTACTTTCTCCTATATAACACGCATTACAATCTTTACAGGAAATCTTGTAAACAATGTTAGTATTTTCATTTTTATCTTGCTTATCTTTTCCTCTTACTATTATTTTGCTAAGATTATTGTTGATTTGTGGTACCGTTTATACTCTTTATTGTTATTATTATTATTATTGTTAAATTTGATTCTGTTCAATCTCTTATTCAAATAATATTCAATAACATTATTTGGGTAATTATTAATGATTAAGAAATCCCTAACCAGACTGATGTTTTTTTCCCAAAACTTTTTGTGTGAAAGTAAAATCGCCCTATCTACTAGATTGTATACCATTGCTCTTTTCTGAGAAATCGGGTGATGTGAATTAAAGTTTAAAAATCTGCCCGAGAAAGTTGGTTTATGATACCAATCAGTCATAATTCTATTATTTTCTTTGATCAGACTTACTTCTAAGAAACTTATAGTATCTGTAATAAAACAATGGTTTAAAATCTAGTTTCTCTAAGCAAGTTTCCTCCAAATTGACCATCACTATATCAGCAAACGAGGGACTAATGGGACTACCCATTCGTGACCCATGAATTTGGCGATAATATTTATCGTCAAACTGGAAAAAAGTATTATTCATTAAGAACCTCGAAGCCCCTATTATTTCGTTCAATGGTATATTCAATGGTATATTCCGGAATCACCGGAACATTCGTACGCACTCGAGTTTACTAGTCGAGCAGTCCCGCCGAGAGACGCCTAAAGTAGTAGAACCTATCGCGTGGATTTCTTGCTCATTTTTGTATCGCGTAAGACCATTTTCAGCTCTACATGTACAACCGCACGCGGTCGCGTGCCACGAGTACGCTGTTATTGGCACACTCGAAGTGCTTTTGTTGTGTCTTTGCCATCTGAGAAGGCGACATTCTGCACATAGAAGAGTCATTTCTAAAGTTGACGAGTATCATCACACAGATCGACCCGCAGAAATTTCGAGCTTTTTCAAAAAGGGTGTACGAATGTTCCGGAAACACCGGAACATTCCTACGCAGTCGAGTTTACTAGTCGAGCGGTCCTGCCGAGAGACGCCCAAAGTAGTAGAACCTATCACGTGGATTTCTTGCTCCTTTTTCTATTACGTAAGACCATTTTCAGCTCTGCATGAACAGCCGCACTTGCCATCTGAGAAGGTGACATTCTGCACTTAGAAGAGTCATTTCGAAAATTGTCGAGTATCATCACGCAGATCGGACAGCAGAAATTTCAAGCTTCTTCACAAAGGGTGTACGAATGTTCCGGAATCACTGGAACATTCGTACGCACTCAAGTTTACTAGTCGAGCGGTCCCGCCGAGAGACACCTAAAGTAATACAACCTATCGCGTGGATTTCTTGCTCATTTTTGTATCACGTAAGACCATTTTCAGCACTGCGTGAACAGCCGCACGCAGTCGCGTGCCTCGAGAACGCAGTTATCGGCACACTCGAAATGCTTTTGCACAGCCTTTACAATATCTGAAAGCGAGACTCTTCACGCATTAGCGCCATTTGTTAACCACCGAGTCGCGTTAGGGAGATCTAACAACAGAAATTTCAAGCTCTTTTAAAAGGAGTGTACTAATGTTCCGTACTCACCGGAACATGCGAACGTACTCGAGTTTACTAGTCGAGCAGTCCCGCCGAGAGACGCCCAATATAGTAGAACCTATCGCGTGGATTTCTTACTCCTTTTTGTCTAACGTAAGACCATTTTCAGCTCTACATGAACAGCTGCACGCGGTCGCGTGTCTCGAGTGCGCTGTTATTGGCGCACTCGAAGTGCTTTTGTTGTGTATTTGCCATCTGAGAAGGCGACATTCTGCACCTAGAAGAGTCATTTGGAAAGTTGACGTGTATCATCACACAGATCGGACAGCACAAATTTCGAGCTTTTTCAAGAATGGCGTACAAATGTTCCGGAATCACCGAAACATTCGTACGCAATCAAGTTTACTAGTCGAGCGGTCCCGTCGAGAGACACCTAAAGTAATAGAACCTATCGCGTGGATTTCTTGCTCATTTTTGTATCGCGTAAGACCATTTTCAGTACTGCATGAACAGCCGCACGCGGTGGCGTGCCTCGAGTACGCAGTTATTGGCACACTCGAAATGCTTTTGCACAGTCTTTACCATATCTGAAAGCGAGACTCTTAGCGCCATTAGGTAAACCACCGAGTCGCGTTAGGGAGATCTAACAGCAGAAATTTCGAGCTCTTTTAAAAGGAGTGTACTAATGTTCCGAACTAACCGGAACATGCGAACGCACTCTAGTTTACTATTCGAGGGATCTCGTCGAGCGACGCCTAAAGTAGTAGAACCTATCGCGTCGATTTCTTGCTCATTTTTGTATCGCGTAAGACCATTTTCAGCTCTACATGTACAACCGCACGAGGTCGCGTGCCACGAGTACGCTGATATTGGCACACTCGAAGTGCTTTTGTTGTGTCTTTGCCATCTGAGAAGACGACATTCTGAACTTAGAAGAGTCATTTCAAAAATTGACGAGTATCATCACACAGATCGGACAGCAGCAATTTCGAGCTTTTTCAAAAAGGGTGTACGAATGTTCCGGAATCAACGGAACATTCGTACGTACTCGAGTTTACTAGTCGAGCGGTCTCGCCGAGAGACACCTAAAGTAATAAAACCTGTCGCACGGATTACTTGCTCATTTTTGCATTCGTAAGACCATTTTCAGCACTGCATGAACAGCCGCACGCGGTCGCGTGCCTCGAGTACGCAGTTATTGGCACACTCGAAGTGCTTTTGTTGTGTCTTTGCCATCTGAGAAGGCGACATTCTGCACATAAAAGAGTCATTTCTAAAGTTGACGAGTATCATCATACAGATCGGACAGCAGGAATTTCTAGCTTTTTCAAAAAGGGTGTACGAATGTTCCGGAATCACCGGAACATTCCTACGCACTCGAGTTTACTAGTCGAGCGGTCCCGCCGAAAGACGCCCAAAGTAGTAGAACCTATCACGTGGATTTCTTGCTCCTTTTTGGTCTTTTCATTCATTAGCGCCATTAGGTAAACCACCGAGTCGCGTTAGGGAGATCTAACAGCAGAAATTTCGAGCTCTTTTAAAAGGAGTGTACTAATGTTCCGGACTCACCGGAACATGCGAACGCACTCTAGTTTACTATTCGAGCGGTCCCGCCGAGAGACGCCCAAAGTAGTAGAACCTATCACGTGGATTTCTTGCTCCTTTTTGTATTACGTAAGACCATTTTCAGCACTGCATGAACAGCCGCACGCGGTCGCGTGCCTCGAGTACGCAGTTATTGGCACACTCGAAATGCTTTTGCACAGTCTTTACCACATCTAAAAGCGAAACTCTTCACGCATTAGCGCCATTAGGTAAACCACCGAGTTGCGTCAGGGAGATCTAACAGCAGAAATTTTGAGCTCTTTTAAAAGGAGTGTACTGATGTTCCGGACTCACCGGAACATGCGAACGCACTCTAGTTTACTATTCGAGGGGTCTCGTCGAGCGACGCGTAAAGTAGTAGAACCTACCGCGTGGATTTCTTACTCATTTTTGTATCGCGTAAGACCATTTTCAGCTCTACATGTACAACCGCACGTGGTCGCGTGCCACGAGTACGCAGTTATTGGCACACTCGAAGTGCTTTTGTTGTGTATTTACCATCTAAGAAGGCGACATTCTGCCCTTAGAAGAGTCATTTGAAAAGTTAACGTGTATCATCACACAGATCGGACAACACAATTTTCGAGCTTTTTCAAGAGTGGCGTACGAATGTTCCGGAATCACCGGAACATTCTTACGCACTCGGGTTTACTAGTCGAGCGGTCTCGCCAAGCGACGACCAAAGTAGTAGAACCTATCGCGTGGATTTCTTGCTCCTTTTTGTATTACGTAAGACCATTTTCAGCTCTACATGAACAGCCGCACGCGGCAGCGTGCCTCGAGTACGCAGTTATTGGCACACTCGAAATGCTTTTGCACAGTCTTTACCCTATCTGAAAGCGAGACTCTTCACGCATTAGCGCCATTAGGTAAACCACCGAGTCGCGTTAGGGAGATCTAACAGCAGAAATTTCGAGCTCATTTAAAAGGAGTGTACTAATGTTCCGGACTCACCGGAACATGCGAACGCACTCTAGTTTACTATTCGAGGGGTCTCGTCGAGCGACACCTAAAGTAGTAGAACCTACCGCGTGGAATTCTTACTCATTTTTGTATCGCGTAAGACCATTTTCAGCTCTACATGTACAACCGCACGCGGTCGCGTGCCACGAGTACGCTGTTATTGGCACACTCGAAGGGCTTTTGTTGTGTCTTTGCCATCTGAGAAGGCGACATTCTGCACATAGGAGAGTCATTTCGAAAGTTGACGAGTATCATCATATAGATCGGACAGCAGAAATTTCGAGTTTTTTCAAAAAGTGTGTACGAATGTTCTGGAATCACCGGAACATTCCTACGCACTCGAGTTTACTAGTCGAGCGGTCTCGCCAAGCGACGACCAAAGTAGTAGAACCTATCGCATGCAGGAGCTCTTGCTTCTTTTTGTATTGCGTAAGACCATTTTCTTGTTGCCTCCATTGCCTCGACTACGCAGTTATTGGCACACTAGAAATGCTTTTGCACAGTCATTATTCTTCACGCATTAGCGCCATTAGGAAAACCCACGAATCTCGTTTAAGAGATTTAACAGTAGAAATTTCGAGCTCTTTCAAAAAGGGTGTACGAATGGAATGACCGGAACATTCGTACGCACTCGAGTTTATTAATTGGGCGGTCTGGCTGAGGGACGCCCAAAGTAGTGGAAACGGTCGCATGCAATTTCCGGTTCTCGGCGACCAAGAAGTAGGAAAGGCCATACTCGGTTGATTTCGATAGTTTCAGGAACCTGGCGGCCTATTTCAAATACCAAATGAGTATTGGACAAGTGCCAAGTTAATTGTCATTGCGTTATTAGCTTATATTTACGACTTTTATCATTAATTATCGTCACCTGATTACATGTATCATTTTTTCCCACTTCTCGGTGTACCGAGATTTGGGAAGTCACACGAAATCGATCCAGTTATGTTGTGCTTTATTCGCATAGGCAATTAGACTTGCTGGCCCATGCCATTTGATGTAAAAAACGCGGTAATTCTATGGTCAATTCTGTATTACTGCGGATTATTTTCACGCCATACTCGGATACTGCTTATTATAGACCGCGGGAACCGAAAACTGGTCAGAGTCAATGTCTTTTAACAATAATATCAGTCTATTTTTATAAATATTATGAATAATAACAAAAATAAATGTTTTATTTTATGTTTGGTAATGAATAATCAGCTAATTCTCAGACCTAAACCGTACCATTTGCAATTTCCGATTCTCGGCGACCGAGAAGCAGGAAATACCGTGCTCGGTTGGTTTAGGTAGTTTCAGGAGCCTGGCGTACTATTCCAGATACTAAATGAGTATTTGAGAAGTCACAAGTTAATAATGAATTCATCATTACGTTCAATTCCCCACTTTCATTATAAAAATCGTCATCTGATTACATATATCATTTTTTCCTACTTCTCGGTGTACCGAGATTTGGAAAGTCACACGAAATCGATCAAGTTATGTTGTACTTTACTCGCATAGGCATTTAGGCGTACTAGCCCATGCCATTACATGCAAACGCGGTAATTGTAAGGTAAACTCTGTATTACTGCGGTTTACTTTGACGAGAAACTCGGATACTGCTTATCATAGACCGCGGGAACCGAAGACAGGTCAGAGTCAATGTCTTATAGCAATAATATCAGTCTATTTTTATAAATATTATGAATAATAACAAAAATAAATGTTTTAATTTATGTTTGGTAATGAATAATCAGTCAATCCGCAGACCTGAACCGTACCACTTGCAATTTCCGTTCTCGGCGACCGAGAAGCAGGAAATGCCATGCTCGGTTGGTTTAGGTAGTTTTAGGAGCCTTGCGGACTATTCCGCAAATCAAATAAGTATTAAACATGTCCCAAGTTAATTATCATTGCGTTATTACGTTATATTTACCAATTTCATCATTAATAACCGTCGACTGATTACATATATCATTTTTTCCCACTTCTCGGTGTACCGAGATTTGGGAAGTCACACGAAATCGATCCAGTTATGTTGTGCTTTACTCGCATAGGCATTTAGACTTGCTAGCCCATGCCACTTGATGTAAAAAACGCGGTAATTGTATCGTAAGTTCTGTATTACTGCGGATTATTTCACGACATACTCGGATACTGCTTATCATACACAGCGGGAACCGAAAACAGGTCAGAGTCAATGTCTTATAGCAATAATATCAGTCAATTTTTATAAATATTATGAATAATAGCAAAAATAAATGTTTTAATTTATATTTGGTAATTAATTGTAACGGAACCGTCTACGATGGGAAATTTTTTTTTGTATATATTTTTATGCGATGAACCATAGTCATAACCCTGAACACCTACTACCCTACCGACACTATTGCACCAAGGGTTGTAGATGTGACCTGCGCTTCTCGGAGTCTCAAGCTGTCATAAAACACCGACGCGGCGCATGCATTAAAATTTCTGAATTTTTAATCTTGTAATTTCCTTTTCCTTAAAAGGCTATATTTAGACTTAATATAAAAACGGACTGTTAACTTTCCTTTCTTCTTGATAAAGACAAACACTACTTTTAAATAAATAAAAATTATATCCGATTACACCTACGATCACAGATACTGTAAAATTATAATACGCAATTGTTTATCGAAGATTATTATATTCTCTTGTACAAAAGTAAGTAACCTCACTCTAATAAAAAAATGTTCAATAGTAAAACCTTTAGTTGAATTACAATATTTCTGCAATACAATTTTATTTAGAAATACTTCAGTTGTATTAATGAGTTAGTTATAAATTAGGGTTAATTTTCTACAAGGATATATTTTAAATAATAATTTAAGTACGAATTGTTAAACAAACCCTTGTGCAATAATCACAATTGTAATTCTTCCTTTATACGTTTGACCTAAATAGCAAACCGTTCCAAACGCGAGGTATAAGAGTTTATAAGGTTTTCCATTCACAATCACAAACAAATATAAAATTACAATAACTACTTTAAGACACATTCATGAAAGAATATTTTTCCTACTCAAATAATGAAACTTATTCAACCTTCTGTTTTTCTTCTGCTATAAATAAATAAACTGTTTTATTACATATCACAAATTTAACAAACA
This sequence comes from Torymus aiolomorphi, assembly GCA_036365515.1. Lineage (NCBI taxonomy): Eukaryota > Metazoa > Arthropoda > Insecta > Hymenoptera > Torymidae > Torymus > Torymus aiolomorphi. The sequence continues at coordinate 169,252,859 of CM070874.1, read as the reverse complement.
TTTTTGGATTTTGAACAATTACATGTGAGTTGGAAATATTCCTTCAAAATGTGGAATTAGCCTTAAGAAGACGATAGCTAGCGGATGCGTAATCTTGGGGCTGTAAAACACATGGCCCATACTAAATATAGATACGACGCTTTCCCACGCAGGGACGCGCTTTTCCGAGTTTTTCAAAACATGACTTATACTATACATTGAAATATTATTTTACATTATCTCTCAAACCGTTATCAATAAAATTATTTTAACAACAACCGATATTAAATATAACAGTAAGGAAATTAGGAAAAATAATATTAAATATATATATTCTTTGTTAAATAGCAATCAACAGCTTTGTTGTTTTTGTATTAATAATACAAAGATCTAGTAACAAAAACCCAAAAATATAGCTCTATGAGTAACCATATGCATTTTATAAACGCAACCTATAACCATGTAAAGAATCTTTATTAACCAACGATAAATAATTACTATAATAGCTATTATATTATATAAATCAACAAGTTTTGATAACAAAGCATTTAGGTTTTAGTTTATTTTAGATAATTGACTGTTATTATAAATTTATCATATATGATTTCATTGTAAATTAGATTATTAAGTTAGTAAAATTTTGTATTCCGAATAACTATCATTAAAATAGTCGTAGCATTTTCATTCAAGTTGTAATATCTTGCTACATAATTATTTAGTAAGATAAATAATTCAATTCATGGTAGAATATCTAGATTGTTAATTATAGGAAAACCCGAGACAAAGAAGATGTTTGTCAGCTACATCAGCCCCAAAACACATGGCTCGTCTAAAAATAGATTTTTCTCAGTCTTCCTGCGCGGAGACGCATTTTCCAGCATCTTTTGGGACTCAATGTACTATAGCATAAGAATATTATTTTACAATAACGCTAGATATCTCATTAATTATAATTAGAGAAATAATTTTTGTTTAAGATAAAAGTTGCATTATGTTAAGTAAAAATTAAGAGATGAGAAAATCCATTATTATAATATGTTTTTATAGTAATAATAATCCATTTGTCTATTTCTACTAGATTAACTAACTAGACTTTAAGTTTAGATGATAAACTGTTTAGAATTTGAATAATACATTTGTAATTCGTACGTTTTCTTAATAATAATTAACTATTATGACTATTTATAAGTAATTTTCATTGTTAATGCAAGTTTTATGAAATATACACATTAGATAAAACATTTTACTGGACAATAGTTGTATTTTAACACATTGTTACTTACGAAAACTAATTAAATTTCAAATATTTTAAATAAATAATAGAAAATCTAAGGAAAATGTATTAATTTAATAAAATAACTTAATAATATGATTGATACATTAGCTAGAATGAATAGTCTAATGTTTTTATAAAGTTTGCATAAGAAATTTCATTGTTTAATGTATAATTAAGTTTATAAAATTTGTAATGCGTTTAACTCCTGTTGTAATAGACCGATAACTTCCGTTCAAATTTGTATTTTCATTTTAGAACAAAATGTAATAGAATAACATATTTTATAATTTATAAACTGCCAACATTGTATAATTTTCAGCAAGTAACAGAAAATTGATCATTTTTGACTCGAAAGAAAGAGAAGGATATATCTTTTGTCTCTCTCATCTCTCTTTCTCTGTCGTACATATATCGTTCTCTCTCGCTCCTTAAAGAAGATACGAGCCGCCGGAAAATACCCTAGAGAAGGGATAAGGGACCGCTCTCTGCCGCTCTCTGTGTTAAAACATAGGATTTTCCCCACTATCACAAAAATCGACGTTTGGAAGGGATGACACCCCCGCACCATTGGACACCGTTTTCTCACACCACTAGCCACAATTAACACTACAGGATACATGACTATCAACCGCCGTTACAAATGTCAACCAGCGATTCGATGCCTCAAGATGACGCAACCACCCGATTCGACACCGCAATTTTTCCAGCCAAAGAAGAGGAGGAGCAATGTATGTAAATACGCCAAACGCGCACTGCTGGTCGGTCAGTCAGATTTACAAGCCTCACAAGCTTTGCTGACTGGTCCAGGGTGCAGTTCACCACAAGCCTCACAAGCTTTGCTGACTGTACAGCAGTTCACCACAAGCCTCACAAGCTTTACTGAACTGACCAAGTCAGATCAACACAAGCCTCACAAGCTTTGCTGACTGTACAGCAGATTGACACAAGCCTCACAAGCTTAAAAACTCTGTACACAAATTTCAAAATTTAAATAAATATTCAGATTTTTCAAATTTCTAGTTTAATTTCTTTTTACCAAATTTCTAAATTTACTATATTCAAACATTATAAGAGAAAAGGAAATTTACAAAAAATAAGAAAGGTAAATAAAGAAAAAAAAAAATAAATTAAAATTCCAGACAAGTGAATAAGTAATTGTCTTGGATCGTGAATAGACGATTGGCCTTGATCTTAAGGATTACTGGACAGGAGCTATTCACGATAACAATTCATTTAGTGCGAGTCTTAAGGGCTTTGTGCAATTTGAGTTGACAAGGCAACGACTGAATTAACTTAAAGAGAATTATTATTTCAAAAATAAAGAAATTTTGGATCATTAATGAAAATAAAAGAGATCCGAATAAATTAAAATTCCAGACAAGTGAATAAGTAATTGTCTTGGATCGTGAATAGACGATTGGCCTTGATCTTAAGGATTACTGGACAGGAGCTATTCACGATAACAATTCATTTAGTGCGAGTCTTAAGGGCTTTGTGCAATTTGAGTTGACAAGGCAACGACTGAATTAACTTAAAGAGAATTATTATTTCAAAAATAAAGAAATTTTGGATCATTAATGAAAATAAAAGAGATCCGAATAAATTAAAATTCCAGACAAGTAAATAAGTAATTGTCTTGGATCGTGAATAGACGATTGGCCTTGATCTTAAGGATTACTGGACAGGAGCTATTCACGATAACAATTCATTTAGTGCGAGTCTTAAGGGCTTTGTGCAATTTGAGTTGACAAAGCAACGACTGAATTAACTTAAAGAGAATTATTATTTCAAAAATAAAGAAATTTTGGATCATTAATGAAAATAAAAGAGATCCGAATAAATTAAAATTCCAGACAAGTAAATAAGTAATTGTCTTGGATCGTGAATAGACGATTGGCCTTGATCTTAAGGATTACTGGGCAGGAGCTATTCACGATAACAATTCATTTAGTGCGAGTCTTAAGGGCTTTGTGCAATTTGAGTTGACAAGGCAACGACTGAATTAACTTGAAGAGAATTATTATTTGGAAAATAAATATCATTAAAATTTAACGAACTAAGGAAAAATTACAAATCGATAATAATTGATTAGGTTGGTTTAGGGAAGGGCGAATCTGAGAATAACCTGAGATGGGGGAAATTTAGTATTATCCAACACACAACATTCCAGGGCTCGTGACCTTTTTCCAATCCATACAAGAGGCATGTGCAACAAAAATTGTTTTTAAGAGACAAATGTGCTGCTTCTGTTGGTCCCTATTAAAATCCAAATCCTCAATCCAAAGAAAAATTAATTACTAAATTTTCAACGATTAATTACGAACTTGTTACTACACATCTTTTCCTTTAGCTCGTCCATGGTTTATTAGCTGGCGCAGCTACGACCAAAAAGAGCATTAATTCTTAATTGAGTTAATAATCCCAGTCGTGTTATGTTTTAGGACGTGACATAATAATCTGTCAATCTGCAGACCTGAGCCGTACCACTTGCAATTTCCGGTTCTTGGCGACCGAGAAGCAGGAAATGCCATGCTCGGTTGGTTTAGGTAGTTTTAGGAGCCTCGCGGACTATTTCGCAGACCAAATAAGTATTGGACATGCCCCAAGTTAATTATCATTGCGTTATTACGCTATATTTACCAATTTCATCATTAATAATCGTCGACTGATTAGATATATCATTTTTTCCCACTTCTCTGTGTACCGAGATTCCGGAAGGAGAGCGTAGGATTCGAATTTTTTCCACAACCTTGACTGAAATTCACCTTAATTTGTATTAAGTTTCGAGTAAGTAGAACGTATTTATCATTCTTTTTCCAAACTTTGGCGAAACTTAACATTAACTTTGTATCAATTTTTACGTAAGTTAATCGTAAGACTTCAATTTGATTTTCCTACTTTAAAACAGATGATCTGAGGTAAAGTGAATATAAACATATGAAGTATTTCCTAAGGCGAGTGTAAGATTTGTATTTTTACACCAACATTGGCGGAAACTAATCTGAAGTTGATATTAAGTTTTCCGACGATGGTTGTGAGAAGCTTTGTCTAAAGTATGGCTGAAAGTATGGTTTAAAGTATGGCTTAAAGTATGGCTGAAAGTATGGCTTAAAGTATGGTTAAAAGTATGGCTTAAAGTATGGCTAAAAGTATGGCATAAAGTATGGCTTAAAGTATGGATGAACGTATAGCTTAAAGTATGGCTGAAAGTATGGCTTAAAGTATGGCTGAAAGTATAACTGAACGTTATCGTTTGGATTCCGTAAGGAGAGCATAGGATTCGAATTATTTCCACAACCTTGACTGAGATTCACCTAAATTTTCTATTAAGTTTCCCGTGAGGAGAACGTATTTATCATTCTTTTCCCAAACTTTGGCGAAACTTAACATTAACTGTATATGATGTTTTACGTAAGTTAATCGTAAGATTTCAATTCGGTTTTTCAAACTTTAACAGAGATGAACTGAGCCAAAGTTAATATAAACGTATGAAGTATTTCCTAAGGCGGGTGTAAGATTCGTATTTTTACACAAACATTGGCGGGAACTAATCTGAAGTTCATATTAAGTTTTTCGTGAAAATACGAAAAAAGTATTATGAAAATGGTAGAATTTGAATTAGAAATATAAGTTTTGAATAGTTCTTCAAAATAAAAAAGAAAATTGTGATTTAAATAGATCATCTATCGAGTTGAAAATCATATTGGAGCTGGTGCAGTTTTTTAAGACTTATAGAACAAGCTCAGCCTCTGCTTTTCCTGAGGGATTGGAAACTCACTGATAACAAATAGTGTAGTGATTTGCCCGATACAAATATATTATTGTATTGTTAAAAAGTGACATCTAATCAGTGTTCATAAATATAATATAATTAAAGTGTCAGTGCAAGCTTCCAGATTATAATAAAATGTTTTGTGTAATAAATAAATCAGTATGAAATATTTGGAGAGTAGTTTAAGTGTGTATTAATATAGTACATTTCGACACGGGTGGGGAAGTCGATTATTTAAACTCGCTTCGCTCGTGCAAAAAGTCACACCAGCTAAATAATCGACTTACGCACTAGTTTCGAACGGTATTTTATACCACGATCGCCGAAAAATCATATCAAAGTTGTGATTTTAAGGTTAGAGTGGTATGAAATAATTAAGTGTTATGAGGTTCATAAAATTTTTATAATACGCTTTTGCATCGAAGAAAATATTGGTGAGTAATGGCAATACTTCAAGATACTTGGACGATATCAGTGCTATGCTGTTGTAAATATTTACTCAAACACCAATTCAACAATAATGCCAAATGAGCAGTGAAATACTGAAAAAAGCGAAAATGATGTTATTGTGAAAATTTCAACGAATAAAAGTGTTCAGTTAAACTAATTTATGATTTACTCACAGTGGGAGACGTCAAAATATTTCAAAGGAGTCCTTAGTAAATATTTTTATACACAAGATACAGATAATAATTTCAAAAAGTTATATGTATACAAGAATGTCTGTAGAAGAATGTCAAGAAAGCTTTAGTCTCAGTGATTCTTAGTTCATAAACTATTTTTTTTAATTTTACAAAATGTGTGGTAGTGATGGGTTATTAATTTAAGTGGTTTCAATAATAATTTCAAGAACTTATATCTACTATAAAAGAATGTCGAGAAAGCTTTCTTCTCACAATGATTCTTAGTTCATAAATGTTTTTAATTTTACAAGATGTGTAGCAATGATGGGTTATTAATTCAAGTGGTATCTAGTGAAAACTTCAACAAATCCAAGTGTTGAGGATAATATAATTAATGATTGGGTCATGGTGAGGGGCGTCAAATGTTTCAAAGGAGCCATATGTTCTATGATTATTACAGTACATTGTGATGCAGTAGTGTGGCTATACATCTAGTGCCCTTGCATGTCTTTCATATCTATGGAATTTGTGAAATAACTTGTTTTGTAATATAAAAACATGATGCTTTCCAGTGAAATGCATCTTGTGGGCATTTGTCAGTGAAATATACATCATTATGTGCATTATTTTGATAAAAGTGCTGTAAAGCGAAAAGCATAAAAGATTAAAATAAAAGTAGTGAATAAATAAATGAATTTAAAAAATGTGTTTAAAAATATGTTTATTGGGTGACTTATGGATCCAGGGTCTATATGTAATTGAACCCTGTAACACGAGTTGATTATAATATGTGAGGTTTATTATATATTACCAAACTGTTTAGGCTGTATCTTATTTTCATAGATAACTTTAACTTATTGTGGTTAAAGTTAGATTGTTATGACAAAAGTTGAACATATAGTACATTTGCATTCCTTACAAATTGTGATCAAATCTGTCAAAGCACGCAACCTCCTGTAGTAGAGACAAAGATAAATACTGTTGCAGATGTTCCTCTAGCAGAGCCTCGTTCTACTTAAAGTGGTTTTAATTATCGATGCTTTACTGGCCCTATGATTTCTAAAGGTAAACTAGCAACTCTACCAAAGGGAGTTGGCGCATGAGCTTAGCTTTAGTTATGAAGGAGGTTCTATCAATCTGCCGGATATAGAAGTGCAAGAATCTTAATAAAAGTATTAAAATGCAATACAGTTTTTACATAGGGAGGGGGCGGGCGACGAGCGAAGCGAGGAGTATAGGTGTGTGTGGGGGCGCGGGGTTGTCGTGTCGAGCGCAGCGAGACATACATGGGAGCTCGGCCTCCCTAGTTTTTTTTTTCCTTACAAGCTCTAATCTATATTTATAAAAATCAAAATATTTATGACCATGTTGAGGTGGTTATTAGAAAGATATATTATAATTGTTATATTATTTGTCTTAACAACTTTAAATTTTCTGTTTAAATAGGTTAATAATAATTTAATTTTTTTATTCAAACAATCTTTATCTTTTTTAAGTATTTTCTATAAGCAAGTATAGATTTTTTCTTATTCCTTGCAAGTTTTATAATCTATTCATAAAAATCAAAAGTTTATGCAAAACTTAGATTTAAATTATGAAAATGGATTATCATTCTTGAAGAGTTTGCCGATCGAATGATATGTAATATTAAATATTTTTGATAGTTTTAAGATGCTCAATTGATCAGTTTAAAAAAAAGTAACCGAAAATCGTTCCATAATCGGGCCCTGTACCTTACTGTCAGACCCTGTGGATCTCTTTCTATTGTATCTTTATGAATATTCATTAAAGAATTATAGAGTTGCTTAATACATATTCAGTTGTTAAAGCTCTTTCTCTCATGTAAGTTGCCCATCCTTTTTCTCCTAAACTGTTGATATTATAATTGGCATCTGGACGTCTTGGAATTTGATTAACGTACAAATTCTTAGACGTCCAGATGACAATTATAATGTCAACAGTTTAGGAGAAAAAGGATGGGAAATTTACATGAGAGAAAAAGCTTTAACAACTGAATATGTATTAAGCAACTTTATAATTCTTTAATGAATATTGATAAAGACGATTTTTTTAGATGGCTTATATACTCTCGTCCTTCAATTTTAACCATTGATGCTGCCAACAGTGCGCCGCATAGTGGTAAACGGCGTAGATTAGTTATTATTGACAGTTGCCCATCATAAATTCGGTTTATCATTGCTAGGTGGCGCACCGTTAGTGACTCCTGTGAATACATATGTCCTAGGCGCTGGAATTAGTTATACTTCGTATTTTTACGAATGTAAGATAAAATAATGACAGAGAGAGAGAGAGAGAGAGAGAGAGAGAGAGAGAGAGAGAGAGAGAGAGAGAGAGAGAGAGAGAGAGAGAGAGAGAGAGAGAGAGAGAGAGAGAGAGAGAGAGAGAGAGAGAGAGAGAGAGAGAGAGAGAGAGAGAGAGAGAGAGAGAGAGAGAGAGAGAGAGAGAGAGAGAGAGAGAGAGAGAGAGAGAGAGAGAGAGAGATGGTATTTTAATTAAATGCAATTAAAGAAGTCACCGTAAAAATTAAAATGTTTATTGTAGTTAAAAATAAATACTCCCAAACAGCTCATATTGAGGTGAATTGTTATTACAAAATATAAACAAAGACAAAAATTTGTATGTTAGAATAGATTTAAATATTAATGGAATTCAATATTTCATAACAAAACAAATAGTATTTCACAATATCATATTTTTCTAAAAACATCATGCACAATTACACCAATTTAAGTTTACTTGCAATAACATGTATAATTTGTCATTGCATGACAATTATTTTGTAGTCTAATAAAAAATACAGACGTAGAATATTTTTTAGCAAAAACATGGTGAAAATGTAATTGTCATATAAAACATTATAATTATGCAGAAAAAGAAAATTAAACAATAACTAAATATTCTATGTTTAAAAACAGTTTTTTTAACAAATTCGTATGAAAAGCAAGCGAGAGTTCAAGAACTTTTTAACTGAGACAATGCAAAAATGTTGACAAACATTTTCTTAAAAATTCTGTGTTATAAAATATTTTCCAAAATATTTCATACATTTATACAAATTTTAATTTCATTTTGTTTTTACAAAATAAAATTTATATTAAAATTAGACTTAAAACATTACACTTAAATTGTATTTTTATTTCTACGATACAAATATTATCATAATTAGCATCGTAAATGCATTACTAAATTAATAAAATCTTACTAAAAGTATTGTATTCATTATTTTTATTCACTAAAGTTACCACTCGTTTAGAATATAGATAACAAGACTACAAAGGTTATTTCAAGAAGTTAAAGAAAATACAGTCTATCCAACTCCGTCAAAAGAAAGTACAAGAAAATTACGCAGTAATGTAAGAGAAGCAAAAAAACAGTTAAGTTTTCAAACGTATATAATTATATACAACATCAAAATGTAATTAATTAATATATTTTAAAGGCACAGAAGTTAAGGACAGATACGATTGATAACATGTCAGAAGAAGAACATTACGAAGAGAAATTAAAGACTACAGAAAAAGAAAGACAGAAAAGTAAGAAAGAGTTCCTATCACCTACTAAAAATAACATCACCGTGATAGAATTGTCTGGATCCGAATCAAAGTAAATATATTTATGTAGCATAGTATTTTATGATAATCGTAAAATATAACACGTTTTAAAACTACGTTACAAAAATATTATGTTTTAGGCGATCTGTTAAAAGTGCAAGCCAGCAGCTTCAACAAGAAAAATGAGAAAGAAAAGATTGTTTACTCCACTTGATGAGTCCTATGTTGATATAGAACCAAGTGGGATATGTTTGATAATAACTATCGTAACAAACATCCGTATTTAATATTTTATTTTTTACTTATAAATTTTTTTTTTCAGCCCTCACGGTCTCCTTCGTCTACAGGGAGTTGGCGTAATAGACGGAGATAAATACTAAAAAGCTTTATGTAAAAATTATCGTCTTTCTTAATTTTATATTTAGTGTATTTTGTTATACTGTATACAATACTTTTAGTAAGATGTTATTAATTTAGTAATGCATTTACGATGCTAATTATGCTAATATTTGTATCGTAGAAATAAAAATACAATTTAAATGTAATGTTTTAAGTGTAATTTTAATATAAATTTTATTTTGTAAAAAAAAATGAAATTAAAATTTGTATAAATGTATGAAATATTTTGGAAAATATTTTATAATATATAATTTTTAAGAAAATGTTGGCCAACATTTTTGCATGGTCTCAGTTAAAACGTTCTTGAACTCTCGCATGCTTTTCATAAGAATTTGTTAAAAAAAGTATTATTCAAATTTAAAAAGAATAATTAGAAAAAGTAAATATCGAAGCTGTTTTTAAACATAGAATATTTTGTTATTGTTTAATTTTCTTTTTCTGCATAATTATAATGTTTTATATGACAATTACATGTTATTGCAAATAAACTTAAATTGGTGTACTTGTGCGTAATGTTTTTAGAAAAATATGATATCGTGAAATACTAGTTGTTTTGTTATGAAATATTGAATTTCATAAATTTACATTCATTTTTTTACTCGACACATTTAATAAATAACGTTTAAATTTTTTGCTAATTAAACAGTGATCACTAAATTTTCGAACATTTTTTAATTTATATCTTGAGTGCGTACACTTGCATTTTGTGCCCACAAAACATGGCGTAAAATGCGTACACTGAGAAAACTGTCGTAGGAAAATTTACTGAAAAGCTAATAAAAATTACTATTTTTTATAGCAACGATGGGATATCATGGAAATTTAGGTACTTTTGCTAACTAATATAGTAATTTTTGTAGCAAGCTTAAACTTAAAAAAAATTGATTTTCATGATTTTATATCTATAGGATACCTAATATTTATACAATATTTAATATATTATTAATTAAATTTAGCTATACAAGAAATAAATAAGGAAATAAAAATTTTTCTTTTACGGTGGTTGTGTATTCGAACCCTGGACTCTCCGCACGCTAGGCAGACGCGCTAACCTCTTACCCACGTGAGCTTCTTGAGTACAAAATTTTGGAACTGATACATTGGCTACCTTCGCTTACGAGAGAACTTTGATGATTATTTGATAGCAATAAATAACTATGATAATATAAAGAAATAACTCATAGCTCACCTGCACAACGTAAAAATAAAACAACTGAATCGATATTGTCGATGTTTTTGATAACTTAAAAGGAAGATAATCTCAAATTGCGGGAGAAACATAACCTCAATCAGACACGTGCTCCCGGCGTGCACGCAATAAGTACTACATGTAGAGGGCACTTTTTGCTATGTGTAGTAGTAAAAATTATTAAGATACCTTGTAAATATTCCTGAACTATAGCAAAATTTTTTATAATTTGCTTATATCCCCGCGTTGCTATCAAATATAGTAATTTTTGTTAGTTTTTCAGTAAATTTTCCTACGACAGTTTTCTCAGTGTATATATTTTAGGTACGTCTGCAAGGGCAAAAATAATGTTTGTGTCACGAGCGAAGACTAGTACGCCGCATTGCTTCGCGTCGAAGATTAGCACGATCTGCTTCATTGCGGCGAAGACTAGCACGTTCCACTGCTTGTAACATACATTAGCACGATGACGCGAAGTGCTGGTTTTCGTGGCAAGCTTGCGAATCGTGTTACTTTCCGTCGCAAACTCGCGAATCGTGCTACTTTTCGTCGCAATTTTGCGATTTGTACAATTATTCGGCGCAAACTCGCGAATGATACTAGTTTTCGTTACAATTTAATTTTATTTTATTTTATTTTTTTATTTACTCGTCTTTTTGTCACCCTTGCGTCGCTCGGGTAACAAATTGACTCGTCTCTATTCGCTTGGACATTCATTTTGAAAAAATGATCGTGTTTCGTTCACGGTTTGTTAAAAAATAGTATACGCAACAAATAAAAAAAAATATAATTAACCAAAATATACGAACATTTTTATAAAAAACAAAGTAACGCAAAAAGAAAACTTCTGCCAGTCAACAGAGGTAATGTTAATTTAGTCAGTCTGATTTATAGCATCGGTTGTGTGTATAGGTACAGCAAGGTGTACGAATCATAGAGATGGGAGTCAATAAGTAGGAACGTACACAGTGCGGTATTATTGTGAACCTGGAGGGTACAATGACCCTCTCTACCGTACAGCCAGTGTGAATATTGTACTACGTATTAAGACTCTCAATATATATACTCTCAATACTTATTGCTACTGCCTACCTATATTCTATATTATGTTAAGTCTAATCAAATTTTTTCTCTGAATAAACGCTTTGTTGTCATTATTTAGTTTCATTGTGTCAGTAATCTTATTAATAAACTTCTTTTTTGTGTGTATATGAAACATTTCAGACAAAAGTTTGCTATCTAGTCTACATTCCCTATCCAGAATTTTAACCTTATTAAAATTAATCTTATGATTTGGATTCTTTAAATGTGTATACAATGCGTTAGTCTCATCTTTTTTGTCACAATTATTACTGTATTCTTTTATTCTAATATCCAACCTACAGCTAGTTTGCCCGACTTACGTGGAATCTCAATTTTTACAATCTATTTGTTACACTATGTATGTGTTTTCGCTTCTTTTACACACAGTCACTGTACGGTAGAGAGGGTCATTGTACCCCTCACCTTCACAATAAAAACTAATGCTATCAAAACAGACTTATTAAATTAACATTACCTCTGTCGACTGGCAGAAGTCGGACTGCATGTCATAATTTTCAAAATGTGTAAGTTTTATTTTTGCGTAACTTTAGTATTGTTTTTGTAAAAATTTCATATATTTTAGCTGATTATATTTTTTATTTTATTTGTTAATAAAGAGCGTCTGTAGAGAGGCATATTTAGATGCCCGAAACTTCGGCAAAACTTAATTTGGTGTGTTTTTTCTATCAAAATGCACTTGGTGGACAGCTGGATCATTCGTTCATTTAAATTAACAACTTAATTAAATATTTTTAGGTGGAACTTGTTAAAGAGTCCAAGATTCTTGTAAATGCATATCGTCTCAAAAAAAATAAAAGATTTATAAAAAAAAATCCATGCGAAATGATACGACAAATGATGAAATTGATTATAGGAGAGGATAAATTAAAAAAGTATTCACCAAAAGTATTCACAGGAAAAAATGTATGGAAGCCGATACCAGAAAACATGTACGAAGAAGTTGAACGTAAATATACAAATAGAATATCGCAGGTTATGTTAGCGCCTAAATGGTCAAGTAGTATTAATCAGAAACTGACTAACGAGTAAGTGCAGGGGCGGTAACGAACACTTTATCTAATTATTTAATACTGTTATACTACTATTATACTTTAATATTATTGATTTTAATTTATTTTCATAGAATTTATAAATGAAAATGCATCGAAGAGCCAGTATAAATTGTCATGCAAAAATTATCCAAGAGGAAATGTACAAGGCTATGTGCGCAACGCTCAGAAACCACAGAATTACTTCAAGTAATTCTAAAAATGAAATAAAGAAGTCTTTTAATAATCAAGAAGAGCAATTTCGTGTTGAAGACAGTGAAAAAAGTGTTGAAGCTGGGGAACAAAAAGAAAAGAAGGTAAAAGGAACAAAGGTAATACTAGAAGATAATGAAGATGTAACAAAAGAAATAGAATAAGGAAAACCAAAGATCGAGACCAAAAAGAATGAAACGATTAGACAAAACGAAAAAAAATCGAGATAAAATATGAAACAATAAATAAAAAAACAAAAAAACGTTTAACTTAAAAAGAGAAATTGAATTAAGTACGTACAAAACGAATTAGACAAGAAGATGAAAATCTATGTAACGAAAAAAAAATTAAAGCTATGATAAAGATTTACAAGAAGAAGTAATAATAAACATGGAGAGAAAAAGTTAAACAAGTAAAGGACAAGCAATACCCGAAAAAGAAGAAATTTATAAGAAAAAGGATAAGAATGTGCACAAGAAACTAATTAGTGGAAGGGGAAACAAAATAATCAAGGTGTTAATAAAACAGTAAATCAATAAAAAATATGATACAGGCCAAAGGAAAGGAAAAGGTTTTGAAATAATGATAAATATTTATGATTCGCAGTATGTTTTCTCGGACTTGTGCAGCTGCGAAGTCGGAATAATGCTGCGCCGAAGACAGCTACAATCATTCGATCGTAGTTACATATAAATGTCCTTCATAAGCGCTTTACCCTCAGTGCACTAATGTGTACACTAATTTTAATTAACATGTGACGAGATAGTAAGAAGTTAGGCCTATTTTTTCTATAGCAATCGATGATTTTGTCGCAATTTCCAGTTAGAGATTATTTTTCAAAAAGTTTAAGCTATCATGTTTAATAAAAAGTAGGAAAGTGTGCAGTGTTCTAGTTGTAGAGCATCAATAGCAACCAGTTGAAGGGAAATTTTGAGAAATAGTTTGTGATTCTTTAAGCTATATTTTAAGTAAGACTTTAAGCCTTACACAGTGATAATTCATTAGTCGTATATTAGGAGTATATTGACAATATATTTTCAATATATTGGGAATGCATTGGCCATATACTTGTAATCTATTGTGAATATATTTGGAATATCTTGGGAAAATATTGGCAATATACTTGCAATCTATTGTGAATATATTTGGAATATATTGGGCATATATGAGGCGTTTCACGTCAACTGTCCCGGCGCGCGGCGCGCGAGCCCCAAATCCTGCTGTTTCTTACTCATTTTTATGATACTAAAAAGTATTTAAAAAAATTGTTTGATATGCGTTTTCGACGTATTTTTTCCTCAGCTTTCCAATGATGTAGGTAGTTTTTTCAAAATTTTCCATTTTCATCTTCAAAAACTCTTTCGCATTCTATTTCTCGCAAAAAACATCTCGGTCACTCTTTGGAAAATATCCTTTCCTACGTAAAAAATGCTCAGCTATCGATCTAGAGGGTCAAACAAAATATTAAAAATACACTTTTTGAGATATAACATATTTTGTACTTTTTGAAGGTGAAAATTGAAAATTTCGGAAAAACTGCTTACGCCATTGGAAAGCTGAGGAAAAAATACGTCGAAAACGCTTATCAAACAATTTTTTTAAGTATATTTTAGTATCATAAACGTGAGTTAGAAATAGCACGATGTGGGACTCCCGCGCCGCGCGCTGGGACAGTTGACGTGAAACGCCTCATATTGGAAATATATTGTGAATAGATTAGCAAAATATTGTTAATAAATTAAATATATTGAAATTTAGAAAATACAACTATAAATTCTAAGCTCTCAACACACACGTAAAAATGATTTATACAGATTGTATACAACCGATGTACAAAATACGTATAAAGAAATGATTCTATACAAATTGTATACAATCGTATACAATAGGTATACAAATTGTATACAAATTATATAAATTATTTTTTTTTTTAATAATTTATTATACGTCGGTTGTATACAATCAGTATAAATCATTTATACGTGGGCAGATGCAAGTAATATAATAGACATCTATTACTTTATTTTCTGTTGTATATGATTGGCAAAAGATTACCTAAATTTAGGTGCACCTTGTTATAAAAAATAAATTATTACAAAGTTAGGCCAACATATATGTGAACTTTTGCGAAACATACGTCAAAAGTTTACTTGAATGCCCGATAGCGAAGGTTGTATTTTCTCGGGTGACAATTTACATGCGACCTGAAAAATTCTTCATTTTGAGTCCCTAGGTGCGTAGTGTACTATTAGCACCAAACCCAGTTCGAATCACGCGATTTTCTTACAAATAATTTGTGATATTGAATTTTTAGCGTAATATTATTAGAAAATGAAGTACTAACAAATCTATCATGATCGGGTGCCTGATCGATTGTATGGTCGGCAAAACGTTCCATGGACTATGGTGAAACTTCAGATAAGAAAACAATTATCACTGACAAAATTAATTAAAAGTTTAAATGAGCTTTTGCCAATCTTTGTAATACTTATATTGTTATTTAAATTTTCGTCAAAGTTTATGTAAACCTTTCCAAAAAAATACAATAAAAAAATGGGTCTGAAGTGTGCAACGTTGAGGCGCAACGAAATAAAAAAATAATTCATTTTACTTCAAGTTTATACTAATAAATATTAATTTTGTGTATGAATTTAGAGTTTTATAGTATAAAATAACTTTATAACGAAGGTTTAGATAACAATTCCATTGTTTAATAACTTTAAGCAATTATAAAAAATTATTTCGTTGCATTCCACAGATGGAAACATAAGACCCATATAAAAAATAAAGTAAAAGGCGTCTATGTTGCACATATATCGTAATATCTTGGTATTAAAATATTGTTTCTCAAAATTTCTTTTATTCATTCCCAACATATTTTTAATATTTTCCCAAAATATTGCCAATATATTCTCAATATCTTATTATTTTAGGTTTAAAGAGTTTGGCGAATACGCGGAAAAAAGCATCATGTCCTGGCTTTGGAGTACGGGATTGAAAAATCAATTTCCAAGTCAAAACTCGATTCTAATTTTGTAATTGTAATACTGGCTTACAGTATGAGTGAAAGTACGGCTTAAAGTATGACTTAAAGTATAGCTTAAAGTGTGACTTAATGTATGGCTTAAAGTATACGACTTAAAGCATAGCTGAAAGAGTGGCTTTAGCTGTCGCCGAGATAGGGATTTGGGTCATAATATTATCCATGAGTCATCATTTCCGTTCATGAAGATAAATTTTGGAAAGCGGATAGCCGGATACCCGCGGAAAAAAATTATATTCATATGAACTTCGTACTAAGTTGAAATTCATATCAACATCATACGAAGTTTAGATTCATATGAACTTCACAACAAGTTTAGATTCATATGATCTTCATACGAAGTTTAGATTCATATGAACTTGTCGAAAGAAACTAAGCCAAACTTCATACGAAGTTTAGATTCATATGAACTTCATATGAAGATGTCGAATGAAAGTATCCGAACTATCATTTTTATAGTTTTGGTATTATGAAAATACATAATAATTTTGTACAATGTTAATAAACAGTTTATATAAAGTTGATATCACTGTAGAAAATATTAAAGTATTTTTTACAAACATTAAGTAAACTAGAGATTAGGATTAAATTAACTTTATCAAAAATTCATAGAAAGTAAATATCATACGAAGTTTATAAGAAGTTTATACGAAGTTTATAAAAAGTTTATACGAAGTTTATAAAAAGTTTATACAAAGTTTATAAAAAGTTTATACGATGTTTATAAAGTTTTTACGAAGTTTATAAAGTTTATACGAAGTTTATAAAAAGTTTATTTGAAGTAATTAAAACTTTATATGAAATTCAAGTAAGTAAGAGAGAGGGTATAAGACTAAAAATTTGGACATTTTTAGAAAAATACAAACATATCATGAAAATTCTGAAAACATTCTCACGTGTTCTTTGGCGTATTCTAAGAATTATTTGTTACATAAAGTGTGTCGTAAAGTTGTTTCTTTTAGAGTAAAAAGATCACCAACTTTATCATGTGATTTTTTTATCCAAAAAGGAACAACTTTACAAAAAATTTTATAGAACAAAAAATGATCAGAATACCAACAATAAAATGTGAATTATTTAGCGAAATCTTTTCTCACACTTTTGGTTTTGCAAAATGACAATTTTGCAAAAACAAAATCAAATAAAAGCTTTCTTAACTATGGTTTCAGAAAATTTTGATAATGGAACCACGATTCCTGGTGGTTATATGATGATTGAAAAGCAGCAACCACAAAATAATCAATTTTGAACAAAAAGGAACAAAAACCAGCCTTCCTTTAAAGAAAAACTCTAAAAATAAAATAATAATTGAAATTTGTATGCAAAATCAATGGAAAATTATGAAAGAGCATCATTAAAAACCCGTTATACGCGATTTTGAAAAAAATTACCCCCATTTTCAATTTAAATCGTACACTTGAACTTACGTTCACAAATTTCTCGTTTTGCATTAATGATTTAAAGTGTAACTGAAAGTATTGTTTAAAGTATGGCTACAAGTATGGCTTAAAGGATGGTTGAAAGTATAGATTAAAGTATGTATTAAAGTATGCCTGAAAGTGTGGCTCTAGCTGACGCCGAGATAGATAGATAGATAGATATGTGCTTTATTGACTGACTAAGGATTCAAAGGTCCATGATAGCCAGAGTTTTCATACAAGTTATGTACATATTACAAATAGAAATACTCGCAAATTTATACGCACGCTGCTGTGGCCATGCGCGCTATGGCTCGCAATAAAAAAAAATTAATTAAAAAAAAATAAAAATAGACAAACAAAATAAAACAGAAAGAAAACACGCAATACAATTGTATCTAAAACTATACAAACATTAGACATATCTACTAAACGCTATAGATCTCACGCTAAAAAAAAAAAAAAAACATCAGCTGAAGTATAATAATTATATACAATATAAAAAACTTGATTATGGTACTCGCAGTATTAAAATGTAATAAACAAAAATAGACTTTAAGATGAAAGTCTTTTTTCAAGCAAATATTTGTACACTGCAGATTTAAAGCACGGACGCTGGTACAGTAGACGTATGTTATGCGGTAAATTATTCCATCGATACGCTGCACCAATACAAAACGAGCTTCTACCCATTTCAGTAGTAAATTTACTAATGACAAGGTTGAATTGAGAACGTCGCAGACACGAGCTGACGGACTCAGGAATGAAGCTGAACGCGTTATACAAATAAGAAGGCCTTTTATCGCTGAGAACTTTGGCAAGCAGGCAAATTATGTGAAGATCTTGTCTTTCATTATATTTTAAAATCTCTAGCTGTTTATACGTTGGTGTAATGTGTTCAACAATTTTTACGCCAGTAACGAATCGAAGAGCAGCATGCTTACATCTGCCCAATCTTAGCGTTCGTTCATCCGACATGTTAAGAAAAATTCCCGCACAGTAGTCCAAGTGGGGAAACACTAAGGTCTTAACTAGTGTTAACTTTGTATCCTTAGTTAGATAGCCTTGACACTTGTGTAGTCGCGCTAAAGCAGAGAAGCATTTGTTTGCAGTAATATTACAATGTTCTCTCCAGCACAATGTTGAGTCCATCGTAACACCTAACAATTTAAGAGATTCCCCAGGTTCGACAACGCTACAGAGATAGAGACTTATTCAGCTTGGTCGTCCATGGGTAATAATTATCGTAGTATAAATTAAGTCGATTTCAACATTTATTTTCTTAACTAGAAATACGAATTTCTTTTTCTACTTTTAACGAAATTTTTACTTTGAATTCTTATGATCTACTTCCGTTAAAATTAATTGAAGATTAGGTGAATTATACATTATTTCATTATTCCTTATTTTATTATTCATTATTTTGCTATTGGAATAAAGGCTTTTAAACTTTCTATCTGCTTTTTTGTAAGGGATTTTTATGTTTAAAGCTTCCGTAAAAGCCTATGTTAAAAAATCGTATTTAAATAATTATATTCCAAAAAAAAAATGCGCGATGAAAAATAATAAAAAGATTCATGTAATCTTCTTTTAAATTAAGGAATAACATACTCAGAAAACCATCTTCCTGTACTAATGAAAATCTGCTTGTCGTCGGAGGATTTTCAGTTAAAAATAGGGCCAAGAGAATATCTTCCTACGGAAGGAGGAATATCCGCTTGGTACAATGTCGCATCGCGATAAGAGGAATAAATCCAGCATAATTATAATAATTATTAACAAAAAAATAAAAAAATAGTTAATGTAAAAATATAATTGTTATACATGAATGGAAAAAAAGACTAGTTATTTTAAATATTTATATAGTAGTCCTAGTGTCATTTGTTATCAATAAAACTTATCAATAAAATAGAGTTTTGGGGACCGAAGACCCAAAATATCATTCCTCTATTACTGACACATAATATTCTTGTAATAAAACGTAAAACTATCGTTGTGCAAGAGGATTGGCCTCCTATAGCAGGAGTCCACGGTTTCTGTAATCGAATTACGATTCTACAGCGCGGAAGGAAGTCCTTTTTATTGCAGGAAGATGTTTTGGGAGGAGTTTCATTTTGGTACCGGAGGATCGTTTTTCTGAGTGTATAAAAATTCGAAATAGTTGGCTGCATTTTTGCAGAAGATGTGAGAGTCCTTAATAAAAATGTCCAATCGTAGATATGAATAGTTTAAGTAACTGTAAATTTGTAATTTTTTCAGTAGTGATTAACAATAATCAATAGTAATTTTATAAACTTCCTTTAAGGTACTTCTCTAATATATCAAAAAGTAGTTTTCGAAAGTAACAAAATTTTAGTGTGTTCTTTATAATCTAAAGAAGTTCTCTCAATTTTTTAAAATATAGGTTGCCGACCCATTTTTTGAGAAAAATATTATTCAAATTAGTAATTTTTACTCAGTAGATTATAGGAATCATATCAATTGTGATAAAAAGTAATAAAGTTTGTTAATGTAAAGGCGTATTTTGAAAAATAAAAATGTATGTTGACAAAAAATGAAATTCTGTTCTTTCTTATAAGTACAAAAAATATGTATCAAGCCGACCTTTTAAAAAGGTACTTATTGTTGCGAAAAGAAAATCGCTGTTTTTCTGACTTATTTCGCGCTACTACATGCATCATGAATTAGTGCAATTAAAAATTATTCATTTTCTACTATATGTTTGCATAACCATTTTACTTATTGGTGGTTCCCACACAGCCTTTTGGCGTAGCGCGTATCCTTCCACACCTTTATTTTTCAATTACCTATTTTTTTACACATACACATCGTTTCCAGAGTACACGTCTTCGCCAATGACTTCAGGGATGAAAGAAAATCGATTATTCGTTAAAACAAATACGGAGTATTTTGTTGCTAATTTGTTACGCCAAACCCGATTTTGTTGCTCAAGCCGCTTCCGAGAAACAAGCGATCTGCTAGGTTAACATTAAGCTAGCAGATCATTTTCGGGTATCTTTGCGAGTTCTTGCCGTAGCGACTTCGGGGAGTGACCATATTTTGTTGCTAATTTGTTGCTGCAAGATGGTCAGAACGAAAAATTAAAAAACACCTTCAGCGACCCGTTTCCAGAGTACACGTCTTCGCCAATGACTTCAGGGATGAGAAAAAATCGATTATTCGTTAAAACAAATACGGAGTATTTTGTTGCCAATTTGTTGCTAATTTTTTACGCCAAACCCGATTTAGTTGCTCCAGCCGTTTCCGAGAATCAAGCAATCTGCTAGGTAATATTAAGCTAGCAGACCATGTTTCCCTATCTTTGCGAGTTTTTACCTTAGCGATCTCGGAGAGGGGGCATATTTTGTTGCTACTTTGTTGCTGCAAGATGTTCCGAGTGAATAATTCGGAAACCCTTCAGCGACCTATTTTCAGAGTACACGTTCTCGCCAATGACTTCAGGAATCGGAAAAAATTAATTATTCGTTAAAACAAAAACGTAGTATTTTGTTGCCAATTTGTTGCTCATTTTTTACACCAAACACGATTTAGTTGCTCCATCTGTTTCCGAGAAACAATGCTAGGTTAATATTAAGCTAGCAGACCATTTTTCCCTATCTTTGCGAGTTTTTACCTTAGCGACCTCGGAGAGGGGGCATATTTTGTTGCTAATTTATTGCTGCACAATGCTCGGAGTGAAAAATTCGGAAACCTTTCAGCAACCTTTTTCCGGAGTACACGTCCTCACCAATGACTTCAGGGATCAATAAAAATGGATTATTCGTTAAAACAAACATGTAGTATTTGGTTGCTGAATTGTTGAGAATTTGCTACGGTGGCATTTTGTATTTTATTGCACTGATTATAAACGGGAAACAGAGGATCGGCTAGGTTAACTCATTTCGTCCGAAATGTCCAAGATTTTTTTTGAGTTTTCAACGTTCTAACTTTTTATATAAACGGCCCAAGAAAAAACGTAAAAGCACCATTTCGGATAGTTTGAAGCCTCCTCTTTCGAATGCCGTAGCCAGAATTGGGATACGACTTCACTAAAAAGGTTATAACAATTTATTGCAAAAAAAAATCAGAAATTTTCAACATTTTTTGTCAGAAATGTGAATTTTCAACATGGTAAAGTTGTACCAGATCATCGCATTTGCTATAAATCGTGGAGATCGCTTGTTTCTCGGAAACGGCTGGAGCAACAAAATCGGGTTTGGCGTAACAAATTAGCAACAAATTAGCAACAAAATACTCCGTGGTGGTTTTAACGTATAATCGATTTTTCTCATCCCTAAAGTCATTGGCGAAAACGTATACTCTGGAAACGGGCCGTTGAAGGGTTTCCGAATTTTTCACCCCGAGCATCTTGCAGCAACAAATTAGCAACAAAATATGCTCCCTCTCTGAAGTCGCTAAGGTAAAAACTCGCAAAGATAGGGAAACATCGTCTGTTAGCTTAATATTAACCTAGCAGTACGCTTGTTTCTCGAAAAGGACTGGAGCAACTAAATCGGGTTTAGTGTAAAAAATTAGCAACAAATTGGCAACAAAATACTACGTTTTTGTTTTAATGAATAATCCACTGTTTCCGATTCCTGAAGTCATTGGTGAGGACGTGTACTCTGAAAATGGGTCGCTGAAGAGTTTCCGAATTTTTCACTCCGAGCATCTTGCAGCAACAAATTAGCAACAAAATATGCCCTCTCTCCGAGGTTGCTAAGGTAAAAACTCGCAAAGATAGGGAAACATGGTCTGCTAGCTTAATATAAACCTAGCAGATCGCTTGTTTCTCGGAAAGGACTGGAGCAACAAAATCGGGTTTGGCGTAACAAATTAGCAACAAAGTAGCAACAAAATACTCCGTGTTTGTTTTGACGAATAATCGATTTTTTCTCATCCCTGAAGTCATTCGCGAATACGTGGACTCTGGAAACGGGTCGCTGAAGGTGTGTTTGAATTTTTCGTTCTGACCATCATGCAGCAACAAATTAGCAACAAAATATGGTCACTCTCCGAAGTCGCTACGGCAAAAACTCGAAAAGATACCCGAAAATGATCTGCTAGCTTAATATTAACCTAGCAGATCGCTTGTTTCTCGGAAACGGCTGGAGCAACAAAATCGGGTTTGGCGTAACAAATTAGCAACAAATTAGCAACAAAATACTTTGTGTTTGGTTTAACGAATAATCGATTTTTTCTCATCCCCGAAGTCATTGGCGAAGACGTGCACTCTGGAAACGGGTCACTGAAGGTGTTTTGGAATTTTTCGTTCTGACCATCTTGCAGCAACAAATTAGCAACAAAATATGGTCACTCCCCGAAGTCGCTACGGCAAAAACTCGCAGATACCCGAAAATGATCTGCTAGCTTAATATTAACCTAGCAGATCGCTTGCTTCTCGGAAACGGCTGGAGCAACAAAATCAGGTTTTGCGTAACAAATTAGCAACAAATTAGCAACAAATTAGCAAAAAATTATGGTACTGGTTATAAGCCCGGGTCATAAAAGTGATCTGCTAGCTTAATAGACGTCTGCGACTGCCTCTACCATATACTCTTTCCCTCTCTCCTACTCTACTATTCTATCTCTGTTAGTTTATTTATAAATTTTTTTAATAATGTCGATCATCCAATTTCATAAGCAGAAGAATCTTGGTCAATATAATATCAAGTCGGAACCGTACGCGCAGTGATCATTGGTGAAGTCATGTCCGGGGTAAAGTATGTCCTACAAGCAAATAATGGTCATACGATTTTTATCATAGAAGTGCATTAATTGTTATTTGAATTAGCACGTCTTGAAATAATTTATGCTCCGATTCAGAAATTTACTTGATATAACCGTGATTATTTGCACGTCCCAAATCCCGGTACACCGGGAAGTGGGACATATAAAGAAGGCGACTTATAAATATTGATGTGATATTCTCCGATTCAGAAATTGACTTGATATAGACGAGATTATTTGAACGTCCCACATCCCGGTACACGGAGTAGTAGGACATATAAAGATGGCGATGACTTAGTCAACAACATGATGTGATATGAATGTGTATGCATATATAAATACACGATAAACAATGATTTTTAATTCTTGTCACAGTCTCTTACAGGTATTATTAAGATATTGACATCATACAGCCGATAGTAGATGAACGTAGCCAAATTCTGGTACACCGAGAAGTGGGATAAATATGGAAGGCGATGACTAACTCGTAAATATTGATGTGATATGAACGCATTTACTTATAAATACACAAGAAACAATGATTTTTCGTTCTTCTAAATCTGTAATAGTTATGATTAAGATATTGACTTCGTACAACCGAGAATAGTTGGTGCCCAAATCTTCGTACACCGAGAAGTGGGACAAATATAGATGGCTATGACGTACTTAAAAATATTGATGTGATACGCTTAAGCATATTAATACACAAGAAACAATAATTTCTAATTCTTCTAACAGTCTGCCATTGTTACTGTTAAGCGTACGATTCCCTGTTTCTCAAAGAGAAAGCTTGATAGCGGTGAAATTTTTCGACCCCGAGATTTCGATGATTTTCGATATTTCTGAGCTCCTTCAGTCGAAATATGCATTTGCCAGAAAATGTGTGTGTGCGTGTGTGTGTGTATGTATGTGTGTGTGTATGCGTGCGTGCGTGTGTGGGTGCGTGTCCCTACTGAAAAATCTCAGGTAAGATCTCAGGTGATTTCTCAAGTGAGATCTCATGTAAAATCTCACCCCAAAATCTCACCTGAGATTCTGCTCCAGATACTGCAGAAAACTTACGTTAATTAAAAATCAGCTTTTTCAGTATTGGAAATTGCCTTTTAGGATGTTTTACCCCCCAGAGGAGCTCAAAAGTACATGTTTAAAAGCATTTTACACAATTTTTCAATTTTTAAAAATTGATACATAATATCTCATCTGAGATCTCACATAATATCTCACTTGAGAAATCACCTGAGATCTCATGTATCAAATTTTAAAAATTGAAAACTTGTGTAAAATACTTCTAAACATGTATTTTTGTGTTAACCTGTGTGGCAAAACATACCATCAGGCGATTCCCAATACTCAAGAAGCTCATTTTTAATTAATGTAAGTTTTCTGCAGCATCTGGAGCAGAATCTCAGGTGAGATTTTGGCGTGAGATTTTACATGAGATCTCACCTGAGAAATCACCTGAGATCTCACCTAAGATTTTTCAGTAGGTGTGTGTGTGTTTGTGTGTGTCTGTGTGCTTGCGTGCGTACACGCGCGTATGTGTGTGTGCGTGTATGTGTGTGTGTGTGTGTGTGTGTGTGTGTGTGTGTGTGTGTGTGTAATAAACTTTTCCGCGGCGTAATTCGAAACTGGAAAGAGATATAAACTTTATCTTTGGCAGGTACTGCGATTTCTCAACCAATAAACGTTATATTTAAGTATTACTACCTTTCCATACACATTTTTAATTTTTATAACATTGTTGCATACTTGTGGGTAATCGTTACATATTGTTATTATACGAAAGGTAATTACAGTAGTGATTTCGTTATAATCAGTGTATATTCGCGTAATCAGGCGACGATTTTTATAATGAAAGTGGGGAATTGAACGTAATGATGAATTCATTATTAACTTGTGACTTCTCAAATACTCATTTGGTATTTGGAATCGTACGCCAGGCTCCTGAAACTACCGAAACCACCCGAGTACGGACTTTCCTGCTTCTCGGTCGCCGAGAACCGGAAATTGCAACGGTAGGGTTCAAGTTTGAGAAATGACTCACTATTAATTACATAATATAAATAAAAACAATTTTTGTTCTTATTTTCAATATTTATGAAAATAGATTGACATTATTACTAAAAGACATTTACACTGACCAGTTTTCGATTCCCATTGGCTATGATGAGCAGTATCCGAGTTTCTCGTCTAAGTAAACCGCAGTAATACAGAGTTTACCTTACAATTACCGCGTCTTTTACATGTAATGGCATGGGCTAGTACGTCTAAATGCCTATACGAGTAAAGTACAACATAATTTGATCGATTTCATGTGACTTCCCAAATCTCGGTACACCGAGAAGTGGGAAAAATGATATATGTAATCAGTCGACGATTATGATGAATGATAATGATGAAATCGGTAAATATAACGTAATAACGCAATGATAATTAACTTGGGACATGTCCAATATTTATTTGGTCTTCGGAATAGTCCGCAAGGCTCCTGAAACTACCTAAACCAACCGACCACGGTATTTCCTGCTTCTTGGTCGCCGAGAACCGGAAATTGCAAATGGTACGATTCAGGTCTGAGAATTGACTGATTATTCATTACCAAACATAAATTAAAACATTTATTTTTGTTATTATTCTTAATATTTATAAAAATAGACTGATATTATTGCTAAAAGACATTGACTCCGACCTGTTTTCGGTTCCCGCGGTCTATGATAAGCAGTATTCACGGATGTCGTGAAAATAATCCGCAGTAATACAGAATTTACCATACAATTACCGCGTTTTTTACATCAAATGGCATGGGCTAGCAAGTCTAAATGCCTATGCGAGTAAAGCACAGCATAACTGGATCGATTTCGTGTGACTTCCCATATCTCGGTACACCGAGAAGTGGGAAAAAATGATATATGTAATCAGTTGACGATTATTAATGATGAAAGTCGTAAATATAAGGTAATAACGCAATAAAAATTAACTTGGTACTTGTCCAATACTCATTCATTATTTGAAATAGTCCTCCAGGCTCCTGAAACTACTGAAACCAACCGTGCATGGCATTTCCTGCTTCTCGGTCGCCGAGAACCGGAAATTGCAAATGGTAAGGTTCGGGTCTGGGAATTGACTGATTATTCATTACCAAACATAAATTAAAATATTTATTTTTGTTATTATTCATAACATTTATAAAAATAGACTGATATTATTGCTAGAAGACATTGACTCTGACCAGTTTTCGATCCCGCTGTCTATGATAAGCAGTATTCGAATATGTCGTAAAAGTAAAAGTAATTCACAGTAATACAGAATTTACCATACAATTACCGCGTTTTTTACATCAAATGGCATGGGCTAGCAAGTCTAAATGCCTATGCGAGTAAAGTACAACATAACTGGATCGATTTCGTATGACTTCCCGAATCTCGGTACACCGAGAAGTGGGAAAAAATAATAAATGGGAAATGTTTTTTTCAACACTCGTGCGCAATACCAGATTTTCCACTCGTTCGAATAAAACAACATACGCTGAATCAAACTTTGTACCCGTCGTATAAAAGAATATAAGACGACACCTGTTCAGGATAACGATTCTCGTGTTGTGTGTCTTTGCGAAAGAGGGTAATTATGTCGGGTTTTCAACATCATACCGTCAACCTCGCGTAGGAAAACACGTTACAGACGTAGACGTAAATTAGAATGTACCTCTAAGTTACATACGAACACGAGTTATCTTTTATTTCGATAAAACACTTACGGGTACATTTATGATTGTTCATAGACTCCATAGACAGCAAGCCCGAACCTTACAACGGACTGTTATAAAGTTATATACGACTGTTATAAAGTTATATACAGTCGGTAAACGTTGAATATCATAGGCTCTTCTCGAGATATGGTACATTTAATGTAAAATATGATAAATTTGATGAAAAAATATTGTCACTTCTGTTGACTGTACAAGTATTTATGTTACAGTGACAATAAAAAAATCACAGAAGCAGACAGAACAAAATCATTTATTTTTATCTTAGTGTAATTCTTAATTCTTGTAAAAAAACCGAAAAGAAAAATTGATATTAGATTTTGATAAGATTTAATAAGACACGATTGGATCATGAAAAATAATAATGTTTAATGGAAGTAGTATTAATGAGAAACCTATGTGTACAGTTAGTTAAATAATGCCGAGAAAGAATGAAGTATTCAACGTTTGCTTCGTTATTCGCAAGTACTACTGCCATCTGCCGTTCTCTACAAAAACATCAGTATGTGCAATACGATACTGCGCACCTGCGGCCTGCGCTCATCAATTGGCGCCGTTACGCCGCGGTGATGCGCGATTCTTTGATTTGCCTTGCCTGCGTATATTTACGGATAATACGCATTCTTATTTATTAACAAGATACGTTTCGCACATTACAGCACTTTTACTCGCATAATTCGATTGATTTTTCGCTCTTCTCGCCTCGTTGTGACGATGAGATTTGCACAATTTATCCGGTTATAATAATCTAAATAATTAAATATTATCATGATTATTCTACGTATTATTTCATCTGCTTCAACAACTTTAAAAAGTAACATTATTCTTGGGATACAGTTTTTTAGGTTAATAATATTTCTCTAAATAAATTTTTTCTAATTATGCAGTATTTCATTATACTTGTTTATATTAATTAAATTAACGCTTAGCATTGTAAATAATTCATTAATACACATCCATCAATCACGTTGTTTACTTTTCAAGCCGTTCGAAAATCCTAGGGACTTTTTCAAACGGAACATCTGAAGTTGCAGTAGACCCGACTTGTTGTTCTTTAACGCATAGCCTAATTATCACGTTTTTAATATGAGTTTAAAAATAGAAAAATAGATCAAATTACATCCAAAATAGGATTATCTCGTATCTATTTACACCAAATACATGATAAAAAATGATCGGCTAAAAAAACATAACCTTCCGACTTTGCACCTTCAACCGAACTTTCGACATCAAAATAAATAATAATTATTAAGTCTTAGAAAAAACTAAGCATACCATTAGAAAGCTCTTGCTCCGCTCTTTCAATTGATCTACTGGTTTTTACCAATCGCGATTGTTAAACTTGACTTTGATGCATTTCTATTTCATCGATATTTTACATTTTGGCAAAAATAATAGATTATCTTACGTAGAAAAGTTTATATTAAGTTTACAAAAAAACTGAGAAATGGTCAAAATGGTCTACTACTTTTTCAATCGGTTTCGCCAATGATGAGAAAATCGTTGGAGAAAAGTCTTCAAAGTAATTTTGTCAATCTGTATAGCAAGGAAAAGGTTCCTCTATAATACATAAGTTTTCAGAGGTGTCATACTATGCCGAGGAGATACTATTGAGTGGCATAAAATGTGTAGCTGTACAATATAAAAGTGCAAAAGACATCACTATATGACATAAAAGGTGTTAATCTATAACATACTAGCGCTTGTGATATGAAATATGTCACTCTGTGATATAGAAGGTGATACAATATGACATAAAATGTATTACTCTACACGGAAAAGTCATTGAGCACACCGTAGCCTCTGCGAAGAGCGCCCGGCGCCACCATCACCTCGGTGCTGCATTACGCTCACTTTTGGCCTTACAGCGCGCCCGCAGAGTTGGCGCGCAGCAAGTCGGGTACACGCAGCGTTTGTATAAGATTTTTACTGCAGAAAATAATTAACATCTTGAACTAACAGTAATGCGTGAAAATTCGCCAAAAAAGAGAGCGGCACGACCATTAGCTCCGGCTTGCTGTAACACCACAAAGCGAGCTGCCGCAGCCTCGACATCTTCGTGCTGCGGGAGCCTCATACGGGGCGCGCCGTGCGCTCGATGTGAGTGAGCCGTGCGTCTAAAGCATGAGAGCGCCGCGCTCTTATCAATTGGTTATCCCGAAGACTTGTACGAGACTGCAGCGTGCCCAACGACTTTTCCGTGGATAGCATGGAAGAGGTTCCTCTATAATATAGAAGTTTTCAGAGGTGTCATACTATGACGAGGAGATGCTACTGAGTGGCACAAAAGGTGTACCTGTACAATATGAAAGTGCAAAAGGCATCACTATATGACATAAAAGGTGTTAATCTATAACATACTAGCCCTTGTAATATGCAAGATGTATATAAAAAGAGTTACTCTATGGCATTAAAGAGGTTCCTTTACAATATAAAAGTATTAAAAGGTGTCAATCTATAACAGAAAATATGTTACTATCTCACATGAAAAATGTACTCCCCGGTGGAAAAGTGTTACACTACATCATAAAAGGGGTTACTCTGTGATATAAATGGTGGCACTATATGAGATAAAATGTGTTATGTCTATAGCATGGAAGAGGTTCCTCTATAATATATAAGTGTCCAGAGGTATCATACTATGACGAGGAGATGGTATTGAGTGGCTCAAAAGCTGGTACTGTACAGTATTAAAGTGTAAAAGGCATCACTATATGACAGAAAAGGTGTTAATCTATAACATAATAGCGCTTGTGATATGAAATATGTCACTCTGTGATATAGAAGGTGGAACAATATGACATAAAATGTGTTACTCTATAGCATGGAAGAGGTTCCTCTATAATATAGAAGTTTTCAGAGGTGGCATGCTATGGCGAGGAGATGGTATTGAGTGGCTCAAAAGCTGGTACTGTACAGTATTAAAGTGTAAAAGGCATCACTATATGACAGAACAGGTGTTAATCTATAACATAATAGCTCTTGTAATATGAAATATGTCACTCTATAATATAAAAGGAGTTACTCTATGACATTAAAGAGTTTCCTTACAATATAAAAGTAATAAAAGGTGCCAATCTATAACGTAAAATACGTTATTATCTGACATGGAATAGCATGGAAAGGTGTCACTTTGTTAATATCTGACATAAAGGGTGTTACTCTATGAAATTAAAAGGATAACTCTGTAATATAAAAGTTAAATGGTGTCACTATATGATGTAAAGGTTTTAGTATTTAACACCAAAAATGTTGCTCTATAATATAAAAGTATTAAAATATGTCACTCCATGACATAAAAGATGTTGCTCTGTAACGAAAAGAAAAGGGATTACTCTATAATAGAAAATTATTAAAAGGTGTTGCGTTATACCATAAAAGTTGCTAGTCTGTCAGATAAAAGGGGTTTTTTATACTATAAAAGTATTAAAAGTATTATTAAAAGTATTATGTCACTCTATGAGATTGAAGGTGTTGCTTTGACACAAAAGATGTTACTCTGTAACCAAAAAGGGGTTACTCTATAATAGAAAAGTATTAAAAGGTATTACTTTATACCATAAAAGTGGTTAGTCTGTCACATAAAAGGAATGTTTATACTATAAAAGTATGAAAAGTATTAGAAGGTGCCGCCTCTATGAGTTTGAAGGTGTTGGTATGACCCAAAAGGTGTCACTCGATAACATAAAAAGTGTTACTCTATGACATGAAAGGGGTTATTCTATATTAGAATAGTATTAAAAGGTGTCAACACTATGATATAAAAATTACTCTGTGAAGTAAAAGGAGTCATAGAGGGACATAATGGTGTTACTCTATAGCATTAAAAGGTGTTACTTTATAATTTGTATAGGCTAATACAATAATCGTTAAGTCTAGGGTTTTCATCGACGTCATCACTCTTATTGCCTCTACATGGAAAAAAATTTCCTGCTGTGACTAGTCCATAGCTGCTGCAGCAGCGCCCTCACACTTTTCAGTAGTATCTCTGCCAATTTGTCGCACTCAGTGCGAGGTTAGGAACCGCTACACTAACCGAGTTCCGTAGCTGTTATATTAGATTGGTACAGTGAGTATACTAAAGGCGTAGAGTCCCTATGTCTTAAGAGAAGTGTATTATACATGCGAGATATTCTATAGTCACTCGTGCCGCTGCGGTAGTCACTATAGGAAACTTTTTTTCTGTGTATATGCAATTAACGAAAACAGTATTACGAGGTACCGTGTATACCTTCAAGAGATATAGGCCAGTCAAATTAGTTTTTTCATGAAACCTAATTGTAAGCCGACCTTATCAAGCGGGTTATGATTGGGGAGGTCATCAGGAACAATAACCCGGTGAATGAGTATAGAAATTTACATGGGAAATGTTTTTAATTAACAATTGAATGCTCGGAAAAACAGTTTTCTGACTGCTACAAAAAAACTACTGACTTTACAGAAAAAAGTTCAAAGTAAACTTTGTAGATATGAAAAAGATCTATCAAACGCAATTTACAGATTTAAATTTAGTTAATTTGTTTATCTACAAATCGCAAAAAACCGCTTAAAAAGGCCATTTTTACGATTGTTTATTACTCTGTTAAAAATGTCGCTAGGTGCTTGATAACTCGTTTAAGTATAGCTCTTATAGCACTTAATAAGCAGTTAAAATTTTAGCTAAAAATATTTAATAGTTTTTGCATAATTCCATTTATTTATTAGATTTTGGTCATTTTTGCGTGATTTTTCCCAAGCCGTGGGACGTTGTACGAGGATGCAGTAAACGGATTTTGAAAGTTTAACATCTCTACTTTCACGAACAATGAATAGCTAAGCGATTTTTTCAAATTTAATTGTTTAAAATCGCAAAATAAAAAGAAGCCATTTTTTTTTGTTATAAATAAAAGCAATTGCGGCTCGACTATTGGTCGTAGATAATCGACAGTAGGTTCGTTGGAAATCTGTCATTTTTTCACAAATTTTAAGGGGTCTACGAACTCTCTAAATACTCTGGGAGCCGAGATAATTTTTTATTTGTAAAAATCGCTGTGTCTTCAATTATTAATATTAAGAAACGAAACAGGGACGAAAAATCGAATTAATAGTTGTACTAACAGAAAAAAATATTTCGTCACATTTATTACAAAATTACATTGTTATAAATAATCACGAAGGCGCGGGTCTAAATTGGAGAAGGCTACAAGTGTCACGCGCAAAAACTGAGCGTAGGAACTTCAAATCCGACGCGCTCGAAATTTTATTCATATATCGGTATATAATTGACGTAAACCCTTCATTTTTTTTTAATTTGTGGTAGCTTGCCAAAATATTAACATATAACCTACTCATTTCCCCGAAAAAGTTTATTTAACAATACTTAATTAACAACAATTATTTTTATTAACTTTTTTCTGTTTTTTTTCATAAATAAATAATTAAATACATATAATTTTATGCAATGGTACATATTATTAATTAATTAAACATACTTTTATATTACTCTGTATATGTGAGTTTATGTGTGTGTGAGTAGATTTGAAGTTTTCCGCGCTTTCATGTGTTCGGAAACGCATGTTCCGAAAGGCATCGGGGTGAAATCTTTCGTTAGACGCTTCGACACTTGTGCGCATGTCTCCGCCAAGGGGAGCGTTACTATACTTTCTCTGTTGACCGTTGTGCCAGTGACGCCAGCCACCGAGTATAGAAGCATAAGCAGTATCGAATACAATTTTAGTATAACATACAGTGTATATTACAGTTTAATAAACAATTTATAAGTGACATTTATTGAATCCTCGTAAGTGAATATATACAGTATTCTGATTTATATTGTAATTATCAAATATATTTATCAGTTATATATTACAGTTACATTTGCTGTTTTTAAACGAAAATCCGGATTGTTTGGGATATAGTACCACAGCTATAAAAGAAAGACTTTATGAACTAGTGTTATCGCACCGTTGGTAAGTACATAAATGTTGTAATTGTTATTCATAGTGTTATTACGAAATCGGTAAATAATTTATTTGAAATTAGTGTTACGTGCAGATATACGTACGAATATAAAAGAGCGAAATAAGCCAGCCGTTCGATTAATAGAAGTCCGATTGGTACGGTGGCTTGATGGTAGCCTTTCTGACTTGTGCATCAGCGGCTCCGGTTCGATCCCAGTGTCCGTCAATTTTTTATTCCTAAAAGTTGCTATAGCCCACTCGTAATTTTAGCAAAAATAATATTATTAGTTTAAAATAATTTTTATGAAAATTTTTTTGAAAAATATTTATTTTGGCATAGTGTAAACGGATGTCTAAATTATAATTTTTTTTTTTTAATATTTATAGTCAAATACAGTTTAATTATGAATACATTTTTAAAATCAGATTTATTGATATATTTTTTTTGTTAATTATATGTTATAGTTAATTAAGTTTCAATAATTACAAAATTTATTGATACAATACATTATTTTTGTGCAGGTTGAAGTTTTCTTGAAAATGTAAACTGACGGCGCGAACATCTGTTTGCTGTGTGACATACTAGTCAACCCCGAGCAGGCTCGAGTTCTCAAAGAGAAGGCTATAGCAACCTTAATTGATGCAAGTTTAAAAAGGAAGGACAACAAACATAAAAAACTCCAAAAGTGTCAAGCATTAACAATTCATACCAATTGTCATAGTAATTATGTTAAACAGTCAAGTATAAAACCTGCCCAAAAACAAGCAAGTATTTTAAAAGTAACTGCGAGACAAAATACTATTGCTCTACAGCAGTTTGATTTTAGCAAATATTGTATTTTTTGTGGGGAAGAAGCGTCGCACGAGTACAATGCTAAAAGGGAAAAATATCCTAACGCGAATCTTTCGAAAGTCAAAATTGTTAGTAGCGACACTTTAAAGGGCAATATTCTAGAAAATATTACTTCATGCCAGAACGATGAAACTTTACGAGATAACCTTCGAGAAGAATATACAGTTTTAAAAAAACTTATTGAAAACGTAGATTTGGTAGAACGGGGCGCCCGTTACCATGATTTTTGCATACGAAAATTGTCAATTTTTAGACCGTCTCGTAAAACCGGTCGATATTATCTCTTATTTATGCGAGTTTAGTGATGAGGAGTGTCAATTTTCCATTGCAAGTATTTTAAGCGAATACAAAGAAGAAGAAGAAGAACTTCCTTGCAAACTTGACACAATTCGCTATAAACTAGTAGAATATTTTGGTGACGCAATTTCCGTTTATAAAGTAAAAAAAGATTTAGTTGTTTGTTTCGCGTTTGTAAGAAATAAGATTCTTTCTGCGGAATGGTACAACAATAAAAACTCAGATATTTTGATATTTCGATATTTTGATGAGAAGTAATAAAAGAAAAAATGAAATGTGGGATAAAAGAGTCATGACACTTTGTCATATTATTATATCCTCCGTAAGACCTCGGTCATTTTTATCCCCGATTTTATTGGGTTTGTCAACTATGATGTATAAAAAGCAAGCATCGAAAAATCTCATAGATTCATTGACTTATCTTGGATTATGTGCTTCCTATTATAAAACGCAGCTTTTTGAATCTTCTATAGTTTGTCAGCCCGAAACTTATGACTCCGGTGCAGCTTATTTTCAGTTTGTATACGATAATGCCGACCACAACACGTGCACAATAGATGGTCGGAATACTTTCCATGCGATGGGTGGTATTATCTGTGCAACTCCTGCCTCCGAAATATCGACAAATGCTAAAATAGAACCCTTAGCTCGTATTCCTTCGGCTAATAACGTAGGCGCTTTTGGTTTCGTCCCTCTTCAAAACTTTCAAAGAGGAGTGCACGCGGGGCTTAAAAATATTGTGATTGAAGATGTAACTATAAACAATCCAATAACGCAAAATCATGTAGAGCCGACAGATTTATTATGGTTTTATGGGAATTACATACGGCGAGAAAACTTCAACGGTTGGAACAGTTTTATGGAGCAGGTAAAACCTTTAACATATCGAAAATAATTCCGGTCCCGTTCGTAAACGCCCCCCCCCCCAGTAGTTATGACACAATTTTTACAGTTTTAATCGAAGCTAACGAAAAGTGTATAGCCCAAAATCAAAAACATGTTTTTGTAACCTTTGATCAACCGCTTTATCAAAAAGCTCGTGAAATTGTAGAATGCTGTAAGGGAACTCCAAATGAAATAAAAATTAATAAAATCGTTGTGAGGCTTGGAGGATTTCATATGCTCATGTCATATCTTGGCGCATTCGGATATGTGATGGACGGCAGTGGATTAAAAGATGCTTTTTGCCAGTTCTACGCTGAAGTTTCAGCTAAAAAAGCATTAAGTGGCCACGCGTATTCCAGAGCAATCAGAGGACACATTTTAATCCAAAATGCTTTATCACATATCATTTTTTGGGCCGTGAAATTGAATTTAATAGACAAACTGGTATTTCAATTTCACAGGAGAAATTTTTAAGTCAAAACAAAAATAAAAAAATTTAATAACATTATTGTGCGAACAGTTCAATAAAGAAAATTGCACCACTTTAGTCGCCGAGGAGGATGCAGATTTTCTTATAGTCACCACGGCGGAAAAATGCAGCCTTACGTGGAGAACGTGGATCGTTGGAGAAGACATAGATTTACTGGTAATATTAAACAAACACAAACCATATAACACCATCTACTTTTTAAAACCCGGTAAAGGAAATATACAGGACAGTATTTACGACAGCAATAGTTTTAAACATGAAAAATTACAGTATTGGCTCGCGTTCCTTCACGCGTTCACAGGATGTGATACTACGTCTTGTTTTTTTAAGCAAGGCAAAAATGAAATTATCAATATTTTATTAAACGACAACGCTCTCCAACAACAGGCTCAACGCTTTTATGATCCCAATGCGACGCCTGAAGCTTTAGCTGCGAGTGCATATGAAATTGTTAGCCGATTATATGGAACCAAAAAAGATAAAAAAAGTTTACATGAGCAGCGATATCTAAACTTCCAAAAGTCTGCGTTAAAAGGTTCCGCAAAACTTGAAAATTTGCCGCCTACTGAAGGTGCCACAATGCAGCATGCATTTCGCACATATCTTCAAGTGCAGCAGTGGGAAGGTTTCACAAAAAATCCGACGGATTGGGGTTGGAAAGAGCGACTTGATGTTTTACACCCCGTTCCCACACTAGAGCCGCTCATCCCAGACGAAGTACTGCGGAAAATTAGCTGTAGATGTGAAACGGGGTGCAAGAAAAAGACATGCAGCTGCCGAAAGCATGGCTTGCGATGCTCAAATATATGCTCATCATGCCATGGTGAAACCTGCACAAATGTAGAAGAAATGGTTATTGATATGGCAGATATCATGCATGATGATGCAGAATATGATGAGCAATTCGAAACCGAATGCGAAGTCCCGCCAAGTACACAAGAAACAAATGATGAAGATGAAGATGAAGATGAAGAAGAAGAAATAGAAGAACATAATCAAGAACTGAATGAGTCAGTATCACGCCCAATAAAGGCAAAAAAACGTAAAATAACCATTTAAGTGTTAAATCTCCAATAAATGATTTTTTCAAAACAAATACATGATTTTTTATTATTTCATTAACTAGTAGTAGACACCCCAGCATTTATCCATAACTAATTCATCTTTATTTATGAAGAAAAACAGAAAAAAGTTAATAAAAATAATTGTTGTTAATTAAGTATTGTTAAATAAACTTTTTCGGGGAAATGAGTAGACTGTATATTAATATTTTGGCGAGCTACCCCAAATTAAAAAAAAAAATGAAGGGTTTACGTCAATTATATACTGAGATATGAAAAAAATTTCGAGCGCGTCGGATTTGAAGTTCCTACGCTCAGTTTTTGCACGTGACACTTGTAGCCTTCTCCAATTTAGACCCGCGCCTTCGTGATTATTTATAACAATGTAATTTTGCAATAAATGTGACGAAATATTTTTTTTCTGTTATTACAACTATTAATTCGATTTTTCGTCCCTGTCTCGTTTCTTAATATTAATAATTGAAGACACAGCGATTTTTACAAAAAAAAAAATTATCTCGGCTCCCAGAGTACTTAGAGAGTTCGTAGACCCCTTAAAATTTGTGAAAAAATGCCAGATTTCCAACGAACCTACTGTCGAGCGAGTAATAGTCGAGCCGCAATTGCTTTTATTTATAACAAAAAAATGACTTCTTTTTATTTTGTGATTTTAAAGAATTAAATTTGAAAAAATCGCTTAGCTATTCATTGTTCATGAAAATAGAGATGTTAAACTTTCAAAATCCGTTTACTGCATCCTCGTACGACGTCCCACGGCTTGGGAAAAATCACGCAAAAATGACCAAAATCTAATAAATAAATGGAATTATGCAAAAACTATTAAATATTTTTAGCTAAAATTTTAACTGCTTATTAAGTGCTATAAGAGCTATACTTAAACGAGTTATCAAGCACCTAGCGACATTTTTAACAGAGTAATAAACAATCGTAAAAATGACCTTTTTAAGCGGTTTTTTGCGATTTGCAGATAAACAAATTAACTAAATTTAAATCTGTAAATTGCGTTTGATAGATCTTTTTACTATCTACAAAGTTTACTTTGACCTTATTTCTGTAAAGTCAGTAGTTTTTTTGTAGCAGTCGAAAAACTGTTTTTCCGAGCATTCAATTGTTAATTAAAAACATTTCCCATGTAAATTTTTATACTCATTCACCGGGTTATTGTTCCTGATGACCTCCCCAATCATAACCCGCTTGATAAGGTCGGCTTACAATTAGGTTTCAAAACAGGCAAAAAAAGACTAATTTGACTGTCCTAATACTGTTATTATCAGTTTCTGTGAGCCGTTGACAGGAAATGGTAACAATTGGATACTCTTTCGGTATACCCTTACTTTAAGATATAGATATGAAGAAGATTCGTAACGAATTCTGAACTATGTCGTCACTCTTATCGCCTATATATACAGTTAACCAAACCTGAATTTCGATATACTGTGCAGAATTCCAGGAAACACTGTTGTTATCATTTTTTGGGATCCGGTTGACAGGAAACGGGTGAAATTTGATACCCTTTCGGTATAACTTGTCTTACAAATTTTATCATGACTAGGAATTTGAGGCGCGCTATGCGCGCCAGATGCCCGTACTTTGACCAATCAGCGAACTCTCTGAAGTTGGCTCTATATGTTTCAACCAATAATATTTTTTGCTCACCAATACGGCTGCCCCGTAAAAGCATATGGCTGCCTCCTCATACCCATCTCCCTTTTAATATAGGACTAGGAATTTGAGGCGCGCTACGCACGCCAGATGCCTGTACTTTCACCAATCAGCGAACTCTCTGAAGTTAGCTCTATATGTTTCAACCAATAATATTTTTTGCTGAGCAATATGGCTGCCCCGTAAAAGCATATGGCTGCCTCCTCATACCCATCTCTTTTTTAATATAGAAAATAAAAATATGGCTGTCCCGTAAAAGCATATGGCTGCCTCCTCATACCCATCTCCCTTTTAATATAGGATATACTCGTACTCCATCACTCCAAAGATCACTCAAGATATTTTTTCGCACAGAACATTTATCATTTATGAGTCCTGCAGATGTTGCTCAGCTACCTAAGGCATTTCTCCCAGCATTTGGTGCAAACAGTATCGAGCAAGCGTGGGATATACCGACAGAAGATTTAAAAAGCGATCAAGAAATTCTCAAATTTTTACGTTGTCGAGAACACAATCTTACAGAGAGTGTAGTGCCACCTTTAAGGAGAGATTGTGTTCAATGTACACTTAATACTAATACTATATGAAAATCTTACACAACGCTTGTAAAAAATTATGTTTAATAAACTTTATGAATATCCTATACAACTCTCTTAATTTCTTTTAACCATATCTCGTATTGTTAAATAAAAATTTTACTAACCATTTCATGATTTTTAATTCGGTAAGTAAATCGAAAGAGTGGCTAAGGAGATCGCAATTGAAATAATGTGGAATTCCAAGAATCGCTACGCGATAAGATGCGTGCCCCGAATATCGGAATAAAGAGGAGGTGCGGTAGTTGTAGGCGTAAGAGCTTCTCTCGCAATGACAATGAGTTATATAACTTGTACTACTTGCCCGAGATAAAACTTACTCACACAGTATGCTCCATGCTGCATACGGTAGCCCTGATCTACCCGTGCCGTGAAAAAGCATTTGATGACGAATGTTCTAGAGCACACGCGTGCACGAAGTAGTCGCTTATAACGCGCGGTGTATAAGCTTACACATGCGCTCGGTGCGCAGAAAATCAGCTGATGAGCACCGCGCACCTATCAGCTAATAACGCGCGTTACAAGCTAATAGCGCGCGCAAACGCGGTGTATAAGCTTATACCCGCGCGGCGGTATCATCTGATGCAAGCCGCGCCTGCGCCGCACCGCGCCGCCACCGCTGGGGGTCGTTGGTGAGAAAGTTTAACGGTCATTGGGGTTTTTTTCCAGGAGAACAAATATACCCAGAGAATGCATGGCTGATGAGTATGTATGCTGCGTGAACGCGTGGTTATCATTTCGAATATTGATTCATCAGTAATGTTTAACTTTTGTAGAAACTGATTTTTTCTTTTTTCTCGTATCTCGCAAACGGTTAAAGATATCGGAACAATAATCGAATTTTTTATTCTCTTACACAAGAAGCGATTACATAGATTTCCATTCTACTAGTATGGTTAAATTTTATTTAAAGTAATTATTTAAGAATTTTTTATTCTGGAAGGCGAAGGAAAGTACATAAGGAGACTGCAATTGAAATAATATCGAGTTCCGAGAATCGCTGCGATAAGATGCATACGAATATGGAAGTGGGCGGGGTGGGGGGAGAGCTGTGGATGGGCGAGTGGTGGGGGGGTCCAGAAGCCCCCTTGCTTACCTACTTATATATATATATATGTGTGTGTGTGTGTGTGTGTGTGTGTGTGTGTGTGTGTGTGGGTGTGTGTGTGTGTGTGTGTATGTCTATATATATATATATATATATATATATATATATGACCGAATCCATCTCAAATCAGGTGGTCCGCGTATGCCTATGTCACCGATCATTTTGGAATGAAACTATTCATATTCTTCTCCAAAAATTATTTGACACGTATTTTTTTATTTTTTTGTTTTATCAAAATTTCATGCGTTCAGCGATACCGAAAAATTTCGAGAAAATTCTTACTTAGAAAAAAATATTTCAAATTAATTTTCAAACGGCTACTGTTTCACCAGTTTTTTATGCTTTTAAGCGTGTAACAGATAATTTTACTCAGTTTTGAGCCCTCTTTCATGTTTTCTATGTTATTTAAAAAAAAAAAAAAAAATCCACGAGTTATGCACTTTTTACTGAAAAATGCATTTTTCTCGAAAACCCCAATTTTTTACACAATTTTCGTATATCGTGATAGAGGACCTAAATACCAATCTAGATGTATTTGTGAGATTCAGAACATTTGCTCTGGGATAGCGATCACTAATGAAATAACACAGAAACAAATTTTTCACGCTTAACGCTTATACCGGGTGTCCCATTTTAAAACCACCAGGCAAATATCTCGAAAACTAAGGGAGATGGAAAAAACTTTTAATACAAAAGTTGTAGGGTTCAGAGGGGCCCAACTGATCGTGGCCTTGGTTATGACCTTGAGGTCAATTATCAAGGTCATTTGAAGGTCAACTCGATTTTTTCAAATGGGAACCCCCACTTTTGACCTCGTAAATGGAAAGAGCGGAAAATTTGACGTTCAGATATGTCCTTCAGTCAAGGTCATGGTCATGATCATGGTCATGGTCATGTTTAAAATCAAAATCAATCAACGCATCAAAACATTCCCATAATTAGGCATACGAGACAAATTGTTAAATACAAAAGTTGTAGGGTTCAGAGGGACCCAACTGATCGTAACCTTGGTTATGACCTTGTGGTCAATGATCAAGGTCATTTGAAGGTCAAATAGATTTTTCCAAATGGAAACCCCCATTTTTGACCTCGTAAATGGAAAGAGCGGAAAATTTTACGTTCAGATATGTCCTTGAGTCAAGGCTATGGTCATGGTCATGGTCATGTTTAAAATCAAAATCAATCAACGCATCCAAACATTCCCATAATTACGCATACGAGTGTTAAATACAGAAGTTGTAGGGTTTGGAGCGGCCCAACTGATCGTGATCTTGGTTATGACCTTGAGGTCAATGATCAAGGTCATTTGAAGGTCAAATCGATTTTTTC
Source organism: Torymus aiolomorphi (assembly GCA_036365515.1). NCBI lineage: Eukaryota > Metazoa > Arthropoda > Insecta > Hymenoptera > Torymidae > Torymus > Torymus aiolomorphi. Next base: position 169,211,509 of record CM070874.1, on the reverse strand, counting down.
AAATGGGAACCCCTATTTTTGACCTCGTAAATGGAAAGAGCGGAAAATTTTACTATTTTTACTATTATCAATATTTACCAGGGTTAACCACTTATATCAAATAATAACAAAAGTTAATAAGTGTTGACCACCTGTATCCAATAGTGACCGGTAGTATTCAGCATTGATCGGTAATAGTCAATAATTATTACTGTTTACATCAAATTATTTTCAAATTGAGCACACTTATATTGGCACAGAAAATTAAACTTTTTCGTTTTAAAATATTGTATAGTATAATAACATATTATTTCTTTTGTGGTGTGTTTTGATAAATAATTGCATTTACAACTAAAAAAGAATGCCTGACTATTCTGCTAATGAAATAGTTGACATTCTTCTTATTTTAGGAGAATGTCGACGAAACTATCGAGAGGCAAGCAGATTGTATCGTGCTCGGTTCCCTCAACGACAACATCCTGATCATACGGTAATACGTGACATTGAACTGCGCGGTCGACAAGGAAACTTCGTTCGAAGAAGGATGACACTGAATGAACACGATTATGAAAATAATCCTCGCTTTCTTGCTGTTCTAGCCATGGTACATTTAAATGTTCATGTCAGTTTACGCGAAATCGAGTTAACAATGGGTATTCCAAGATCTACGGCCAGTAGATATTTACGATATGCGCGTTACCATCCTTACCACATTACTCTAAATCAAGCTTTAACTGTGGAAGATTATCGATGGAGAATAACATTTTGCCAATGGGCAACACAACAAATTACTGATGATGAAAATTTCTTTAACAATGTTCTTTTTAGCGACGAGGCTACATTTCAGAGTACTGGTATGTTGAATCGCCATAATTGCCACTACTGGTCTCCTGTTAATCCTCATTGGATGCGAGAAGTTGATCATCAGCATCGCTGGAATGTAACGGTATGGTGTGGTATTATTAACGGATGTCTGATTGGACCTTATTTTTTTGAAGGTCACGTAACTCAACATACTTATTTACAGTTGCTGAGAGACGAGCTGCCACTCTTTCTAGAAAACGTTGATCTCCATACAAGGGCCAGAATGTGGCAACAACAAGATGGTGCTCCTCCACATTATGCCAGAATTGTCAGAGATTTTCTTAATGAAAGGTTTAACGTTCGATGGATTGGTAGAGGAGGTCCCGTAGCATGGCCACCAAGATCTCCAGATCTGACATCTCCAGATTTTTATTTATGGGGCTTCCTAAAAAATACAATCTACCGCAACAGGCCAACTACAAGAGATGACATGATTCAAAGGATTACACAAATCTGCTTAAGTATTCCACGTCAAGTATTATTAAATACTGTTAGAAACTTTAAAAGGAGAATAGAATGTTGTCAACAAGTAAATGGTGCAACTTTTGAGCATCTTCTTCAGTAAATGGTGACCGAAACACTTGGATCCTATGACTAAATACACATGAACGTGGAATTTTCCAATGAATTTTTAGCTGGCCTGATCATCCCCGACCTTGCCTTAACTGGCCGGGTCATCTCCGACCTTGCCTTTACTGACCGGGTCATCTCCGACCTTGCCTTAACTGGCCGGGTCATCTCCGACCTTGCCTTAACTGGCCGGGTCATCTCCGACCTTGCCTTAACTGGCCGGGTCATCTCCGACCTTGCCTTAACTGGCCGGGTCATCTCCGACCTTGCCTTAACTGGCCGGGTAATCTCCGACCTTGCCTTAGGTGACCGGGTCATCTCCGACTTTGCTCTTAACTGCACGGAAACTGACCATAACTTTGACCATGACCTTGACCCAAGGTCATATCAGAATTTTTCGGTTTTTCTATTTACGAGGTCAAAAGTGAGGGTTGCCATTAAACAAAATTGATTTAACCTTCAAACGACATGATCCTTGACCTCAAGTTCATGGTCAAAGTCACGATCAGTTGGGCCCCTCCAAACACTACAACTTCTGTATTTAACACTCGTATGCGTAATTATGGGAATGTTTGGATGCGTTGATTGATTTTCTTTTTAAACATGACCATGACCATGACCATGGCCTTGACTCAAGGACATATCTAAACGTAAAATTTTCTGCTCTTTCCATTTACGAGGTCAAAAGTGGGGGTTCCCATTTGAAAAAATCGATTTGGCCTTCAAATGACCTTGATCATTGACCTCAAGGTCATAACCAAGGTTACGATCAGTTGGGCCCCTCTGAACCCTACAACTTTTGTATTTAACAATTTGTCTCGTATACCTAATTATGGGAATGTTTTGATGCGTTTATTGATTTCGATTTTAAACATGACCATGACCATGACCATGACCTTGACTCAAGGACATATCTGAACGTAAAATTTTCCGCTCTTTCCATTTACGAGGTTAAAAGTGGGGGTTCCCATTTGAAAAAATCGATTTGCCCTTCAAATGAACTTGATAATTGACCTCAAGGTCATAACCAAGGTCACGATCAGTTGGGCCCCTCTGAACCCTATAACTTTTGTATTAAAAGTTTTTTTCCATCTCCCTTAGTTTTCGAGATATTTGCCTGGTGGTTTTAAAATGGGACACCCGGTATATAGTCAATGATATTAGAGTCAATATAAAGGTATTTATCTTTGTGCGTATGTAATATACAGATACACATAAGTATGTATTTATTTTTTATTTGCGTCTTTTAGATTTTTTATTTTTATACCTTTTTTTTTATTTTTATACCTATTTTACTACCTTTGTTTTTCTGCTTCATTGTTCTTAATTCAGTAAGCGGACGGTCAGCGGTCTTAGCTGTCAAACAATGTACTTTATCATCACATGTTTTTTTAACCCATATATGAGTTTTTTTAATTCCAGAATACTTTGGAGTTGTAAGCCAATCAATATTTTTTTCTTTTCTGAATTGTTCTATTTCAACATCTCGTAAATGTATTATTTTAATAGCATCAGTATATTTTTGAACATGTATTGCAAAATCATTTGTGTTTTGAACAGTTTCTTCAAGGCGCTCTCGAAGATTATGCGAAGTAGCATAATGCTTTATAAGTCCACCCACGCCATCTACAGCTCCTTTGCCGTGCCCAGTAGCAGAGAACAACCATTTTATATCATACGGTGCTCGTTTTAGTTCATCTAATTGAAAGCGATTTTTAAAGTGACTAGCGGCGCTGTCGGATACGATGGTAATTTTTTTAATTGAATCACAACAATTTTCTTTCAAGAATTTTATAATTTTTTGTACTGCTAGCAAAGCATACGCTGAATCATGTTTTCGGTCATCACTTATGACTGCGAAACTTTGTGTTGAATCCCCTTGATAAGACACTGCTGTGAAAATAGAAATTTGTTCATTAACCCAATGATTTCCTTGAAAAGCTTTATTATTGAATCACAGCCCAGTTTTCAGCGAAGTCTATTTGAAGAACTAAATGATGTGGGTCTTTTTTAGCATTTTCTCTTTCTGCTTTTATAGCTTTGCGTTGTATATTTTTTACATACATGTGAGTACTAACCTTCATGGTCCAAAGCGAAAGTTCGTCTTTAAAAGCAGAAATTGACAGTGTTATTTTAATCAAGTTTCCATTATCCCACAATGCATATGTAATTTCTTCTGTGCCTTCTATATCTTGGAGTTTTAAAACATGAATAGCATAAATCAGATGGCTCAGAACACATTGTTGCGTTTATTATTTGTGACCGAATTTCATCCAACTCGGTAACGTTACTCCCTCTGAAATTAATTAAGCTCGTAAGAAATAAATCATAATTTGCGCAATAGATACAGAGACAAACTTCTTTGATGGGGGAAAGTAAGACATATTTTGGTCGCATACTATAAAACTTCGATTTACCAATTCTCAATTCGGGATAATCATTTTTAAATGTTTTATACGTTGCTTTCAGCTTCGAGTAAGAAAACGTTTAACTTTCTTCTCTTTCTTATCATTTATTTTAACGATAATAACGTCACTCTTATTGGGACTCTGTCTTGAACAATTAAAATCGTCATTTATATAATATTCCATAACAATTTTTTCGGTCCTTTCATCAATTGAATGGCCTGTGTATGCTTTTGGTTCGGAATAAACTCCCTTTTCTTGTGCAAGATTTTTCGCTCTTTCTATCATGTACATTGTTATGTCTGGAAATAAGGATGAAATTTCATTTTTCGTTAAGGATGAGGGTAGCAAAGTCAGAATTTTTATTTTTTCTGATACCGTAGAACACTTTTGCAAGGCTAAACCAAGATTTTGTATCCATTCTGTACAATGGCATACAGTTGATTCGTTTGCTGTTATAGAAACGTCATAAACATTGTTCAACTTTACATCAAGGGTATTAGACAATGTTGAAAGTATATTTTTTTTCTTCTTTTTTACGTAATTTTCAAGTGATTTTTCACGTATAAGATTTTTTCTCTTAAGAGGCGATACAGAGTACTTGGTAAAAAATCTTCAGCTCTATCAACCACGTTGTCGGTAACTTCACTATCCGTTATAAATTCATTGTCAGTGCTACTCACAAATTTTAAAGCACGTAGCAATGTTGACACAGATATGTAGATGGTGTCAAAGGTAAATTAGGATAGAGGTGCTTCAATGGATGAGCAAGATCCTCAAGTTGTTTGAAACGTACGGAACTAGATTTGTAACAGATTTTTTTGTGCTTGTGTAAAAAATCTGCACATTTGATTCTCTCCGTTGAGTAATTTTGAGACATCGTAGTTGAGTTGATAAGGTATAAATATGTAATAATTTTCCAAAAGATGATAGTTTTAAATAAGACAAGATGTGTGATATATAGCAGAAACTGAACTTTTCTTTGTAATTGTTAAGTCAAACCATATCCATCTAGCGGACAAATGTACTAGTACATAAACTCATACAAGTAGGCGCACGTACTTGTATATGTACGCATAAAGATAAACATCTCTATATTGACTGTAATATCATTGGCTATATATAAGCGTTAAGCGTGAAAAATTTGTTTCTGTGTTATCTCATTAGTGATCGCTATCCTAGCGCAAATGTTCTGAATCTCACAAATACATCTAGATAGGTATTTAGGTCCTCTATCACGACATAAGAAAATTGTGCAAAAAAAAATTGGGATTTTCGAGAAAAATGCATTTTTCTAAAAAGTGCATTTTTCAGTAAAAAGTGCATAACTCATGCATTTTTAATTTTTTTTTTAAATAACATAGAGAACGTGAAAGAGGGCTCAAAACTGAGTAAAATTATTTGTTACACGCTTAAAAGCATAAAAAACTGGTGAAACAGTAGCCGTTCGAAAATTAATTTGAAAATTTTTTTTTCTAAGTAAGAATTTTCTTGAAATTTATCGGTATTGCTGAACGCATGAAATTTTGATAAAACAAAAAAATAAAAAAATACGTGTCAAATAATTTTTGGAAAAGAACATGAATAGTTTCATTCCAAAATGATCGGTGACATAGGCATACGCGGACCACCCAATTTGAGATGGATTCGGTCATATATATATATATATGGGAGCGTCCGCCAGAAACCAGCGAGCGGGCACGCGCGACGCATTTTTCGTGCAAAACACGCTCTGTTCAACTCGCTCGTAATCGTATTCTGAGTCTCTCAGAAAAAAAAACAAAAGATATATCGATAGATTTTTTCTGCTCCTTCCAATGGTGCTATTGTTTTTACTTCGAAACTCTGTCTTCTGGTCGAAAATTCAAGTTGAAAGTTCAGAGCCATTTTTCTCAAAGTATATCATGTTTTTTTTTTTTTTTTTTTCAAAATGCATATCACCATTCGAAAGTACAAGTCTTAAGCTACCCTAAATTTTCAAATTGGAGAAATGAAGGAGAAATGAAAGTAGCAAGATTAAAAAGACAGCGACGAATGGCCACGTGAGCTCTTCGTGCTGCGCTCAAGACTCGGACTCGAGTTTCGGATTAAAAACAATAGCACCATTGGAAAGAGCAGGAATAAATCTATCGGTATATGTCTTTTGTTTTTTTCTCAGCAACTCAGAATACGATTACGAGCGAGTTGAACAGAGCGTGTTTTGCACGAAAAATGCGTCGCGCACGCCCGCTGGCTGGTTTCTGGCGGACGCTCCCGTATGTACATATCAGGTACTAAGTTTATATAAATATTTTATCACGTGTTACAAAGAACACTTTTGTTATTTGTTAATTAATGTGCCATACTAAAACTAAACTTATATTGTCAACACACTATATTGTATACATTGAACCTCAAAATTACTTAGTCAATTTTGTTACATATAAGTTAGTTAGAAAGTAAGCTATACGACCAGACCTATATACAGACACTATTATGCGTCTCTATAGGATGTCAATCGGTCAGATATATATCTGTATATCTGATGTAACGACAATTATTCTGGTAATAAATAATAATAATAATTTACGCCAATGTTATTAACGATTTCTTCCCAAAGCGAATTATAAGTCATTCTGATAAACAAATCAGGTTTTCCATATTTCTGAAGTAGAACCATAGCATCTATAAAATTTTGATGTAACGCCCATGGACTTCCTGAAAAACTTGATGGCAATATTAAAATTTTTCCAATTTTGTCTACATTTTTAATTTCTGTAAGTTTCTTTTCGAGGTGATCCATTAAGCCTTTGTATAATTCAGTTCTTAATGTATATATTGTTGTTTTTTTAAATAATATAATGTAAAACTTTCTACTTTTATCCATGCATCAACGATATATTGTTGAGTTAATTTTCCTAAATTAAAAAATGGATTTAAACCATCTCTAATGCTTAATTTGTACGAATAAAATTGTAGAGATGTAATGTTATTTTTACCATTACGACATTTCATATTAGGCATCCATCCAAAACCACCTGCAGGGTACATTAGCGGATACGTCATAGGATCAACGCGTTAACTTATGCAAGGTATATTTATATACCCATCAGACTTAGAATGTATACTGATATCTCTTTCGATTGGTGGTTCGTCATTTTCTCCAACAAAAACAACAGCTACTTCATTATGCGTAGCTTTATTATATCTATGTTTGTCATTTGGATTTTTTATAATTAACATTTTTACTAGTGCCGCTTGAACCCCGTTTTGCTTTCTCAAAGAGAAAGCTTGGTAACGGTGAAATTTTTCGACCTCGAGATTTCGATGATTTTCGATATTTCTGAACTCCCCGAGTCGAACTATGCGTTTTCTAGAAAATGCCATGTGTGTGTGTGTGTGTGTGCGTGCGTGCATACGTGCGTGCGTGCGTGTGTGTATGTGTGTGTGTGTATGTGTGTGTGTTATAAATTTGTCAGCAGCATAACTCGAAACTGGGCAGAGATATCAAGTTTATCTTTGGCAGGTATATAAAGCTATCTGTCGGGAGTATGTCCATTTTCTGAAAGGTCTTGAAATTTCCTTTCTATCCATATTTTTGTCGGCCCGATTGGATAATATTAAGTCTGTTAAAAACAAAAGAAAAATATGGAAAATTCGAAAATATTTTTTACGTCTTTGGGTTTGGATATCCGTCTGAAGTATTCACATTTTCCTAAAGGTGTTAAAATTACCTATCAATCCATATTTTTGTCTGTCCAAACGGATTATATAAAGTCGGTAAAAAAATTAAAAAAAATATGGGAAAATCGAAAATAATTTTTTTCATCGCTTATACGGAAATTGTACTTTAATATCCTAGAGATACCACTGCAAAATTAAAGAAAAAAACCGCGCTTGAGTTAGAGGATATTTGAAACCTTCGCCGAGTTATATGGTTTTTGAAACCACTCTATGAGTTGGTGGATTTTCGAAGTCTTCGCTGAATTGGCGGGGTTTTGAAGCAAACGCCGAGTAGCAGGTTTTTGAAGAAACGCCGAAGAAATTGCGAAGAAATGCAATTAATTTATAAATTCAATAAATAGCATATGATAATACCTTAAACTTTTTAATTCGCAATTGTCACGTCGAGCACGACTGACCGCATCTCTCGCTATCCATCCTTACCACCCTACAACCTTTTTTCCTTCATGTTACCATGAATCCTACTTTCCTGTCAGTAACGCCACCTACTAGCAATAAGGTGACCTACGAGAGACAATCACTCTTGCGGTAACATCACCTTCCAACGAATCCTACCTTACCTTTAGCACTACCTCCTATCGATCCAACCTTTGTCCTTGGCACGCGCCACTTTTGAACCAGAGTAACCTTATCCCCCACCCGAACCTTTCTCACCCCATGCAAAGATGAGATTTCCTATACTCCCCCATCTTTGTATCTGCCCTAGATAGAAGCGCGGGTATAAAAGCCGCATCGCGCCTCCACTCGAGGCAGAAGCTTTTGTTCATTTTGTTTTGTAGGGCGAAGCCCTTGTCAGTCGCTTATTTAAATTGTAACTTGGGCTTAGAATAATTTCGACTAATTTATCGTATTCGGACTTAAAATATTTTCGAGCCGAATTTACTTAGAATATTTTCCGTGTAAAATTAACTTAGAATAATTATCAAGCTTCTCTGATTGTAGTCTCGCGAATAATTGTTGATATTATATCTCGACTACAATCAGTGTGTAACAGTGTAACGTAACTTAATGCAATTAATAAACAACACATAATTGCATTTTTGGAGTGTTACTTTATTTCTACGATCCTATCCTTCTGCCATTTGAATCGCCCACTGCGCTTGAACGTCATTACCTCAAATAACATTAAAAAATGACTATTAATCCACTGGTTGCAATATCTTTATAATCTATAATCTTTAATCCTAACAATGTTAAAATTGAAGAATCACAAGCCAACGAACAAGAGATGACTTTATATCATGTAATAGAAAATATAATAAAGGAGAATGTAAATTACAATTTACATACAGAAGAAGAATATACTTTACTTTTTGAGGATGACTACAGTGATACACTTCCACAAGATATTGAAGAAGAGGATGAATTAAATAAAGATTATGCAGAGGTTCCTGCTTGTTTACCAAATGAAGAAGATGTAGAGTTTGAATATAAGAAACAAGCAGTGCAGTATTGGCAAAGTGGAAAAAGAAAGCCATTGTCCTGAGACTGCCGAGGGCTAACTGAGAGAACGAGCCAACCGCAACCACCCCAAAGTAAGTAACTCTGTAGATGTCTATCCTTTATCTTCTTTCTGTCTCTCTAATTGTTCGCTGACGCTGACGTTTGCCGCTTTATGAATTTCGCGCATTAGCATTGTTTATTTCGGTAGTCCGATTAGCTATTTTCACGCGTTCCTACTCCCGTAGTTATTACGTGTAAGCGTAAACCGAAACTGGAACATTTATCGCGCTTACTTTACCGTTTTCGCGACATTGTAACATGGACGTTACAATTGGGGGCCCACTTCCGGGATAAAAGTGAAAATAGTGAAATTTTTTTTTTTTTTACATACATACCACAGTTATACAAATTTTCTTTTTCTCTTCGTTTCTTGCATTCAAAAGAAAAATATAAATAAATTATTAGAATGGCAGCTTCAAACGGTGCGGTCGCTAGGAATTCAGAAGCAACGGAGATTTTGCGGAAATACCTTAGTTTAGAGGAATCTAAGTTAGTTACGGCTACGCTCAATGAGTTAGTAGCAGTGCTCAGGACTAGATATCAATCGGCATCGGAAGTAGAGCCGGAAAGAATTCGGGATGTTAAGAAGTTTCAGTTGTCTCTCGCAGAAACCGCGGATAGGGCGTTAGTTGAAAAAATTTGTCAAGATGAAATCATGATAGACATTTTACGCGAATTTATGCATCACAATATTAGTGTTATTGAAATTATGGAAGCAATCTCGAGCGTAGATAAACATTTGATTACCGAAAAACTTCCACCTCTAATCAAATCCGATCAAGAATTAACGGAAGACGGTGAAGCTACGCAGTATAAAACGGTAATAAACACAGCAGACGGGGATAATACACAAAATAAAGTGATTTTTTATGCAAACTTATTAAATTCGGTAAATTATACCCCGCACGTAGCAGGGGAAAGGGGGCATAGTACGCCTTTAGTTACTAATATTAGAACAACACTGCCAATGACCATGAATTCTTTTCGCCCAAATACAACTTTAACTCCGTTAAAAAATTTGTCGATTAAAGATGCACTAGACTGCATACCAAAATTTGACGGTAGCAATATTCCACTTAGTACCTTTTTATTCGGCTTAAGAGAAGCCATTAGCATGATTCCTCCAGCAAACGAAGCCGACCTGGTAAAATTAATTAGGCGACGGCTAACGGGTGAGGCAGCAAGGTCAATGGAGGAGTTAGTTTTTTTTAATATGACGGATCTAGTTTAATATTTTGAGGCAAATTTCGGATCGTATAAAACACATCACACTTTGATGGGGGAATTAGCCGCGGCCAGGCAAAGAGAAAATTAAAACATTATAACGTTCGCAAACAGAGTTAGGCGTATCGCAATAGAATTAAAAGAGGCTGCAAAAAGAGAAAAAAGGGATGATACGGGTTTTACACAGCACGTGGAAGCTGACAAATTAAAATTTTTTGTACGCGGTATGGATTGGGAAATTAAGAGGTGCATGGGGGTGGCCGCAACTTTTCAGGAAGCTGTAGAAAAAGCGATAGAAATAGAGCGTGAGCTTACCGATTTAGAGAAAACCGAACCAACGCGTAAAAGTAAATTAAATCAAGAAAATAACAAATTGAAAGCAGAATCGGCTGAAGTTAAAATTGTTCAAAATAAACCAGCAGAAATTTATCAATATTGTGACAAAAGAAATCATATCGCGAAAAACTGTTGGACGTTAAAATCATTATCCTCGGATACATAGCAATCGGCGATACAGCCGACTACATGGGCGCGGCCCGTAGCTATCCAAGCGCACGTCTCGGCGCCAGCCGCGAACCCATTGGCTAGCGCGCGGCCGGCCACGCCCCAAGTTTCACAAAATCAATATAGACCGCGATCGCACAGTCCCGCAGTGGCACAATCGAATCAACTCAATAATTTTGTTAAACTTTGCAATTATTGTAAAAAAGAGGGACACTGGAAGAATGAATGCCAGGTATTGGAAAGAAAAAATAGAGAAAAATTACAACGTGAAGTGGGAAACGCGAACAGCCCCGCGGCACAGGGCGCGACCTGGGGGCTATCAGAAAGCACGCGCCCACACCAATCAAACACAAATCAGAATTAAAATTTGCGCGAAAGTCCATCTTGTTGAGTATAAATAGTAAGTCACCTGTAATAGAAATGCCATTTCAAAATTATCAGGTATCGCTCAAATTAATGTTAGAAACGGGAGCAGGCCCGTCTTTGCTTAAAATTAGTAAAAAAACCTAGTAAAGCCATTGATTTTGAAAACGAAATTCTTGAACTTAAGGATATTACTAAGGAATCGATTAACTCGCGCGGGAAAATACCCTTGATTTTCCGCGATTTGACATTGTATTTCCATTTGGTTCCTGACGTTTTTCCTATTGAAGAGGACGGGTTAATCGGTAGCGAAATGTTAAGAAAATACGGGGCAAAAATTAATTATGAAGAAAATTTTTTGGAAATCGCTTCTCACGTAATCAGTTTACGGTGCACGAGTAGTGTAGATATCGCGCGGCCAATAAACAAAGAGAGTGTATGTTTGGCACGAGCCGAACGACATAAGGAAGTAACGCAGGGTACGATGTGGGGGGATGAGCGTAATTCCGGACGCGGACACGCGAAAAATCCCGTTGCAACTGCTCGGTCGGACAAATCCAGTGTTGTTTTAGGCGAGTGTAGCACTCGGAACGTTTATAGCGATTTACCTGCTTCGCATAAGAAAGTTATTTCAGATGTTTGTTTTTCTTCTCTTAAAAGTATTGCCCCATTTGAAATTTGTACCGAGCATGACTTGGAAAAAATTGTTTTAAAAAATAGAATTGATGAAAACAAAAATTTGAATTTGAAATTTGAAAAAACTAGTGATTTGGAAAGTAAAAATTGTGAAAGCAAAATTTTGAATTTGAACTTTGAAAAAACTAGTGATTCGGAAAATAAAATTGGTAAAAACAAAAATTTGAATTTGAACCTTGAAAAAGCTAGCAATTTGAAAAATAAAATTTGTAAAAACAAAAATTTGAATTTGAAATTTGAAAAAACTAGAGAATTGAAAAATGAAATTTGTGAAAATAAAAGCTTAAACTTGAAAATTGATAAAAATAAAGATTTGGAAGTAAAATTAGAAATCGATTAGTTACAATAGCTAAAAAGCAAAATTTGAGAACTAAGCTTGGTAAAAATAAAAGTTTGAAAGGAAAAGTGGACAGAATTATATTTGGAAATAATTTACTTAGTGAAGAAACGTTAAATGATAGCGTACCTCAGCAGAATTTGAATTTGTTAAATAAAAATTGGGAAAATAGTTAGTGAAGATCTTCTTGTAAAAAATTTGACTAAGTTAGAAAGTAAAGTTAATAAATGCGTTTTGGTAGAAAATAAGAAAAATTTGGAAATTTTAACTTGTAAAAATAGTATGGGTGTCAGTGCATTGAATAGAAATAAAAGAAAAGTAAATTTTGTGAGTAATAAAATAAGGACTTTTAGGTGTATTAAGTACAAGCATGAAACTTATAAAAGGACTAAGATTAAAAGGAATAGTTTTAGCAAAATTAGTAATTTACTAAGTCGCCAAAAGTTGTCATTGAGCAACAATATAGAGAAGGGCGAAAGTAATAAATTGACCAGGGCGTTGTCGTATGCTTTAGTCCGAGAGGATTTTCAGCTGGCACACCTTATTGAGGGGGTGCAGGTCAAGCTTGGAAAGCTAGCCTACTTGCAAAATTCGAGATGCGCCTCGTTATTACGCTTATACGCTAACGCTTTGTCTGTTATTTGTTGCACCGCCATACCTATTTTTAAGAAAATGAGCGAGTATCGCGTGACGGACGACGAGGTGACCTCTGACAAGTTATGTGCTTTACGACAATTGCTGCATGAAATTAAAAGAAATATAAATGGAGTAGTCTGGTCAGTATGGAAGCATAGGCCGCACCCTCCGCACTTAAGTAGCCAAACTAGGGTAGATAGACGGAGCCATAAAATAGGGGAGCCACGCGCCCATCAAATTATGTGCATGTCGGACATAGTTTTCCTTTTAGGAAATAAGAGGGTGACTAAATTGAAAGAGCTTTTATGACTTAAGCATTTGTCACCTAATCAATTATTCGAGATTGAGTCACTCCTTGTGAAATATTCAGATCGATTCTATTTAACGGGAGATATTATGCCCGCGACTAATGCAATTGAACATGAGATACCTACAACAACGAATATTCCAATTAGAATTAAACAATTTAGACACCCACCTATTTTAAAAGAAGAGATCAATAGGCAGGTAAAAGAAATGTTGGAGAAAGGCATCGTCGAGCCTTCAACAAGCGCCTTATACTCGGCGCCGGTGTTCTGTGTTGACAAAAAACCGGGACCCGACGGCAAGAAAAAATTTGGGGTAGTAGTAGACTTTAGAAAGTTAAACGCCATTATACCCGATTACAATCATCCGGTTCCGAATATAGCGGATATTTTGGATCAACTCGGTGATGCCAAATTTTTCTCAGTTTTCGATTTATACGCGGGTTATCATCAAATTAAAATTAAAGCTGAGGACAGAGAAAAAACAGCTTTTTCTTGTGAGCTCGGTTTATTTCATTTTGTGAGATCACCTTTTGGATTAAAAACAAGCGCTCCGGTATTTTTGTCACTCGTTCTTAAAGTAATTGCAGGTATGAAAAACGTGGTTCATTTTTTTATGACATTTGCGTGTACTCTAAAACTTTTAACGAGCACATAGAAACAATGGAGAAATTATTTGAAAAACTGCGCCATGCTAATTTAGTTTTGCAACCGGAAAAATGTGAGTTTCTTAAATCGGAAATTAATTATTTGGGACATATAATTAGCAGCGACGGTTTACCTCCGAACCCGGAAAAACTAAAAGCAGTTAAAGAATTTCCAGTGCCTAGAAATCAGAAAAATATTAAACAATTTTTAGGGCTAGCTGGTTATTATAGGCGATTTATTAATGGCTTTGCACGAATAGCCAAGCCTTTAACAGACCTTCTTAGAAAAGAACAACTTTTTGTTTGGGATGAGAGCGCGCAAACGGCATTTGAGACTCTGCGTGATAAGTTATGTAAACCACCGGTTTTAGCGCATCCGCATTTCGAAGAAAAGTTTTTAGTAAGTACCGACGCTAGCGGGTACGCGATCGAGGCAGTTTTATCGCAAGGAGAAATTGGAAAAGATCGTCCCATAGCCTTTGTGTCGCGCGCGATGAATCAAGCAGAAAGGAATTATTGTACGTTTTCAAATGAAGCATTAGCAATCGTGTACGCTATTACACAATTCAAACCTTACTTATACGGGAATAAATCACTTTAATTACCGATCACAGGCCACTAGTTTGGTTGAATAATCATAATGATCCAGGATCGAGTCACGCGTTGGCGTTTAAAACTATTAGACTATCAATTCGACGTACTCTATAAGAAAGGTGAATTAAATCTGAATGCGGACGCACTTTCGCGCAACCCGATTTCGGAAAAAGTATGTGTAGCTACACAAGTCAGCATAGGCGGAGAGGGGCGCCATCCTGTCGCTGGCGAACAGGCAGTAGAGCCGACCCAGGAGCGGCAAAGCCAGCAGGGGGACGGCGCGCCTACCTTGTATGCAATGGCCACGCGTAAGCGTGCGGGCCGCCAAGCCAGTGAAAAATATAAACAGGCTATTAAAGCCCTCGCGCCGCGTAAAAGAAATTTAGCCCCCGCGGTCGAAGAGGTTCAGGAATGCGGGTCCCCTCTAGAACATAGCGAGGCGACTGCGCCTCTTGAGGTCCAAGCTGCGGAAGGCTATAAAAAGGAAACACGAGACAGACCAATCTCACCAGCTGTGACAGCGTTCGCGCCCGAGGAAAGTGAGCAAACAGTTATGTCAAGAGAGGTCGCGTGCGGGGAAGCATCCGGGCGCGACAACGTCTCGGCGTTTAAGGATCCCTTTCCTGACATGACTTTCGGGGACGAGGACGCGGTCAACGAAAAAGGTAACGCGCCGAAAACGGTCAGTCCTCAAGAGAATATAATCTATTGCAGAGAGAAACTGTTTATGAGGAAAGATAGTTAGCTTTATTTTGTAAGCACTGACGGAGACCCACTCGATGAGGGATCTAGGCAATTAAAGGATTTACGGAAGCTTCCGCGTTTCGAGAGTTTAGTAACGGGAGAGCCCAAAACCATAAAGGCCAATAAAAAAATGCATTTGGTATTACCGCTTAGGGGCGAAAGTAAAAATAGCTTATGGGATACCTTAGAAATTTTGACACAGTTATTTAGGAAGGTAGCCAAATTGTTAAACATTAACCAAATTGTTTCTTTTAGTATGGCTAGGAGCAGTAATATCGAAAATGTTGAATTTAAAGATATTTTGGCCTGTTTAAGACGTGAGTTAGGTAATAATAGTGTTAAAATAATTATTTGCCGTGGACTCATACAGCACCCAGAGCCGAGTAAAAGAGCGGATATAATTCACGAAGCTCATTGTTCGGCGGCGGGTGGGCACAAAGGCGTAACGAAAACTTTGAATAGAATTAAATATAAATATCAGTGAGAACATTTAAAGGAGGACATACAAGCCTTCATTCAAAAATGCGTTCCTTGCCAGCTTAAAAAATTTGTTCGGGTCAAAACAAAGCAGAAAATGATTATAACGGATCACCCTTGTATTCCATTTTTCACAGTTAGTTTGGACATTGTAGGACCGTTACCGAAAACTAAAAACGAGTCCGAGTACATTTTAACTATGCAGGATCAATTGACAAAATTTTCGGTGGGAGTCCCTTTAAAGGACCAAACTGCTATTACTGTAGCAGACGCCTTTTTTAAACGCTTTATCTGTACTTTCGGCGCACCACAAGCTATGCTTACTGATCAAGGCACCAATTTTCTTCGTAAATTAGTTAAGCGCGTTGCAAAACGATTTAAAATTAAGCAAGTAAAAACTACCGCTTTTCACCCTCAATCTAACGGCTCTTTAGAGCGCTCGCACTCGCCACTTAGTGAATTTTTGAAAATGTTTGCCACTAAACATTTAGATTGGGATGAGTGGGTTGAGTTAGCAATGTTTAATTTCAACACGGGCAAACATGAAGGAACCCAACACACTCCGTTCGAGTTAATGTTCGGGCGCCTGCGAGAGTGCCCTCGAGCGACCCCTTAGAGCCGGAAGATTTATTGCCTACTTATGCAGGGTACATGACAACTTTGGTCGAGAGGTTGAGTTTTCTCCATAGAACCGCACAAGAAAAACTAGTTTTTCTTTAGGCTAAACAAAGAGCTAAGGAATATTACGATAAAAAATCAAATCCTAAGGATTTCAAAATCGGCGATTTTGTATGGTTGCAGAGCGGGCCAAAACCGCATAAATTTGATAATCAATATTCGGGTCCTTACTTGATAATTGAAATCTGGGAAAATGGCAATGTGAAAATTCAAATTAAGGAAAATAAAACCAAAGTCGTGCATAGTAATCGCTTACGCTTGTCGCATGTTAAACCACCCGCAGATTCCGAAAGCTTGGAAGAGTAAAAAGAAAGCTTAAATTAATTTGGAAAGTTAATACTTTTATTCATGTTACAGATGAGGACCTTGATGGTTATCTTTGCAACAACTTTGAAATTGAAACCAGTTTTCGGACTAATAAAGATAACATATTACTTTCATGTTTGCAGATAAAGATTCTTCAAAATTGTACACACAATGGGTTTTTAATTCTTAGCAGTTTTAACTTGGTCCTTTGAAATTTTTTAGAACAAATGGTAATTTAAAGCGAGCAGCAGTGGACGTCAAACTATTAATCGAAGTCACTGGATTTCTGCTATTCTTTCTAGCATCCGTGCAGGGGATGGACTACTTTACTATTATGCAATCGACACCAATCCAGGACTGGCATTTGGAAATGCGAATTTGTACCAGTATGTAATTTAAACCAGCGAAATTGGATGAAGAAAAATTACTTTACAAGACGCGTATCAGCAATTAAATGAATCCGATAACACGATAACATACGTAATAAAAATCTTAGATATAGGTAGATTTGCATAGTTTAGGCGCACTAACTAATAATTTGAAAAAGAGTGAGTTATCTTATGACCTTGCCGTTGTCTCAAGGGGGAGGAGTACAATGTACCACTTACTAGCTATTTGTTAGAAAATTGTAAAGAAATTAATAGGGCAATGTGGACATCGCGAGACGACAAGGTCAAAATTATGACGTGTGAAAAAGAACCTATATTTATATAATATAGAATGATTACGCAAGCGAGAGAACGGCTATGGCAAATAGTTTGAAAGGTTGGATAATAAAGTAAAAGAATTTCCGATTGGAAAATACAAAAACAGAACTCAATCTTGACTTTAGCTTGAAAAATTTACACGCGTTAATGGATATTGTATTCAAAACTAAACAGCTCGTATCGAACTTATGCGATTTACTGGATCGCCAAAAGGTGCTGTTCGTTTACATCGGCGGAATTAAATAAATCTTTGCTAAGCATAAGAGATACGAAAAGTTTAGCTTTGCAGTTTTTTCTATCAAAAGTTCGATCTATTTTATTCGATTGGGTTGTAAAAGTAGATATAGTGTAATAGTGAATTATTTATTGGAAGAGTTGTACCTTTTACAAATAAGGACATTTTTTTTGTACGCAATGCAATCTTTTCCAGTTTTTCAGACTAAATCCGGATAACAAAACGCTAATCGAGTTTATTATACAACTGCAGGTGAACTATACTTATGATAGTGGCTGATATAGGGAACTGATATTTATGCATAAATCAATGAAAGAATATGTAATGAAAGAAATGTTTTCTTTTTTTTTTGTGAAAATCAGTGTTATTTTAAAAATCTTATGTCTTGTGAGAAAATGCTCTTATCAAAAACTAATTATTGCAATTTACCATAGGTAATATATAGTTTTCACAAGAAAGAGGGCGTTATTTTCAAAAGAATGGGTTATGACTTATTTCAACTGTAAGCAAATTTAGGTTAGAAGTTGCTTATTCCGGAAAGTTTATAAAATTCCGATTTCGGACTGTCAAATAATTGAATTTCCAAAGAATGGTAGAATGCGAATTGACGAACGTGAAGGATTCAACGGTGTCTATAATGACTGGGACATTGAGGTACTTACCTAATGTTAAATGAAACTTGCACAAAGAATTATCTATTAAACAAAACTTCGAAAATTAGCATAGTGTACACGTGATTGACATTCGAAATGAGATTTCAACAAAAGATTTGTTATACATAGTACTTTCTGTATTTCTTACTCTGATTATTGTTAGCTTTGTAGAAATATTTACCTTTTTAGTCTTTCCCTTACTTGAAAATAAAGATTAAAATAAAGTTTTGGATCGCTATTCTGTATAGGAATACTGCATTATTCAACCTTGCGTTGCAATTTTTGTAGGATTATCGTATTACTCAGAATTAAGCGAAACAAGCACATCTGTAACGCCAGTATAGCTGGGTGAAGAAAATAAAGATGGTATTGTTATATGGTATAAAAATTATCAATAGGGAATTTGTAAACTTGGGTAGAGGAAATTTGTCAGTAAAGAAAAAGTCGATTAGGGTACGATACTTTCCTTCCAATTTTCCCTTTTTTTTTACTAATTTTCCTACCCCATCAAAATTGAAACCAAGCGGTCGAGGGAATGTTCACTCGCCAGCTATCGTGCTAGCCACAGCGTTCCCATTGCAAGCTTCCGACACTACACTTTGCCCGCCAATACTTAGTAATTGCCGACACAGCGCAACTCGTACGGCTATGCCGTCGCTCAGCTATGGCGGAGTCTCATCGTGGACTTCAAGCAACGTAACGACCTTTTGGACGTCAACGACCAAAGGGGATACGCATAGCCTTACGGATTCACTTTATCTGACGAGCTGCCGTTGTTATGAGGGATATGGAGGTGACACAAATCTAGTAGAGCAAGGTAGACGCACTCCAAAGGCAAACATTGAAGTCGACGAGCGGGAACCGAAGGGGATAACCAGAGGCAACCGTCTGCAGTTTAGGCTGCTGCGAATTATTTTTCTGTGGTTCGCTGTGGTACGATTCATGTATGGCCACAGTGAAGGAGAACCAGGGCGCGGCGATGAACAGGAGGCAACTGCATCTGCTCATAGTAAGGCAAGTGTTAATTTGTTCAAGGGAGGAAATACCTGGAAGCTATTGGACAATACCGGTCTATCGGCATGGCAACAGAGAGAACCTGCGTTGACTAAACGAGCTTAATAATCATGGATACGCTTTCAAATTTGACGAGGACAAGGAAGTTGCGGAGTGGAAAACGACGACTATAACATACTTCGCCCGCTACTAGGCAGGCTAAGGCAGAGCGAACAGGAAGAGGTTACATCTTGCACCTGAAGTTTGGAAAGGAAGGCTTCGAAGACAATCAGACATAAGGCGTATGTTAAAATTGCGATACTTGGGCGGATGAACCCGCAAGCGCCGCCCTGCAGCGCACGTTTTTGGGGGGGGACGTGTCACGTCGAGCACGACTGATCGCATCTTTCGCTACCCATCCTTACCACCCTACAACCTTTTTTTCCCTCATGTTGCCATGAATCCTACTTTCCTGTCAGTAACGCCACCTACTAGCAATAAAGTGACCTATGAGAGACAATCGCTCTTGCGGTAACATGACCTTCCACCAACGAATCCTACCTTACCTTTAGCACTACCTCCTATCGATCCAACCTTTGTCCTTGGCACGCGCCACTTTTGAACCAGAGTAACCTTATCCCCCATCCGAACCTTTCTCACCCCATGCAAAGATGAGATTTTCTACATTCCCCTATCTTTGTATCTGCCCTAGATAGAAGCGCGGGTATAAAAGCCGCATCGCGCCTCCACTCGAGGCAGAAGCTTTTGCTCATTTTGTTTCGTAGGGCGAAGCCCTTGTCAGTCGCTTATTTAAATTGTAACTTGGACTTAGAATAATTTCGACTAATTTATCGTATTCGGACTTAGAATATTTTCGAGCCGAATTTACTTAGAATATTTTCGAGCCGAATTTACTTAGAATATTATCGAGCCGAATTTACTTAGAATATTTTCGAGCCGAATTTACTTAGAATATTTTCCGTGTGAAATTAACTTAGAATAATTATCAAGCTTCTCTGATTGTAGTCTCGCGAATAATTGTTGATATTATATCTCGACTACAATCAGTGTGTAACAATGTAACGTAACTTAATGCAATTAATAAACAACACATAATTGCATTTTTGGAGTGTTACTTTATTTCTACGATCCTATTCTTCTGCCATTTGAATCGCCCGCTGCGCTTGGGTCCTGAGACTGCCGAGGGCTAACTGAGAGAACGAGCCAACCGCAACCACCCCAAAGTAAGTAACTCTGTAGATCGCTATCCTTTATCTTTTTTCTGTCTCTTTAATTGTTCGCTGACGCTGACATTTGCCATTTTATGAATTTTGCGCATTAGCATTATTTATTTTGGTAGTCCGATTAGCAATTTTCACGCGTTCTTACTCCCGTGGTTATTACGTGTAGGCGTAAACCGAAACTGGAACATTTATCGCGCTTACTTTACCGTTATCGCGACATTGTAACACGGACGTTACACAATTTAATAATTACTACATAACTATTTTAAATATAATTTTCTTGATCCTTTTGAATAATTGTAGTTATGGAAAATCAGATATGCAGAAAGAATGAAATTTTATATTAAAATATACATTTAAAAAAATTATTTTATGTAATTTATCAATTCTCTTTGAGAAAGCATTCTGCTAAAGCAGTTACCAGCGATTTTTAATCGAACATGCCTTTTCTTGGTTTTCTACTTCATGCATCATATTGTAGGCCTCTGCGTATGGGTGCAATCTTCTTATTATCATATCTAATTGTTTTATTATTGGCATTGAACATTTAAAATTATGAATATGTCGATTTTTACTTGCTTCTTCATTGTCAAGAATGTACAATTGCCCATACTTTCGTCTATCTACTTCATTGGGATGCAGTGCATATGTACTATGGCAAACTTGTCCACATATCCGTACGGCAGAAGGACCTTTATCAGGTAATTTCGCAAAAGTAGCTCCAAAACTGGCAAAGACTAAGGCATTGTTATAATATCTAATACAATGTTTAAAAGTTTTACTTACAAAAGTGTTTCCGATTGCTCATTCTGCAATTTCTCGTGGATATGTAGGATCTTCTTGTAAACTTACTTTTCCTTTATGACAATTGGAAAAGTTTTTGTCTCGAGATAGTTCAAAAGGATAATATTTTGCATTGCAAAACTTACATGTAAGATCTAATTGTAAGTTACCAACATTATTTTCCTGTATTAAGTTTTATTGAAGTATTTGCTATAGAAGCCTGTTCGAATATTGTATTATTTATTTTTTTGGATTTTATGTTGTTTTTTTTTATAATATAATCGACTTTTTGCTGCATTTACTTCTTTTACATTTTTCTTAACTTTATTCTTTAATATTTTGTTTTTTCTTTTTTTTTATTTCTAAAATTTTTTGTTTATTTTTTAAGTAATAAAGCTTACTGTGAGATACTTTACTATCTTTTTTTCCTCAAAATTATCAGTATATTTTTTTTCTTCTAAGTGAGTTACACTATTTTTAGTTTCACAATTCGTACTATTATTATCATAGCAATACTTCTTTTATTAATTGAAAAAATGTTAAATGTATCTATAATCACTTCACCCGAATCAGGTTCATCAGTAAGTTCGATTACATTGTTATTAGATCTATTTTTATACAAATTGATAAGTGATGTCTCTTGAGTCATTCTTTCATTATGGTTCAATTGTTCAAGATTATTCTATCCAAAATACAAAAAACGATAGTAAAGGGACACGAAAAATAGTTAATTCTAAGATTGCCATGAAAAAATTTTTTAAGTCATTTCTCTATTTAATAAATAGGAAATTCGCTGGAAATTTAATAAATATAGAAGCTCGGTAACGCTCGCTCGGATTATGTTGCATTATTTATTTTAGTATAAATTTAAATCAATGTTACTTAGATAATTAATTTAGATATTATTAAAATATATTTGGTATCGTGTTTTAAAAAATTTTGAAACGTATACTTAATAGTCTAGGAGCTGGGTACCGTCCCGTATGCAATAATATGTCCCCGGGTAAAAACAGGTGTTTCTTATAGATTTTGACCCGTAGAATCCGAATATCGAGGTTAAAATTCGAAAAAAGTGGTAGAAATTGTTTAAAACGCATTTGTTTAAACAAATAAGAAACTGTTATTATTTTTTGTCGTTATTTAACAAATACTGCTTTTTCGATATTTCCAAGCACTATTTCAATACACGGTTGGAGTAACGCGCGCATCCAGGGCTTTTCAAAATCATTATATTTGAAAGTTAAACCAATACCTAACTATTGGTGCGATTGCAAACCAATTTTAATGTCTAATAAATAAACAACTTATTGTTTAAACAAAGAAAAAAACAATTATTAACATTTGACTTTTTCATACATAATATATTATATTTCGTTTACTCAAAAATATAAAATTAAGGTAATGTCAAGAAATAATGAAAACAAATTAGACAAGAACAAATATTTAATTTAAATATAAATACATGTATAAAAATGAATAACTAAGTAAAATATAATATTATTTGTATTTATTTTTACACGTTTCATTTTTTTGACAGAAACAGAAGTAACACAACAACATGAAGTTTTAATGCATGCTTTATAATGACAGCTCGGAAAAAAGTTTTAATTTTATTACCCCCTATGGATGATTTTGTGCCGAACTGCCAATGTAAAGCATGCATCAAAAACTCATGTTGTTGTGTTCGAGCAGCGATTGCATGTTGTTCATTCTGTTTCTGTCAGAAAAATGAAACGTGTAAGAATAAATATAAATAATATTATATTTTACTTAGTTATTCATTTTTATACATGTATTTATATTTAAATTAAATATTTGTTCTTGTATAATTTGTTTTCATTATTTCTTGACATTACCTTAATTTTATATTTTTGAGTAAACGAAATGTAATATATTATGTATGAAAAAGTCAAATGTTGATAATTGTTTTTTCTTTGTTTAAACAATAAGTTGTTTATTTATTAGACATTAAAATTTGTTTGTAATCGCACCAATAGTTAGGTATTGGTTTAACTTTCAAATATAATGATTTTGAAAAGCCCTGGATGCGCGCGTTACTCCAACCGTGTATTGAAATAGTGCTTGGAAATATCGAAAAAGTAGTATTTGTTAAATAACGAAATAAATATTTAACAACGTAAGACTTGAAATAATACAAATGAATATGATAGTTTTCATCTCAAAGAATAAGAGGAAACTTTCATTTTCAAAAAAAGTTGATTTTTTCCAAAGTTATTGTTAATTAAAGTTGCAAGAAAAACGTAAAAATCAAACTTTAAAAATTCATAACTTTTGAAATATCGATTTTATGAAAAAAATGCTAAGGGGCATTTCGTCTTAAAATAGCCTAAATTTTCATAAAAAAAATTATCCCGACAAAAAATAATAACAGTTTCTTATTTGTTTAAACAATTTCTACCACTTTTTTCGAATTTTAACCTCGATATTCGGATTCTACGGGTCAAAATCTATAAGAAACACCTGTTTTTACCCGGGGACATATTATTGCATACGGGACGGTACCCAGCTCCTAGACTATAAGGGGGTCGGACACCTTTAGAATGACGAAAAATCAATTTTTTTTTATTACATATTTTACTTAAAAAACACTTGTAGAATATGTCCCAATTAGTTTTAAAGCATTATCTATTTTTGTTTTAAGAATATACACAAAACACTGGTAAAGCTTTTCATTTGTTTTTTGTTCAAATTACATTTTTCCCCTTGTATACATAATTATATAATCATATATTATTTCTACTAATTTTTTTTTTCATTTCACTCTTCTTAATATATTTAAAATTCTCACTCTAAATATCTGTATATACTTTAAAAGATTCAAAAATAATATTTTAAACATTAATATAAAGATAAAAAATAAATAATATAATTTATGGACGGTATTTTTGACAAAAATAAAAATTTGATTTTAAAACTTATATAGCTGTTAAGTTGGCACCGTAACAACCTGACTTATTAACGACAACCTCTCACAGGCTAACAGCTCACTCCTTTATTGTAACAGAGCTGATTGTAACCTATGTAAAAGTCCGCAAGCAATGTAAACATGCACAGCTGTCATTTCATATAAACACTGTGATATCAGCTGTGATATAGCAGATATCAAATAAAATCACTTTCCAACTTCCTTAAATAAATCCAAGTAACATTTATTTTCGGCGTCGAAGATAAGCCTACCGGGATCTTCCTGATGAGTCCACCCGGTACGACTAAGGACGAAACGCATTTCAGTTCCCTGTATTTTGTAAATTTGTAATTTTTATTAAAGTATTTTCTATACTTCTCTTACCAGTGTCGCCGTGTGCTAAAATTTTCTATCAAATAGTGCGGGCTATAAAAATGTAGCACACTATTTCGATTTGGGAAAGGTATTACGACTAACTGTAAGAGAATTTGCTCGTGGAGATCAATTTAGCCATTTTATAGAACTGTGATATCAGCATCAGCACCTTTTCTATACAAAGTGTTGTTCTTAATTTTCATTGTTTCCAACGGATTTGGGAGTAAACATTTAGTGTATTATAATACGTAAAGGTATTTTAAATAAGTTTTTAAAAGTGTTTGAATAATTCGTGTGACAGTTGAATTAAAGTTTTAGAAATAGCTTTTAGTACTTGAACTTTTATTGGAAACTATACTTAAAATAACAGGGATTGATACTAAAGAAAAATTAAGTCTATACTGACTATTAGAAAAAACATTTAGTGTACAGATTTAAATCAACTTTTAAAGGAAGCGAAAGATATGCTATTGTGCAGAAAAATGTTATGGAACCTTCGCTTCTGTCAGAAAGCTACCATTATCAGCCATTGCCTAAATCTCACTATGATATAATTGACATTTTATTTTCTGAAGTAAAAACAGTTATGCACTGCAATAAATATGTATCAGTCGTATTCTCTTTATTAAGTAATAATATTATATGTGAAAAAGAATAATGAAGGACAAGTAAAGAAGTTCACCTTATCAGACATTAAAAGAAGATCAATATAGGAGTGTTGCTGCTATAAACATTTTTTTCAAGCATTTGGCTATGGCGATACTGACTTCAGAACACGCATAAAGGATTTTGGATTTCTCAACACATTATTTACCTCAGTATATAAGAATCTAATATATGTGATAAAGATTATTAAAAACATATGGATTTAAAAGCACCAAAGGATCTACATGTTAAACCACTTAACAAACTTGACTGACTGATGTGGATATGACTATTACGTGTGCTCATAGCTTACAAGTCTAATAGATCGTATACTTAGGTACCAGAATATTTGTTCTAAATGTAAAATATTTTGAGCTAGAAACAATACTTTTTTGTATTTTAGGGCAGAGATGAAGTTAAGAAATAAAGAAGAAGAAATAACGAAGTATTTTAGTAATTTTATCTTTAAAACTGTTTTCTACATAATGTAAAATTTTCAGTTCTGCCGACGACTCCAGAATCAGGAACTGCATATATTTTAATGGGAGTGAAAAATTTTTTATAAATTTCTTATTTGCATTTTTTAAAAGAATTTTCGATTGATTGATTCAAAATTTTTACTACTTATTACACTTATCCAGCACACCGTTGTGTTAAAATTTGCAACGGGCTACTGTTGCAACGAATGGAAATGGAGACACGTATGCCATCCCATTTCCATTTAGAGGTACGGGTTAAAGAATTTTTTTCATCCACTAGTTCATAAATCCCGCGCCAAAGTTAGACGGAGTTCAAGAGGAACACGCTGTTACCGATGCAGTCATCATAGCGCCGCCCCCGACGATCAGCACAGCAGTATGATGGGCGGTGCCTAGATGCTGACGTCATCAGCGGTGCGAGATTCAAAATTCAAGAACCGCAGTTAGAGAAAGTTTGTTTG
Organism: Torymus aiolomorphi; assembly: GCA_036365515.1. NCBI lineage: Eukaryota > Metazoa > Arthropoda > Insecta > Hymenoptera > Torymidae > Torymus > Torymus aiolomorphi. The sequence continues at coordinate 169,185,453 of CM070874.1, read as the reverse complement.
TTTCGCTTATTATCATAAAAAAACATCATATTATATTGATAATAGATCAAGAAAATATTTTGATACGTCATCCTATGAATGATTATGCCTCGCGTGGGGTTGCCGGGTCGACTCAACTTAAAATTGGCGCACTCCCGCGCGCGGATAGGAGCGTGACCAACGACGAGATAGTTATCTGTGCGCGCACGGCTAGGTAACTACATGAGAAAGAGAGAGAAAGAAAATGATGACTCGCGAAATTTGAAAGTAATTTAATATAAAAAAGGAGAGAATTGAAGCATGCAGGGCGGGACGGTCGCGAATAGATCATAAAAAAGAGATTGAGCATAATAGGGCATATTATGGGGGAACCACGTAAGTATAAAAGCACGCGATAATTACGGTAGAGATAATTTGAGGTAACGAGCGAATCAAAGCTCGACACCTGATCATACTTGCGCAATCTCATCATATGAGGTATTACAAAAGGGCTTGTGCGCAATTTAGATATATTAATAGTTAAATTATTATCTATCGAGGGGAGTATAAAACCGGCGGTCACGGGGCACTCGCTCTCAGTTTTTCCCAGCTCTCTGGAACTCTCTATATTCTTGCTCGTGTCGTGAATAGTTCGTTGAATTATCGCGCAGCCGTGTGTTCGCCTTGTCACCCAGAATTAAGCAGTGATACGTGTCGTCTTCCAATAATAAGGTAGCATAAAAAGAAGGTCTGGGATTACTCCGCAAGGATAAACCAGACCGAGTCACCTAGAATTAATGTAGGTTGACAATTTATTTTCTTTATACTTGAACGAAATATACCTGAACGAAAGAGATTTTAGTGAGGGGCTGAAAAAGGCTCGTCTTACCCCGAAACCTGAGTGGAACTTTTAGTAACACTCATCAAAGGGATTAGGGGACACCCCGGCACTAAGATTTATCCTTTAAACATAGTTAAATTCGGATAGTATTTGCAGACGCGCGATTACTTGCTCGCTTTTCTTTCTGGATACTTTGCACAGTCATCGCAGAGTAATATTTACCGCTACGTAGTTATTAATATAGGAGTTAGAAAGGATATTTTTTGCGTTGTGTGTGTGTGTGCGTGCGTGCGTGTGTGTGTGTGTGTGCGCGCGTGCGTGCGTGCGTGTGTCTGTGTGTGTGTGTGCGCGTGCGTGCGTACGTATGTGTGTGTGTGTGTGTGTGTGTGTTCGCTACAACAATCCTCTGAAGCATAATAGTTCATGGGATGGTAGCGTTGCTTTATTTTTTTATCAGACCGTGTGCTATCACGACTGATAGTAGAGTCATGCATTGTAACGCGTGTCTAGCCGCGATTCTAATCTACCGCGCGAAGGTAGTGAGCGCGCGCGCGCAACTCCTGCGCAGCCGAATCGAGGCGCGACGCGCGTAGCGAATCGGTTTCGCGACGCGTAAAATGCCCGTCATCCGTCGCGAAGCTGCTAACCTGTTCCCGCGAGAAAAGGGAGCCATCTTCGTGTATACTCTCGTGCTGTGCACATCGTCAGCTTGCCATCTCTCATATTTTAGTGTCTGCGCCGTGCTATTTATTTTTATTACCGCGAGTGTAGAGTGGAGGCGCCGACCTGCAAGTGTGCGAGAGAGCAAGAGAGAGTGCAAGTCCGTGCAGCTTGTGCCACGAGCGAGAGACGGCAGCGAGCCAGACTGCCACCCTTGTAAGCGAGAGCGAGAGAGAGAGAGAGAGAGAGCGAGCGCGCAACTGCCGAGAGAGCGAGAGAGAGAGTCGAGTGCACCGGCTGCTCCTTAGATCGGTAAGTTATATTCTCCTCTCGCGTATTTCATGTAAAAGGCTTGCACGGAAATCGCCCCGTGCAAGCTTTCTGTGCCGTGTACGTACGAGTGTGTGTCAGCTCGCCGTACTTAACACTGCGCTCGAGCATAGCAGCTTCGCGCGCGCCGTAACGTTCGCGCGTTTGAATAGTAACTGCCGCGCGTGATTTAACTGTAATTTTGAATAACACTTGCGTAGTGCATGTAAGTTCTAAGTGTTTTCTAATACATTGTTATTTCTCGTACTCAGCGCGTTATTATTTATATAACCCGTCCTTCTCCCGGATACCGCCGCCTCCGCGGGAAAACGACTCCGCCGGTCGTTTTCATATCTGAGCGTAGCGGCCGCGCGCTTTACTCTTCGAGCGCGCGCTTTTCACTCAGCGATCCAATTAGTTGGAAAGCGAAGTTCGTGTGCGATCTTCGCGTTGTTTTCGGGATTCCAGGAGCAGATCCCCGGGCAAGTCATTTTAGTCTGACACCCGCGGCACCGTGTTCTAGGGCATCGCTGGCCTGTGGCTTGTTGGGATTTTCCCCCCACTAGCTATCCCGTCACAACTGGCGCCACAACGTTTTGGGGGTGGAGAAGGACCTGCGGCGCGTACGTGATTCGCGGCGAAGCTTGGCGCGAAGAAGCTCAGCAGCGTAGCTGAGCGTAAGCTGCACACAAAGGCTCTTCGCGCCGCAGCTCGTAGGCGCGTGTGTGCGTGTGCGTGACACAGCCGTGCTGTTGCGAGAGTGCGGTCGAGAGGTTAGGCGTGCGATAGCCAATAATCCTCGACCTAGTGTGCCGACGAGGAAAGATATTGATCGCGGAATTTTTGGAGCGTTGAGGAATTATTGTTAACAATTAAAGTTTTTTTTAATAACAATTCATTTTTTTAACGACAAAATTTTTTTTTAGCGATAATTAATTTTTTAATTAATTTTGTTCTCGTCTCGAAAATTTTTTTTTTCTTCTCGTCCTCTCGTATTTCCGATACGAATTATTTTTTTTTGGACGAAAAATAAAATTTTTTTTTTTTCTTTTATCGTGCAGTTAGAAGAAGATCGAGAGAAAGCCGGCAAGCACTCTCAGAACAAAAAGTTGACTGTGCGCCCGAGTAAAAACTCGAGCGCAAAAATCCCCTCGAACTTAAAAATTGTTTTTATTTTTTTTTTAGGTGAAAATTGTATTTATTTTTTGTGTTTTTGGTGATATTGTCCGTTTTGACACATATATATATTTTTTTTTCACATATATTTATTTTAAAATTACAAGTGCGAGTAGTGGAGCGTAATTAATTACAAATCGTAATTACTTACAGAAATAGCTTTTATTTTTTTTTATTTTTTTTTAGAGCCGCATACGGGAAATCCTCGTGCATTATCGAGGTTAAGAGCAACCGCCGTAGCTCTTAGAAAGTAACCCGGGTTCGCATTGAAAAAGCTAGCTCACGGGTTGAAAAGGCAAACTCTCTCTGCCATCAATCCGGATACTACTCGCGCTAGTAAAATAAGTTCGTGGGGAAGCGCACAGCCAATTGACACCATGGCCCGATCATCGCGGTTTGCGGAATCTGCGATACTCAATTGGGCGTATACACAGCCCGAAGAGGAAATTATCGAGGCCATGCAAGCCCTTGGTCTGCAGCAGTCAGATCTGCAATCAGTGAATATGCTGACAGCGATCAAGTGGCTTATGGGCGATTACAGTGCCGCCGATTTCGTGCCAGAGTCGGAGCTGTCGGAGAAGCAAGCGTTTGCTAAACGCGAGCAGTCCCGAAGGGCGTTCATCGATTTAACGTTGATGAACAAGTCTGGGTCGACTATTGTGGATCCCAATACTGATCCAGACCAACCGCACCCGTTCATTACGCTCCTTGATGACCCGATAGTGATGCAAAAACTCTCGAAGTCTCGGAGGATGAACGCTCCACAACAAGCACATAATGCAGTGGTGGAGCCAGCGGACGAGGCAAGCGGCCAGGAGGGTTCCGGGACAGAGATATTGAGCTCTGCAGCACCCACCGGGACATCTCCAGCCGAAGCCGAGGGACAGCTCCAACAGCAACAGCTTCAACAGCAACAACTGCAGCAGCAGCAAATGCAACAGCAGCAAATGCAGCAGCAGCAAATGCAGCAGCAGCAACTGCAACAGCAGCAAATGCAGCAGCAGCAAATGCAGCAGCAACAAATGCAGCAACAGCAGCAGATGGAGCAGCAGCGACGGCAGCAACAGCAACAACAGCAGGAGCAGCAGCGGCAGCAACAGCGAAAGCATCAAGAGCAGCAGCGACAGCAGGCGTTGCTAGAAGAGCAGCGCAGGCAACGACAATTCCGGCGGAGTCAAGAACAAGAGTCGTTGTCGGCACAAAATGGGCAGCACGCGTTCTGGCAGCAAACGCGAAGTCCACCGCAGCCACAGAGTTTTGAGTGGCCAAGTGCGGGGGAACAGCGTACCGCAGGGATTGCTGTGGGAGACAACGTAGTCTCAGAACAGCTGCTGTCGGTGATTCATAGACTCGTCAAAGAGGTGGAAGAGCTCAAAGAGAGTGTGCGAATACTCCAAGAAGCTCGACACCCCCCCTCAAGCACGCGCTTGGAGGGAGTCCAACTACCGAGTGCGGGCAGGGGACGAGGATCACCACATGTGAACTTTCAGGACACGTTCACATATGTGAATTTTGACAGCAGCAGCCCCAATACTGAATCGCCAAGGGACGCTAGGAGGAATAGCGGAAGAAATCCTACACAGCGTCAGGCGGGGGTGAGCGCTACACTGGACCAGTCTACGAGGCAGACGTACGTGCCTCAACAGACGAACCGGGATGTTGGCCAAATCGTAAGGAAATGGCACATCAAGTTATCTGGGTCCTTGAAGGAGCAGAGCGTCGAGTTATTCCTCACGAGAGTAGAGGAATGTCGAGCTCTAGCAAATCTGACGTACGACGAAGTACTCTCGTCATTGTCAGAGCTGCTGAGTGGAGTAGCGGCCACCTGGTATAGGAGTAACCGTCATATGTGGCGATCTTGGCAAGACTTCCAAGAGGCCATAATACACATGTATGGCGGTGACAGGGGCCATCAACAGCGAATCCTAGCGGAGATAAACGTGAGGACTCAAGGCAGAAACGAACTCACGAGAGATTACGTAGTGAATCTGCAAGCCTTGATTCTCAAGTTAGTTCCGGTGCCTAGCATGCCCCAACAATTGGACATGTTGCACCGGAACATGCGGCCAGAACTGCAAAAAATGGTGATGCGTAATCAAATTACGGATTACCGAGGGCTCCTGGATTTAGCCCGGGAGGCCGAATTAGCGCTCGCGGCAGATAAGGTGTATCACTCGCCACCACCGCCAGAGCGCACTTACTTGCCAGAGTTTGCCTACGTACCTACAGAGCCAACCACGGATCAGCGGAAAAAGCAGAATCCAGGAGTGGCGGCGATGGGGCACCATCAGCAGGAGCCTCGAGAAAGCCTCGAGGTTATGTTCCGTCGGGTGATGGCCGAGTGTTTGTCAAGCTTGACAAAGAAAGGCACCGACGGAAATAGTGGGCAAACGCCAAACCCACAGTCGTTCAAGAAGCCCAAGAAAAAGAATAATTGGGAGAACAGGCAGCGGGAAGGCGGGCAAAGTAATAATCAGCCTAGTGGGGGTAGTAGCTCGACCCACCAGGCTAGGCCGCCAAGTCCAAGGAGTAATGGACCTCCACAAAGGCCATAGTACCGAAGGGGTTACGGCAACGAGCAAACGGGAAGCGACCGCAACCCCAATGCTGCCGGAAACCAGCAGGGAAACGGCCAAGGGGGCAGGTAAACACGGCCACGCGCCCGTCCCCAGCTCTCACATCAGCGACCGAGGGTAACTCGGTCCAATTGCCTGAAGGAGAGAGCGAAGAAGTGCCCGCGACTCAGCAGAACGAAGCTAACCAGGAAACATGCTCGCGATGGTGGCTTCAGGTAGGTGTAGCCGGCTACAGGCTACGGGCACTCTTCGATACTGGAGCTTCCTGGACTGGGATGAATTCCATCGGCTTACAGCTCGCTACAGCCTGTGGAAAAGAATTAATCCCGGCCAGCGGCCTAACGGCACGGGTAGCTAATGGGCAGAGCATAGCAGTGGTTGGCTATGTGTATCTACCCATGGTCGTGGCAGGCGTGTGCAAGGAGGTGCGCGTCGCAATCATGCCAGACCTAGACACGGAGTGCTACTTGGGGGTGAACTTCATTAAGAAGTTTAGCGCCGTCTTAGACCCCACTGACAATATGCTGCATCTGAAAGATGATGATACAAGCGTAAAGTTAGAAGTAGCCTCCATAACCGCCAATAATACCGTGTCCGTATCAGCTATAGGGTTGGCGGACCCAACAGAAGAGCAGCGCAAAGAAGCGGAAGCTTTAGTAGCTGAGCTGATGGGAAACGGCCTGGCACCATTAGGGTGTACTTCGTGGGTTGAGCATGCAGTAGACGTCGGCTCCACAAGACCCATAAAACAGAAGTACTACCCAGTATCTCGAAAACTCGAGGAAGAGATGCACAAGCAGGTGGAGGAAATGCTACTCGCGGGTATAATAGAACCTTCGACAAGCGGCTGGTCAAGCCCCGTGGTAATGGTACGCAAGTCCAACGAGAAGTTCCGTTTTTGTGTGAACTTGAGAAAAGTAAACGCAGCGTCAAGGCCAGACGCATATCCGTTACCATACATGGAGAGTATCTTACGCAAACTGCAGAAAGCGCGATACATATCCTCGTTGGATTTAAGTAGTGCGTACCACCAAATACCACTAAACCCGGAGTCCAAAGAGACTACGGCCTTCACCGTGCCAGGCAAAGGGTTATTTCAATTTACAAGAATGCCCTATGGTCTTTCGTATGCCGGAGCGTCCTTCCAGAGGCTGATTGACAAAGTCATCGGCCCCGAACTCGAACCTTTTGCTTACTCGTATCTCGATGACATAATAGTAGTCACAGAAGCATTCGAGGAGCATAAAGAGGTTCTAAAAAGAGTTCTAGATAGGATAAAGGACGCGGGCCTCACAATAAATCGCGAGAAGAGTGTCTTCTGTCGCGATGAGGTCCAATATCTCGGGGTCATAGTAAATAGGGATGGTTTTAAACCAGACCCCGAGAAAATAAAGCCCATTATGGAATATCCGGTGCCGAAAAACCTCCGTCAGCTGAGACGCTTCCTAGGAATGGCCTCGTGGTATAGAAAGTTTTTATCAAACTTCGCCACAATTGCTGAACCACTGACCGAACTAACGAAAAAGGATCGGAAATACGAGTGGTCAACGGCACAAGAAGAGGCCTTCCAAAAGCTAAAAGCGCTAGTTGCTTCTGCACCGATTCTCCACAGACCGGTATCTAACGCACAGTTCGTGGTGCAAACTGATGCGAGCGATACAGGACTTGGAGCGGTGCTATACCAGATAATAGACGGCGACGAAAGAGTTCTAGAGTTCGCTAGTCGAACTCTGAGCGCGGCCGAGAAGAATTATAGCGTGACGGAACGAGAGTGTCTAGCAATTCTCTGGGCAATCAAAAAGTTCCGTCCGTATATAGAGGCCTATGACTTCAAGGTCATCACGGATCATAGCAGCTTGAAGTGGCTCCGTGATCTCCGAAACCCATCAGGCAGGTTAGCAAGATGGGCTTTGGAACTACAAAACCACAGTTTCACAGTCGAACACCGAAAGGGCTCTTTGAACAATGTCCCAGATGCCCTTTCGCGGATGTTCGAGGAAGAGGAGCCAGCGGTCGCCGCGTTAGAGCTCGAACGCGATACAAACGACCAATGGTACCTCGAAATTGTGAAAGAGGTTCAACAGCGGCCGCGAGACTTCCCCACGTTCAAGCTGGCGGGGGGGAGACTGTACAAGTACGAACCTAATGAAGTCATAGACGAGTCTCTCGGCGACGATGATGCATGGAAGTTAGCAGTCCCTCACGAAAAGCGACGCGAAGTACTGAGAGAATGCCATGACTTTCCAACTGCTGGGCACTTGGGCCGCGAGAAAATGCTAGAAAGAGTAAAGCGGAAGTATTATTGGCCACACATGTCTCGTGATGTAGCCAGATACGTGAGCCAGTGCCAAATTTGCCAGCAGTGCAAAGTCGAACAGCGCGCTCCAACAGGATTCATGGGACGCCGAATTACAGAGCGTCCATGGCAAATCGTGGCCAGCGACATTATGGGGCCCCTCCCAAAAACCACGCACGGCCACGAATACATTCTCATATTCCAGGACTTGTTCACACGCTGGATTGAAGTAATTCCGATAAAAAGGGCAGATGGTAAATCGGTAATTAAGGGACTCAACGAGCGAGTATGTCTGCGATTCGGAGTCCCGGAGGTGTTTCTCTCAGACAATGGGACTGAATTTAAAAATGCACCATTAGAGGCATTCTTAAAGGAGGGAAACGTGCATCACACGTTTACGCCTCCGTATCACCCTCAGGCCAATCCTGTCGAGCGTGTGAATCGAACGGTGAAGACAATGATTATGTCTTACGCAGAGGAAAATCACCGGTCCTGGGATGAGAAACTGAATGAGCTGGCGTTCGCGTACAATACTGCCGAACACAGCTCCACAAAGATAAGTCCTGCCATGCTCATTTACGGCCGACAACCTGACCCACCGCAGACACTAAGGCGGGAGGAAGACAGGTTAGCCGAAGAGCAAGGACAGCAAGAGGCGATAAACAATTGGGTGGTACGTATGGACAAGCTCCGCGAATTGCACGTTCGGGCGGCGGCCGACGCGCAAGCGGAGCAGGCGAGCCAGGGAAAAGGCGGAGGAGACGGCGCGCCGGGTAACGAAGAGGCCCAGCGCCGTCTCCAAAAAGAAGAAGAGCGCCTTAGGAGGGTGCTCGAAGAAGAGCGAGCGGCCCGGGATGCGCTCGACAGTAACGCGATCCCCCGGTGCTTCATGTGTGGCGAGCTTGGGGTGAAAAAGTCAAAACATTGCCCCAACGAAGCTCGTCACAAGGGGCGCCGATCGTATTCCCGGGCCAGTTGAAGAGGGGAGAGGCCCTGAAGTTTTTTTTTATATTTTTTAATAAAAATTAAAAAGAAAAACCTGTGACTTCGATTCTTCAATATTCCTTTTCGAACCTCCTTCTCCTAATCATTACTACCATATTAGTAGGTACGACGACGGCCATGATTAGCAGAGCTGCTCTCGGTCCCCTAAGCAGCGTCTGGCGGGGGGGTGTAACGCGTGTCTAGCCGCGATTCTAATCTACCGCGCGAAGGTAGTGAGCGCGCGCGCGCAACTCCTGCGCAGCCGAATCGAGGCGCGCCGCGCGTAGCGAATCGGTCTCGCGACGCGTAAAATGCCCGTCATCCGTCGCGAAGCTGCTAACCTGTTCCCGCGAGAAAAGGGAGCCATCTTCGTGTATACTCTCGTGCTGTGCACATCGTCAGCTTGCCATCTCTCATATTTTAGTGTCCGCGCCGTGCTATTTATTTTTATTACCGCGAGTGTAGAGTGGAGGCGCCGACCTGCAAGCGTGCGAGAGAGCAAGAGAGAGTGCAAGTCCGTGCAGCTTGTGCCACGAGCGAGAGACGGCAGCGAGCCAGACTGCCACCCTTGTAAGCGAGAGCGAGAGAGAGAGAGAGCGAGCGCGCAACTGCCGAGAGAGCGAGAGAGAGAGTCGAGTGCACCGGCTGCTCCTTAGATCGGTAAGTTATATTCTCCTCTCGCGTATTTCATGTAAAAGGCTTGCACGGAAATCGCCCCGTGCAAGCTTTCTGTGCCGTGTACGTGCGAGTGTGTGTCAGCTCGCTGTACTTAACACTGCGCTCGAGCATAGCAGCTTCGCGCGCGCCGTAACGTTCGCGCGTTTGAATAGTAACTGCCGCGCGTGATTTAACTGTAATTTTGAATAACACTTGCGTAGTGCATGTAAGTTCTAAGTGTTTTCTAATACATTGTTATTTCTCGTACTCAGTGCGTTATTATTTATATAACCCGTCCTTCTCCCGGATACCGCCGCCTCCGCGGGAAAACGACTCCGCCCGTCGTTTTCGTATCTGAGCGTAGCGGCCGCGCGCTGTACTCTTCGAGCGCGCGCTTTTCACTCAGCGATCCAATTAGTTGGAAAGCGAAGTTCGTGTGCGATCTTCGCGTTGTTTTCGGGATTCCAGGAGCAGATCCCCGGGCAAGTCATTTTAGTCTGACACCCGCGGCACCGTGTTCTAGGCCATCGCTGGCCTGTGGCTTGTTGGGATTTTCCCCCCACTAGCCATCCCGTTACAGCATTTATTTTAAATCATACAAATATATCGATATATATATATATTTATATATATTATATATATATATATATATATATATATATATATATATATATATATATATATATATATATATATATATATATATATATATATTTACACTTAAAGCCACTCATTGTAAAAGCATCTCTATAAGGGATAATAGCTTAGGGATTGCTTTGTAATTTTTTTTTATTTTGTTCAGACCGGGTGCTATCACGATTGATAGTAGAGTCATACATTAATTTTGAATCATATAAATGTATTGGTGTACATATATTTACACTTAAAGCCACTCATTGTAAAAGCATCTCTATAAGGAATAATAGCTTAGGAGATTGCTTTATAATTTTCTTTTGTAATCGTCAGATCGTGTGCGATCACGACTGTCATAGAATCTCATTTATTGAAGATAATTTATAAAGCTAACCCTGTTGAAAATATCCATGTGGATTTTACACTGATTTCCACATGGAATCGATATGGAATCCATATGCAATCTATACGGATTCGACATGGATTCCATGTCGATTCCATGTGGAAATCAGTCCCAAATCGTCCTGTGGACTTCCACATGGAATTCCATATAGATTTCTATATGAATTTTTCTACAAACATTTGTAAAACAAAATCCGTATGGATTTCCATGTAGATTTCCATGGGGAAATCCAGATAAAAACGACATGATCCATATAGATTTCCACATGGATTTCCATATGGTAATTTTAATGTTTATAAAAATGTTTATTTATAAAATTGTTATATTTTTTTTTACTAGGATACATATTTTTGACAACAAGTACTGTAGAATCTTTTCGAAGAATTACATAAGAGGAAATTATAGTTTATAATTTTTTATGCTTTACTGATATGGTAAAAAACGTATCCCTAGTAAAAAAATTTAAAAATTTTATAAATAAACATTTTTATAAACATTTAAATTACCACATGAAAATCCATATGGAAATCTATATGGATCATATCGTTTTTACCTGGATTTCTCCATGGAAATCTACATGGAAATCCATACGGATTTTGTTTTACAAATGTTTGTAGAAAAATTCATATAGAAATCTATATGGAATTCCATGTGGAAATCCACAGGACGATTTGGGACTGATTTCCACATGGAATCGACGTGGAATCCATATGGAATCCGTATAGATTCCATATGGATTCCATATGGATTCCATGTGGAAATCAATGTAAAATCCACATGGATATTTTCAACAGGGAAGATAACGTATTAATGGAAAAATAATACATTTGTACAAGTATATATTTTCAATATATTGTACCAGCATGGCCAGTATATAATAAACAATCATTAAATCATACACTTTGTACTCTTTTTTATTTCGCCTATCGCCAAAACCTGCCCTCTTACATATATATTTTAAATAACATTTTCTTTCGTAATTTAGAATAAAAGAATATGATATAATATAACCTAGATAAAAAGAAAGAAAACGTTTCAAATTTGATGAAGTTATGTTGATTTGTTTCTGAGAAAAATTTATTTTTGAAAACAAGTATCGTAAACAAGTTCCCTTTTGTTTACGTTAACAGGAGTAAAAGTCAATGAATCGTTTTGAAATTTGGCAGAGAAGTAGATTTTTTATATCTAAGGATTCAGTTCTTTACCCAAAAAAATGTGACTACTGTGACCAAAGATATTTGAGGTTAACATTTTTTTATAAATTTCTTATATTTTCATTTTTAAAAAGAATATTCGATTGATTGACTCAAAATTTTTACTACTTATTACACTTATCCAGCACACCATTGGGTTAAAATTTCAAGAGGTTATGTTGATTTGTTTCTGAGAAAAAAATATTATTTTTGAAAACAAGTGCATTCCCTTTCGTTTACGATAACAGGAGTAAAAGTCAATGAATCGTTTTGAAATTTGGCAGAGAAGCAGATTTTTTATATCTAAGGATTCTGTTCTTTTCCCAAAAAATCTAACTGTTTTGACCAAAGATATTTGAGGTTAAAAATTTTTTATAAATTTTTTATATCTGTATTTTTAAAAAGAATATTCGATTGATTGACTCAAATTTTTGACCACTTATTACACTTATTGGGTACAGCATTTTGTTAAAATTTCAAGGGATTTCTTGATATTTTTATAGCAAAAATTAATTTTGAAATAAGTGTGTTTTCTTTCGTTTATGATAACAGAAGTAAAGATTGATGAATCGTTTTGAAATTTGTTAGAAAGGGAGCTTTTTTAGACCTTAGAATCTAGTTCTTTGCCCAAAAGAATCTTATTGTTGTGACCAAAGATATTTGATGTTAAATATTTTTTTATAAGTTACGTAATATTGCACTTCTATAAAGAATATCGATTGATTGATTAAAAATTTTTACCACTTATTACACTTACCGAGCAGAATATTTTATTAAAATTTCAAGGGATTTCTTGCTTTTATAGAAAAAAATTATTTTTGTAATAAGTGTGTTTTCTTTCGTTTATGATAACAGGAGTAAAAGTCAATGAATCGTTATGAATTTTTAACTCCAAAAATTGAAACTTTTTGTATAGCATATTAAATTGGAAAAGTTTGCAAATTGTAATTAGAATTACTCAGAATTTTTGCATAACAATACCAATTATTTTACTAATTTATACTTGACAAAAGACCATTCAAAATATGCTTAAGGCGAATGCGACAGTATCAATATCCCTCACCAAAGGCTAAAAGATTTGTAAAAAATGTTACCTTTAAAATGCGACCTTGATGAAGATGGAAATACATCACAGCAAAAAGTTACGGGCAATTAAAACTGTCAAAACAGTGAAAAAGTACTATTTTCACTGTTTTTACAGCTTTAATTGTACATTTTTTGTATTAAGTAAATTGTTTAACAAACAACAACGAACAGCAAAGAAAACCGTTTTATTTATTAATAAAGTTTTGTTGTGAAAAATTTACTTTTGTTTTTTAAATTAAAAAATGGAATCGATAAATTAGTTTGAGGAAGTATCTTGCCAATGAATTGGCAGCGGTTTTTCACAAAACACTCATTCCAGTCCATTTACTATAATATTTTGTCTAATGTAAAAAGTTCTTAACACAGGTATGTTGTCGGAGTAAGTCCCAGCTGCAAATTCTTTACAAACAGCCATTGGTGCTTGTTTTTTTGATAGTTAAAAATATAAGCTAAATGTGAATGCTGCTTTTATAACAGCCCAGTTTTTTCTTTTAGTTACCCCTAGATAAAAATATTCTAGTTACCCCTGGTGGTAAATGAGAATAAAAGAATAAACATCATAATAAAGATGCATAAGCCACTTATTCACCGGTGAGACTACTGTTAATAGCACTCCAGTCGCCAACATCACCCATTTCTTTTTTTTTAGCTGGAGTTTGTTCACTAAGTAAATTGAGAGTTTCGTGATTTTGATATCCACATATTTATATTTCATATTTATCATCAAGCTATTATCTGTAGCTATCGCTTTCTCTTTTCACAAGTAACATCTTTTGCTATAGCCTATTTAGCCTATTTATAAATGTAGATAGTCTATCATGCGCGAGTTATATGTATCTCTCCTATACATAAAAAGCATATAGGAAATTTTTTTTTATTTATTAAAGCTGGAATGTATACTTGAATTGTACTGTGTAATATATTCACCAAAGACTGTGAGAATCTGCAAATGGAAAAGAAAAATCACGCAATGTATCTATGTATTATTTTCTTAAATTTTATATATGTACTGTAATATTTACAGAATTGATGGCTCCTCTGAAACATTTGGCACCCCACACCATAAGCCAATCATTAATTATATTATTCTCAACACTTAGATTTGTTGAAATTATTACTAGAAACCGCTTGAATTAATAACCCATCATTGCTACACAACTTGTAAAATTAAAAACAAAAGTTTCTGAACTATGAAGCATTGTGAGAAAGAAAGCTTTCTTGATATTCTTTTATAGTAGAGATATAATTTTTTGAAATTATTATTGATTGAAACTATTTAAATTAATAAGCCATCATTGCCACACATAATCTTGTAAAATTAAAAACACAACCAGTTTATAAACTAAGAATTACTGAGAATAAAAGCTTTCTTGACATTTTTGTATAGATAAAACTTTTCGAAATTATTATCTGAATCTTGTCTAGAAAAATATTTGCTAAGAACTCTTCTGAAACATTTTGATGTCTCCCACCGTGAGAAAATCATAAATTAGACTAACTGAGCACTTTTATTCGTTGAAATTTTCATAACACATCATTTTCACTTTTGCTTCCTCCTAGAAGAAGCTTTGTGATAGTAAAAAAAAAAGTTTTGCAGAAAATGTGATAGGAATGTTATGTAGCACATTTGGAATCGAAATACACTATTTTTAAAAAATGTCCGTAGGGATGTGTGTGTATGTATGTATGTCCGTATACGCGGATATCTCATGATCTACTCGACCGATTTTAACCAGAGAGGTATCATTTTTTTGCATTTTGCTTTCACAGTTGGGGTTAATAGTCTATTTTTGTCAATTTCGATTTTCTTTTTTTATAGTCATTTTCCATTTTTGAAAATTTTTATTTTCGTATTTTTAAATATTTAGAACTAATGTTCTTAATATATTATAAATGCACTTTATGCAGGATAAAATTCTCTACATTTAGAAAAAAAAAGTCGATAGCTATATTCTGCCATAAGTTATTGATAAAAACGTCAATTTTTGAAAATGGTTATATTTCGAAATTGAGAAAGAATATTTTTTGGTTAAAAAAAGAATATTGAGTACTATAATTTTCTAAATTTTTATGTTTTTTATTGATTATTTTTTTAGAAAAAAAATAATTTAAAATGAACGTGTTTTTATTTTTGTCGTTGCATAACTAGAGTAAAATTTACTTAATAGCTTCGAAATGTAGGACTTTGTATACGAATCGAGTCCTTTCTTTGGGCAAAAGGATTGGTCCATAAATTTCAGAGATATTTGAGGTTAAAATTTTTTTAACTTTTTTTTTAAATCAAGGAGCGCGGGAACGCTCCGAAGGCAAGTATAGAAGGAGCCTAGGAGTCGACCGTGCTATTCATTCTTTGAAATAGGTGCCCGATTTTTTTGTGTATTTACTGCGCTTTTAAATCGCTTTTAAATTTATTGAAATTAATGTACAAGATACTTTTTATATTGTCCATTCAAACAAAAAAAGTTTCATGTAAAAAGACGTTCTCATTATATAACAATATTAGGATTAAATTTTGAAGTGCGTTACTTTGATTTCTCGATTCATCATTTTCAGACTTCGTTTTTCTTCCGACCGTATATATATAATATACACATAAGATTCTTCCGACCGGTATATATATATATATATATATATATATATATAAAAATTCTTCTCGTCAGTTGACTTTCTGACATTTTTAGTATAAATTATCTTCTTTATAGTATAGAAAAAATATAAATTTCAACATCTACAAAAACTGACATGTTATTATTATATTAAGAGAGACATGGTTAGGTCTCTCTTTCGCTTATGTGTGTGTGTGTGTGTGTGTGTGTGTGTGTGTGTGTGTGTGTGTGTGTGTGTGTGTGTGTGTGTGTGTGTGTGTGTGTGTGTGTGTGTGTGTATATATATATATATACACACACACTCACACATAAGCGAAAGAGAGACCTAACCATGTCTCTCTTAATATAATAATAACATGTCAGTTTTTGTAGATGTTGAAATTTATATTTTTTCTATACTATAAAGAAGATAATTTATACTAAAAATGTCAGAAAGTCAACTGACGAGAAGAATTTTTATCTATCTACATCATCGGAATACAAAACATAATAAACTTTCTACATCTGAAAAAGTAACTACTAGAAGACAAAGGTAAACATTGCATGTATTAAAACAACTTAATAATATCAATCAACAACAAAAATAATCATCAGATAAGTATTAAATGTCTAAATATTTATTTCAAATTTATTAATTTTCGTTGAGAAAAGAACATCGACTTTTTGTGTTGATTTCAACAAATTTTTTTTCAGATTTACATAACAAGAATCTACAATAAATATCGTGGATCACCGATATTCGTGCATTCAATAGACCTACAAAACATAAACTTTCTACATCTGAAAAATTAACTACTAATAGAAGACAAAGGTCAACATTGCAAGTATTAAAACAGCATAATCATATCAATCAACAACAAAAATAATCATCAGATAACTATTAAATGTCTAAATATTTATTTCAAATTTTTTTAATTTTTGTTGAGAAAAGAACATCGACTCTTTGTGTTGATTTCAACAAATTTTTTTTCAGACTTACATAACAACAAGAATGATCTGTATTTATACATGATTGTACAAAAGAAGGAAACATCATTAGTTAAAGTTATATTTTTTAAATTAAATTGGGTAAGATGAAAATTCTACACAAGAACTAGAAGGACAGAAATTTTTTTAAACAACAAAAAGAATAAATTATCAGATCAGATATAAGTCCAATTATTAAAACATGGAAATATTGACTTGTAAGTTATATAAAATGTACGATGAGTACATGTATATTTATATTTTTTATAAATTTTATTTCATAACATTTATAAATAGAATACGAAAATTATTGTGTTTAGTAGAATAGTAGTGTAGATATCAAAGATTCCAATAATAATTTTTGGTGGGACTTTGTGTGATTTTTCACTTTTACAGATACAGATATTACACAATAAGAGTTTTTCAAGTAATTTTGGAGATGTAGCCAAACATATTCAGAAGTTCTAATTTTTACAGGTATTACGTAACAAGATTTTTTCGAGTCATTTTGGAGATATAGCCAATAATGTTGAAGAGTCCTAATTATGTACTATCTGAAAAATCTAATTTTGAATCAGCAAAAATGAACGATTGTCCTCATGACCCTGGTGATTATATTATTAATGGAAAAGCATTTGTCATCTTCAAGAAGCTTAGTCGATATCAGTGCTATACTGTTATACATACTTACTCAATCACCAATTAAAAGATTATGTCAAATGAAAAAAGTGAAAAGGATGTGTTATTGTGAAAATTTCAACAAAAAAAGTGCTCAGTTAATCTCATGTATGGTTTTCCCAGGGTGTGAGACGTCAAAAGTTTTATCTGTACAAGAATATCAAGAAAGCTTTGATTCTCAGTGATTATCAGTTCATAAACCAGTGCCAGAGAAAAGAGTGTGATATGCCTCGATAAATTGTGGTGAATTTCCCGTAAATGATGGCTGTAGAGGTTTGTTTGGGATCTGGTCCCCGTCCACGTAAAGAGAAAGAAATTTAATTGAATAATTTTGGAAATTAAATGGGTTGAGTTTTCGGTCCTCGTTGAAAGCCTTATTGTCTACAAACCCTAGAATAACTCTTTTTCGTAGTTGTCCTAAAATTACATTTTCTAAGCAATGGCCGTTGACTCCGCTGTGTATTGTAAACGACTTCACTTCAACTCTTGTTATAGGGTACTTAGCTGTAGTAGTGGCAAGCGTTTTAGAGTGTGCAACTAAAACAGTAGGATTCACTTTTACACGACAAACAAGTAACGTTGCTTCTGTGATGTGTACTGAATAATTTATATTACTAGCATCCATTAGATAAAAAGCATCTTTGGACCGCACGAGTCTTAGACGTACTTCTACACCGTTTAAGAGTAATTTATCTTGGTTAAAAACGTCGCAATGTAGATGTCCGATCAGATCTACAGTTTTATGATTTTTTGTATATACAATCTTATCGTTGTACTAGTGCTGCGTTTTCTCCCGATCCCGGCACTGCGTCCATTTCTCCGGCTACGTCGGTTATCCATAAATTTGTTGTGAGATAAGTGGCTTTAGCAGCAGGTCCATAGTTTAACAATGTTTCAATGTATGCTCTATACGGATACGCGTTATTTGGTGGTGACACTAACTTTTGGTTAAAATATACATCAACTTGGTTGAAAATCGAATGTAAAAAATTGTTCACTGGTGCTATGAGAATATCGGACTCCTTTTTGAATGGTGTTAATTGTACACTCACTTTTAACATGGTATGCGCAAGATCTAGATAGTCCTCGTTTTGAGAATTTATGCAAAACTCTATGGGACTTTCGTCGCTCAACGACGATACGGATTTGTAAAATACCCATCTGCTTGAGTCTACTGCCGTTTGGGTCATAGGTAGAGAGAATAAGTCGAGCTCGCTCTTTAGACAAGTCTCTATATGACTATGTGGAAAAGACATTTTTAATGTTTTTAGCCGAAAATGTCAACAACTTTAGATTTTTTGTTCTTTCTTTTGCCCTTTGAACGTTTCGATTTCTTGTTTTGTCTCTTGATGGTTTTGGTCTTATATTTTCTTTTTCTCACTTGCTTGCGTTTTGACACTTTAGAACCTTTTTTCGCAGAAACGATCCGTCGCAAGCCACTTCTACGAGGAGACTGCGTAGAACGCTTACGCTTCATGACTTTATAACCCCACCTTCCATAAACTTATTAATTTTCTCAGTTGCTTTACGTTTGAGATTTTGTCCACCTTCATACATTCTATTTTTAAACGCCTCCTTGAACGACATATTATTCGCTGTTACATCATCTAAAATATTTACACCAGCACGAAGCGCTTCCTTATCGACGGCACGAGCTCCGTGGCTCAAAAACGGGAGAGCGCTGCAAAACAAGCCCGTGAAAAACGAGCCTAGTCCGTGACCTCTCTGCCGTTGAACACCGACAAATACGTTGCTTACTCCACGACCACCTCCACCATACTGTTGTTGATATACGTCGTTGAAACTCATGTTTGAAAAAATTACTTAAAATTCTCTTTTGAAATGTAGTGTCACCGTCAACGTCCCAAACTCGAATGGGATTGCCTGACCAAATTGATCTCTTATATCGATGTCTATTATCTGAAATCTAGTATTTAAAAGCGGTATATAATTAATTGGAGCAAATTTTTTTACTATTGTGCTACCGAAACTGAAGTCTTTAGCTTCAATATTGACTATTCTAAGTAGAGATACGTTGGTGTCACCTACCATACATGGTTCATACAGATTCGAGTATACAAAGAGTTGATCAGAAATGGCTCTCGCAAGACTGGCGGGATGTTTTTCTGTAAAAATCCTTTCGCCACCCGCTGATTTCATTGAGGAAAACCCATCTTCAAGACCTAGAATACGTTTTACAGCCTCCGAAAATAGAACATCCTGGCAAAGCTTTCCGTCGTCCTGTCGTTTAATATTTAATTCTTAACTGCACGGAAACTGACCATAACTTTGACCATGACCTTGACCCAAGGTCATATCAGAATTTTTCGGTTTTTCTATTTACGAGGTCAAAAGTGAGGGTTGCCGTTAAACAAAATTGATTTAACCTTCAAACGACATCATCCTTGACCTCCAGTTCATGGTCAAGATCACGATCAGTTGGGCCCCTCCAAACACTACAACTTCTGTATTTAACACTCGTATGCGTAATTATGGGAATGTTTGGATGCGTTGATTGATTTTGATTTTAAACATGACCATGACCATGACCATGACCATGGCCTTGACTCAAGGACATATCTAAACGTAAAATTTTCCGCTCTTTCCTTTACGAGGTCAAAAATAGGGGTTCCCATTTGAAAAAATCGATTTGACCTTCAAATGACCTTGATCATTGACCTGAAGGACATAACCAAGGTCACGATCAGTTGGGCCCCTCTGAACCCTACAACTTTTATATTTAACAATTTGTCTCGTATACCTAATTATGGGAATGTTTTGATGCGTTTATTGATTTTGATTTTAAACATGACCATGATCATGACCATGACCTTGACTCAAGGACATATCTGAACGTAAAATTTTCCGCTCTTTCCATTTACGAGGTCAAAAGTGGGGGTTCCCATTTGAAAAAATCGATTCGACCTTCAAATGACCTTGATCATTGACCACAAGGTCATAACCAAGGTTACGATCAGTTGGGCCCCTCTGAACCCTACAACTTTTGTATTTAGCAATTTGTCTCGTATGCCTAATTATGGGAATGTTTTGATACGTTGATTGATTTTGATTTTAAACATGACCATGACCATGACCATGACCTTGACTCAAGGACATATCTGAACGTAAAATTTTCCGCTCTTTCCATTTACGAGGTCAAAAGTGGGGATTCCCATTTGAAAAAATCGATTTGTCCTTCAAATGAACTTGATCATTGATCTCAAGTTCATAACCAAGGTCACGATCAGTTGGGCCCCTCTGAACCCTACAACTTTTGTATTAAAAGTTTTTTTCCATCTCGCTTAGTTTTCGAGATATTTACCTGGTGGTTTTAAAATGGGACACCCGGTATATAGTTACAGCAGCTGGTGGCATTTTTATGGTAGTGTGTATAGTTTTATTATATACCGTAATAAATTGTTGCAGCACATCAACATACCGATGAGTATTTTTGTATGTAAAATATCCGTACATACGGTCTTTTAAAGTTCTAATAAAACGTTCTATTACAGCCGCTTTAACATCAGGATTTCGCACTACACGAAATTGAATTTCGTTTTCTTTTAAAAATTTTTGTAGCACGTTTCCAACAAATTCTTTTCCGCGATCGGTTTGTAACATGGCAGGACGACGACCTTTAGCAAGTATTCTTTTAAAAGCTTGGGTAACTTCAAAAGTAGTTTTATCGCGTAAAGCTTCTCCCCAAACGTATTTACTCAAAACATCAGTTACAACCAAAATATACGAAATGCCATCATTGTAATTTTTGAAAGATGTCATTTGTATCAAATCTGCCTCCCAAACTTGATCTCTTGCTTGTACGTCGTACTATAGTCGTGGAAATTTTCGTCGTATAGCTTTATGCAATGTGTACGCGTCCTGCTTTGTCAACCATTCTTTAATTTCTTCTTTATCTGTTTTACTTTTGTTTGCTCGAAGTAGATTTCTTGCACCGGCAAAACCTGCCGTATTTTGTGGATCGAAATATTGCTTTTCGATATTCTCCATATTAAAATTTTATCTAATAAGCGCTGTGACGTTTTGGTTGTTTACCTTGTGGTGTTGAAGAAGTAAAGCTATGCTTTTTCTTTCTCTTTTCTAAACTAGAATTCGCCGCTTTTATCACAGTCGTTGATAAACCAGACAATGAATCCAAATTTGTACTAGTTATAAGTGGGGTGTGGTCACTGTTGTTTCCAAAAGATTCCTCGTTGATCGAATCGTTTTTCATAGCGTTTTTCTTATGAGAAAATAATGTCTTGGAAATTTCCCATATTTCAGGGTTACCGATAAATTCTCGTGGCGTTGCGATGTCTTTAAGTACAGTTGCAAACTCTTTTCTACCTATAGCTTTAATATTTTTTCGGTTTCTGCAAGCGTCGTTTATTAGGTCCACTATGTTTGAATTTGTTATTTTTTCACCATCAATGTATACTACACCTGTTTCTCCCCAGCTTACATGATCACTTTTGTTTTTCAAATGGTTTAACAATAATTGAGCCTTTTTTTGATACAACTTTGGTATGCTCTCTATAATTGCATCGTTAGACACGCCGTTGGAAACAGGGAGGTCGTGGTTATTATTGTCTTTGGGTGCAAGAGCCTTTCGTTTTTCTTCAAAAAAAAAAATAAGTATCTTTGCAGTGTTCTCAAGTAATCTTTTAACCTGTTGTGGTCATTGGTGTATGTATTTGAGTCTAAAATTTTTCGCATTTCGTCATCCAGACGAGTCAAGTTATCACCAATAGTTTGTGTACTTTGTAAAACAGGTGGAGTGTATGTTGCTGTTGACGAGTTTGCAGAATTTGCAGTGCCTATATTACTGGGCGAAACAGCACCTTCTCTTTGAATTCGCTCAAGCTGTTCCTTGGATATAAGTACCATTTTTTTCGCCCTCTCCATTTTTTTCAAAATATATTTGAAAATATTTCCAATATGGGAGTCAGCAAGAATGGTAAGAAACTTCCACTTTTTTGAACTAGATAGCGTTTTTTACCCTTCCAAGAATTTTTGTGTGCGGGTTTTTTCACCAATTTTCTCAAAATTGTTTTATACTTTTTCAACTTTCGTTTTTGCGTTTCTTTTATAGTCACAGCACCTTTAAGCACGTTTAGAGCACATTCACAGATATACTTTATTAGTTTTTCGTCCGCTGATCGTAGTAGTGCAAGACGCTGGTTCTTGTCGGAATGTCTCAACGCTTCTAAAAGAGCAATATATATTTTTTTCGATATGTGGATACTGCTTTCCACGTCGGCCACTCTCACTGTGACGACGACTGTGCGCGCGCGACCGATCCATGTGTTGGTGGATTATGAAAATTTCTTATAATTTTCTCGTTCGGGAAATGACTTTGTGTTTGTTGAAAATTTACTCGTAAAATTGTTTCAGGCAGAGGTGGTTGGTTTTCCCACTATATTTTGACTGGTTCATCTGAGAAATTGATAAATTTCGTTTACAAAATATATACGCACTCACAACACTTTACAAAAAGTATAAAAAAGACTAAAGCACTCTGACGGTGTACACAGGTCCACAGTTTCCTTCTTACTGACAACAATATTTTTTGCACTCGCTGTTTTATACAAAACCTAAAATACGTTTGTATACATAGAGTGAGTATATTTAGGTATGTAGACATACTGATACTCGTCGTCAGGAAAAATGCAAGAGCGAAATCGGAATTCGTCGAGTGTACTCTGTTTGCAATCAATCATGAGGTATCCATGCCCTTTGGCTGTTGCATCTTGATAGACCTCTTGTAAAAATTTGGAGTCTTCTGGATAAATTTATCGTGCCAAATGTTGTATCTGGGCTCTATCATGTGGATTCTTAAACAAAACAATGTACTATGCATTGAGACTAATATCGCGCGAATGAGTCGATTTATGAAAAATATTCTGCGTAATAAACATTACACTAATATTTTTATGGTGGCTTCCTTTTGTAAATAAATCAACCACCACGTTATTTGACGACTTGCGCATTAAATCGTCGATTATTACAAGTATTTTCAAGTGAGGATCGCTCGAAAAGTCTTCATAGTCCGGGAGGCAGCGACAGAAATTTCGGGGTCATTTTCGTTAACTTCATTTTTTTTATATGACTTATGCATGTCATATGTAACTATAATAAGGCCGTCTTCCGTTGCACCCTTACGATAGGGGGTTGCAGGAGGGTAGCGATTCCCACCAAAATTTAATAGAAAAAACTCATAGCCGTTTGCATGAAACTTAGTATACTGATTCATTTGAACATAAAAAGGATAAAAAATCTCGTCTTCCATTAAAATTCCACAACAAACAAGGTCTTCCACCCACACAATTAGGCACAAAAAAAAATGAAAAAAAACTCATAGCCGTTAAGCTGAAACTGGGTGTGATGTTTATTTTTATAGTAAGGAATATAAAAAAAACAGTCTTCCACCTGTAAAGTATAACAAAGGTCGTATTCCAAGCCGATAAAGATGCACTCGATATGCGGCGCGTGCGAGCGCCACGGCCACAACGCTGCGTTTTTACCTGTTTGAAAGATGATCGTTGATGTTGTACATTATTAAACAACCAGCGGAATGTTCATGTTTATATTATAAATTATTCATTTAATTTATTTTAAGTTTAATAATAACTGTACGGCAAATTTAAACGTGAAAATTAAAACTGAAGTAAACTAATAAAATACAATGTGTCTGTTCGATAAAAAAAGTATGGAATAAAATTAATTTCACAGTATATTTTAGCGGTGATTTTGATCGTGGAATATTTACAATTTCAATAATTAAGGTGAGTGAATTTAAAAGTACGTAATAAATTATTTTATGGTCATTTGCATAAATTTTCTTTTGAACATTAAACATTTGGTTTTACTTTAACAAATTTCATATTTATTATATTTCATAACAATTATTTAACGTTTCGTAATTTACCACTCGTCGATATCGCATTGATTGAGGGAATCGTCACTTTCATCAATTACAAATGGGAAATCTTCAATATCGGAATTCAATATTTCCTCTTCTTCGTCTGATTCCTGTTGATCATCTTGACCGTTTTCTTTATCTGTAAATATAAAAATTAATTTGTAATTTAATTTATAAATTTTTAAAATTATTTTTATATAGTTAATATTTATTTGTAATACCTTGGTTTTCTGTAGAGTTAATTGCAATATCATCAATAGATTGTGGCAGTTGATCTCCATCAAACCATTGGAAAATCAATTTATTCTCAGATTCCTCCCAACCATAGTCGGTGGGAGAAAATTCTGTCGGCTGTGGTAGATCGTGCCTCCAAAGATGCGCAATGAATGCTGTTCTTTTTATTTGCTTATGCAGTTCAGCTTTGCATGGTGGCAGGATTGCTCCGTCAACATTTTTGGCGTTTGTTTGGAATATTTCATCACCGTCATTAATTTTATAATTCTTCATGAACACGGCCACACGAGCTTCGTTCACGTTAGTGATTTTCTTTAAACTGTACATCCTGCACACAAACTCTTCAATTACTAAGTAAACTTCTGGAATGTATCCTGTGTGCAAGTCACTGATCTTTTCAAAAGCATCCATGTAGTTTTCCGACTTTTTTAAAATAGTAAAGGGTCGATTTTTACCTTTCCGGTAAAAAGAAGGATTGTAATCATATCCGGTGAAGGCGTGGAAAGCCGGAAGCGCATTACACAATTTTGAGCCCAGTTTATTTGACAGATCTGTGACATTCAAAAATCGCTGGGCATTTCCCACGCCTATATGCATCCACACTTTAACATCCTTTTTTATAAAACTTATATTGCCTAGCAATATAATAAGGATATCACTATCAGAGCACCGCACGACCACGTTCGATTCGTAATCAATATTGCTGATGTGGTAGGTGATTTTCATGTCGGCCTCTTCGTGTTGCGGACACGTTAGAATATCATCAATTTCCTTTACTACAATGTCATTAGTAACGCTGTATTTGTAGCATTTCTCATAGTTTAGAAAAACATTTTTATTTTTCATAAACGGAGCATAATGGTTCGATTCCCAATCTAAAATAAAAAAATTTACTAACGCTTTTTTGAAATTTACATTTTTTAACTCAGAAAAAAAATCGGCTGGGCGTCTTTGATCCGGCCCATGTATATAAAAAGCGCGATCTTCTTTCGATCCTCTTAAAAGGCATTCGTTGTCTTTTATTGATAGCGAAAGATATTGATCAAATGTAACCACTATTGTTCGTGCTCCCTCAGTAATACACATTTTTAGACAATTTTCTGATATTCCAGCAAACGTAAGAGGAATATCTTTCATGAGGTGTAGTAAAAAAAAACCATCATGGATAATTACATCAATATTCTGTGGTTTATTTTTATCTGTCATTTTTTCTAATAATTTAAATAATGCTGATTTGTCAGTCTTACAATTGGATCCATCAATATGGCACAGCGAGAAAGGGATTAGCGTTAAAGGATACGTTAACACTTTGTCGATATCCAAGGTTTTTTCCAGAGAAATTCGTAGAAAATGACCGAATAATTCTCTCTGCATGCGTAATTCTATGATTTTTCCGGCAACAGATACCTTTTTCTTCCCAACGGCACTGGTAAAATTCAATATTTTATTTCTTATAATATTTTTTTCGAACCGTTCAGCATCTGCATTGCATTCTTGTATAAAATTTTGTCGTTGATTATTACCATTCTCTTCAATTTTCAATAAAAAATCTGCAATTTCTTCTTTAGCTGCCTGTCCAGTTGAAATATTATACAAAAAATTGCTGCCTAAATCAACAGCGAAGGGATTAACGTTTTGTTGTATGTTTGCAGTAAATTTTTGTATTTGTGAACAATTCATTGATATTCGACTTTTTTCCAAGTCAGCGGTGACATCTTGCCGTTTTCTTAACCCTACTCTATCCATAGTGTGACTTATTATTGATGACCTTATACTGTGGCTTTTACACCAACGCTGTCGAGCAGACAATGAATTTGTCGTATGAACGATACCTGTTAATCGATTTGCAGCGTTAATGGTCTGCTCGAGCGTCAAATCAACTGGTTGTCGAGAGAAGGATTTTTCTGTTCGCTTGATACCAAAGGAGCCTTTTTCAAGTTGCAGTTTTAGTCCTGGATGCGAATCATTAATCCTCAATAAATTGTCATGATATTTGACTAAATACCGAAAATAATTTTGCTGGTTAAAAACAAAAAAAATGTTTGTAAGTTTTGGTAAAATATACTGAAAAAGCTCTAAGTCTGCTGTACGGATT
This sequence comes from Torymus aiolomorphi, assembly GCA_036365515.1. Taxonomy (NCBI): domain Eukaryota; kingdom Metazoa; phylum Arthropoda; class Insecta; order Hymenoptera; family Torymidae; genus Torymus; species Torymus aiolomorphi. Next base: position 169,159,183 of record CM070874.1, on the reverse strand, counting down.
GCGGTGTTGAGAATAAAATAATAATCTATCAGTTGAACGTAAATCATAAAAAATTGAGGAGTTTTTCCATGATCACCTTCCAGCGTTTTTTGTTTATACTTCTCGTACTCGTTAAATAACTGCTCTAGATGACGATGCTGTATATTTGGTTTTTCTGAGCAATTTTTTTAAAATTCTTCTAAATATTTTTTAATCTCATCGCCTATGTCGATATTATTATCGTTTACAAATCTTTGAAAATGTAGCATTTGAATTGCAACAGATACAATCGGGTGAAGCTTCTTGCACCGATTAAAATGCTTACCCTCAATAAAACCATTGATTGAACCACTCGCCAATAATTCTGAGTTTATCATTACCTTGGTTATTCCGCTATTATCAATATATTTTCCTATAGCTTTAAAAAAAGCCATCATTACATGGAATGTTCCAACATGTATAAATAAGTCGTCGAAACGTGGTTTTTCTGTGCATTGTATTTGCAATGCGATTTTAGCTATTGCCAAATCGTATGTCACCTGCATATACGTTTCACCACACTCTCTGGCGACTTTTTGGCTTTGTTTTAACGTCTCCATAACAACTGCGGTATTTGTTGGCGAAGCATTAACAGTTGTTAAGTGCGAAACTTTTTGCGTTGGTGTTTTGTCATTAAATATGAGACTATTATAGCCAACCCACATTGGCATTTCTTCTATCTGCAAAAAATGCGAAACCATCCATGCCAAATTAATTTTTTTTAGAGCATCAAAATTCGGAGGCATGGATAAGTCTGAAAGAGGAGCTAAATGCTGTAACACTTCTAGTAATCGAGGTTTTTTTGTATACGGTTCTAATTCGTGGCTAATTGCGTCGAAAGTTCGCCTACGTTTTGTTGATCCTTCAGGGCACATATTTGCTGCAATATTTTCTACTACGTCAATGTTATTTTCTACCGTCTTATCAATATTTTGATAAATAATACCGACTGTATCGTGTAGCGTATCCTTTCCAGTAAGCGTGTCGACGAATCTGTCAAAATTATTGAACGCTAAACCGGTGCACAAATTCGTTGTTTTTAATATGTCCTCAGGACAAATTTCAAGCCGATTGCTAGATGCAAATGTTGATTCTGTTTCTAATTCTTCCAATACGGTATAACTACAGCAATGTCCATATTTATTTAAAATATTCACTACTTTCTTGCTATTTGTCAATCCTCTTATAGTTAAACCGAGAGTCACGTGTTTGGACGGTTTTACTTTACCGTTACTCACTGCATATACTAAATCAGCAGAGAATGATTCACTGATTCTTTGATTATTGGAGATACTTCTTCGGCGATAATTGGATCCGCTGAGTAAAGTTTCGTAAAACGCGTCAGTGACGTTGGTAACGTGCATTCTCCATTTATTAAATCCGACGTTTTTAATTGATCCGGCAATGGTCGATGCTCAATTTCACGTATATCGCGTCTTAAAATCAGAGCTGCTCGTTGTAAAATGTCTTCTTTTTCCAAATCATTCATATCATTATTTTTTAAGAAGACTCCCATGTATGGTTTAACAACCTTTTTCTTTCTGAGTGTGACAATAGTAATTTTCTTTCGTAATTTTTCCAACAATTTGTCTTCTAAATGAAAATGAGTTTCTAAATTTATATAGATATCTTTGTTCTGTAATCGTTCTAACGATCTTTCTAAATTGCTCTTATACATTGTTGTGAAAAAACTTAGAAAAAAACAATTTCTTTTGCCAATAACATTTTCTGTAATATAAGAACATACTTCTTCATATGCGATTTGATGCATCTCTCGTTTAATATGCCACTCAGATTTTTGTGTGTGTGAACCTAATTGCGATTCCGATTTACAAAAATCGTTAATTTTTGCAAGCAAAAGATTATGATTTATTTCTTGCGCCTTAGATTTTATGGGATCTATCGTTACGAATACTTGTAAATATTGCCAGTGACCCTTAACAAATTTACGCGTTTTATCACAAAAGAGACATTGTTTACTTGCGTTCACATCATCTGTTGAGTTTATTGTTTTACGTTGAGATTCTCGTTTTCTTGTGCCACATCGCTAGGAACCTCATCATCGGACTTAGAGGCACGCTTATCAACGTTTTCAATATCAATATGTACATCTACATCACTGCTCTGTGGTAAAACGCTAAAGCCCTCACGTGATTCTGTACAAATACTGCAAAATAATAATTTTAATATAAATATATTTATAATAATTCTTGAATGTGTATAAATAATAAAACATTTTAAATGAGATGCTGTCTATGAACATGTATAATGAAATGGCAATATCAAAATTGAACTGTTAAAAGCATTAAAACGAATTTTCATCATAACAATCCAAAATTTGTAAGCTTTCAATTGAGAATATTAACGAAAAAAGTGCTTATCATACGTACGTTCCCTCTGATGTTGATGTTCCAATGTTGTCTTTATAACTGTCTTGTACCACGTTTACACTGAAAAATAATAATTTTAATATAAATATATTTATACTATTTATAATAATTCTTGGAAGTGTATAAATAACAATAGATTTTAAATGAGATGCTGTCTATGAACATTTATAATAAAATGGCAATATCAAAATTGAACTGTTAAAAGCATTAAAACGAATTTTCATTAAAAAAACCCAAAAGTTGTAAGCTTTGAATTGAGAATATTAATGAACAAAGCGCTTATCATACGTACTTTCCCTTTGATGTGGATGCTCCAATTTTGTCTTTATAACTGTCTTGTACCACGTTTACACTGAAAAATAATAATTTTAATCTAAATATATTTATAATAATTCTTGAAAGCGTATGAATAACAATAGATTTTAAATAAGATGCTGTCTATGAACATTTATAATGAAATGACAATATTAGAATTGAACCGTTAAAACCATAATACGAATTTTGATAATTTCATAATTTTAAAGCATTAAAATGAATTTTTTCATTATAACAATCATAAAGTTGTAAGCTTTTAATTGAGAAGATTAATGAACAAAGTGCTTATCATACGTACTTTCCCTTTGATGTTGATTCTCCAACGTTGTCTTGAACACTTTCTTGTAACAAATTTACACTGTCAAATAATAATACAATATTAACATTTTTTTTAATGATACTCGAAAAAGAACAGATTATAACAATAAGTATTGTATGTTTAAAACGAAATTTTATTGGAATTCAAAATAGGAAATGCGATAAATTTATTGAGATAAAGAGAGTGCGTATTTATGTATGTATATATAAAGAATATGTGTGTGTTTACAATGTCCGTAAGTATTCATGAAAAGTATAAAATGACAATTTCAGAAAAACCATTACGCAATACTTACTTTCCTGTTTTGTCAGAAACTTTGTACTTTTTTGGCACTGCTGTAAAATTGGAGTAACATGCCGAGTGGTATCTCTGATACGCGTTGATTATATCAGGCAAAATAATGTGATTCGAATATAATTTTTTCTCTTTGCGAATTGCAAGAATGCTGGTACACGTATTTAAAGTTTTTGTAACAAACTCTTGTAATTTTCCTTTTTTTTTGTACAAAAAACACAATATGGCTGTACTTCAGACATTTTACACTTTGATTTTCTCGCACGGCTTTTGACAAGTCTCTGTGAGACCGGCAAGGACACTACGGTCTGAATATTCGCATCGAAAAAAATTGTACCCAATGTTATGGTTTGAGGTCGATGAACTCAGCCCGAGCTTCATAGACAGCTATAATAGCAGTGACGAGTTGTGCGTTATATGTAATTGCACAAACGATATCTAAACGCTTTCTGTTTTCTTTTGACATGTTCTTGATCTTTCTTCCGAAAAGCCAAATAAAAGTTTATCAAGACAGTGCGACGGTTTAAAAATTACCGCGCCGAAAAACTTTGTCATATTGCCAATCTCTTAACTCATATATCGGCTGGCCCATGGCTTTGCATTTCTCGAATATTGTAATTGTAAATATCCTCAAAATTAATTTATTAAATACATTGTAAATTAATATTTTATATAAATTGTTAAATACATTGTAAACAATTAATGTTATTCCATAGTTCTTAATCAAACAGTATTCTATCGTATTTTATCGATTTACTTGAGTTTCGATTTTCACGTTTAAATTTGCCGTACAGTTATTATTAAACTTAAAATAAATTAAATGAATAATTTATAATATAAACATGAACATTCTGCTGGTTGTTTAATAATGTACAACATCAATGATCGTCTTTCAAACAGGTAAAAACGCAGCGTTGTGGCCGTGGCGCTCGCACGCGCCGCATATCGAGTGCATCTTTATCGGCTTGGAAGACGACCTTTGTTGTACTTTACAGGTGGACGACTATTTTTTTTTTATTCCTTACTATAAAAATAAACATCACACCCAGTTTCAGCTTAACGGCTATGAGTTTTTTTTCATTTTTTTTTGTGCCTAATTGTGTGGGTGGAAGACCTTGTTTGTTGTGGAATTTTAATGGAAGACGAGATTTTTTATCCTTTTTATGTTCAAATGAATCAGTATACTAAGTTTCATGTAAACGGCTATGAGTTTTTTTTATTAAATTTTGGTGGGAATCGCTACCCTCCTGCAACCCCCTGTTATACAACTTGAATGGAAGACGATGATTTTACTGTTAGATATCATTCGAATAACTTATACTCAAAAAATAAAGCTGACGAAAATGGTGTAGTGAAATCTGTCGCTGCCTCCCGGACTATCAGATTTTAGCAACCCTTCGCGAAATTCAATTTGTATACCATCGTTGACGTAATTTTCACTTTTATACCCGTCTTGCCACTCTGCATAGTAGAACAAAATTCTATCGAAAGAAACATCAGCCATCTGGTGACGAAAATTAAAAAATTCTTTTACAAAAACTTTTTTTCCACACCCCGTAGGACCACAAATTATACTCGTCCATGGATGTTTCCATCTGATATCCATGGTTGAAAATTAACAACTGACGAATTAATTATTGGTTATATTAGTAGATAAGCTAGGACAGTTCTGCCCCTCTCCACCACTCGCCCACCAGCCGCCCTGTGCAGCGTTCTGATAGTTGAGACGGGCTGGTGAGGCTCCGCCCACTTTCGAGAAGCTTCTACCCTTACTTAATGACGTCATCGAATAAAAAAATTGTTCGTATTTTATTGTAACGTTTTTCAAACCGCTCAAATTTTTATTTACTAGCGATTCCGGGGCGTGTGGCGGCGGCGACGGCGGAGATAGCGCTTATGAGCGGTCGAGAGTCTAGTCTCGGAGCACCTCCCGCTGAGCACACGTGTAAAGTCTTAGCCGCGGACGCATGCCGCTGAAACCGATCCCTCTCTAGCTTTTCCGAGGGGTCGCTCAAGCGAGACAGAGCTAAAAATAGCCGTTAAACAGCTTGTTTTCAAATCAGACACGTGTTTTCACACCTTCAAGTGTGTGACATCGATATACCGCCTTTTTCTCTCATAAACTGTTTCAGTACGTAGTTGCCGCGTCTGCGGACACCATTCAGTGCTGTCAAATTTCAAAATGACTACCGTTTCTTTACTTGATATTAAAAACAGAGATTTAAATAAGTTTATCGACAACGTAAAAAATGTTTACATTACGCATTTTTCATCGCCCTCCTCCTTCCATGTGCAAATTATTGAGGAAGACAAGACATATTCTACGTTACAAACCGACATGAGCAAGTTTTATGGCGCTATTTCATCTACACATTTTTACTGTGGCAAAACAAAGTCGATGAGACTTCAAAGAAATTGAAAACCCGTTTTTAAAAAAATTAAAGGTTGAAGATTTACAAGTGAGTATTTAACAACAATTATCTTTTCTTCATCCCCTAGCCGAAAGTACGGTCTTCCCGGCTCGATTTCGCGCCGGGAAGAGCGACTTTTGTGGCCGCTCTTTGTTGATCGTTGCATGGCAACGTCCATGACAGCGCACGTGTTGTAACCTAAACTATGCTAACCCTTCCAAATGTGATGACAAGAAAATCATTTATAAAATCGGAAAATTGAAAAGATATAGGTGTATTAAATTAATTTTATGTTATTATTAATATATTGAACAATATATTTATAACTCTCATAATCAATTATGTTCTTATATTGCATACACACTGTCAGAAAGCTTATATATATATATAAAGGGGTTTATAAAGCCCGTTTTTTTATATATAGGGGTTTATCGAGCCCGATTTTGATTATGCAGCCCGGGCCTCATAATATTTCTAAATATAGGGGTTTATGCGGCCCGACCTAGAGTCTATAACCCCAGGGTCCATTATTTCTTTAGTCACTTGCCATAGGGAACTCTCGGCTGTAGGTACTAATATACAGGGTTGGGCCTCATAAACCCCGATAAACATGTCTATATATATATATATATATATATATATATATATATATATATATATATATATATATATATATATATAATTTAGTACACCGCTACCTTCCAGGACATCTACAGGTTTTCTGCAATAGAAGTAGGTATAAAACGTTAAACAGTATATAAGTGACTAAAGAAATAATATCCCTCAGGGTGTTGACTAACACCACGACGCCTACGGCGCCCCCTTTCAGTTCCGCAGTATTTTACGTTGATTTCGGAAAAATTTTACGGAAAAAAACGTTGTGAAAGAAGCCCTAAATGTCCTGAATAATACAAAAATGTCCTGAAAGGTAGCGGTAAACATATTCCTAATTCAGTACAGTCCTGAAAATATGCAAATGTCCTGAAACATAGCTGTAAACCAATGAAAAGTCCTGAAACATATCGGTGTACAGATATATATATATATATGCAACGGTTCGTTCCGGGACGTTTACACTGTACATCGCTGTTATTTCCGGGACGCGCTGTTTTTTCCGGGATGTCCCGGAAATTTTTCTGTACGTAAGCGTTATTTCTGGGACGCGTCTAGAGTCAATAACCCCAGGGATATTATTTCTTTAGTCACGCGCTTATATAGGGAACTCTGAAGAGATAAACTATAGGACCCTGTAGATTACCAGAAATAACGTGTATAGGTCTTTATATATATATATATATATATATATATATATATATATATATATATATATATATATATATATATATATATATTAGGCTAGTAAGTTTGAGGAGCTCAACCCCGGTCGGTCAGAGTGGCTAAAGAAATAATAACCCTCAGGTTACCGACTCTAGACAAATAGACTCTAGAAAACCCCTCAAACTTCCGCTCGGATGCTGAATATATAGATTGGAAGTTTGAGGAGGCTCCTCAAACTTCCCATAACCCCTCAAACTTCCAAGCGGGTGCTGAATATAATCCTCAAACTTCCAGAATTTCATATTTATATATATATATATATATATAAAACTTAGTACACCGCTACCTTCCAGGACACCTACAGGTTTTCTGCAATAGAAGTAGGTATAAAACGTTAAACAGTATATAAGTGACTAAAGAAATAATATCCCTCAGGGTGTTGACTAACACCATGACGCCTGCGGCGCCCCCTTTCAGTTCCGCAGTATTTTACGTTGATTTCGGAAAAATTTTACGGAAAAAAACGTTGTGAAAGAAACCCTAAATGTCCTGAATAATACAAAAATGTCCTGAAAGATAGCGGTAAACATATTCCTAATTCAGTACAGTTCTGAAAACATGCAAATGTCCTGAAACATAGCGGCGAACAGAAATATATATATATATATATATATATATATATATATATATATATATATATATATATATATATATATATATATATATATATATATTTATCATTAAAAATATTACTTATGTCGACTGCAATTTAATATTAACTGATAAGAATTTTTCCATCGGTCTTACAGTCTTACAAATTAAATTAAAATAATTAATATTTATGGCAGTCAGATTGCCCTTGTTTATAATCACCCCCGCAGAATCTGAAATAAAAACTTAATTAAAATCTGTTTTTTTTTTTTTTTTTTTTTTTTTTTTTTTTTTTTAATTAAGTTTTTATTTCAGATTCTGCGGGGGTGATTATAAACAAGGGCAATCTGACTGCCATAAATATTAATTATTTTAATTTAATTTGTAAGACTGTAAGACCGATGGAAAAATTCTTATCAGTTGATATATATATATATATACACATGATGTTTACATTTTGAGTTTCAAAACATGGTGTAGCTCTATACTTATATGTGACGGCTTTTGACTTTCATTCTATAATGTATGGGATAGAAAAGGACAAACAGAGGAACCATTAAGAGGTTGGGCGGTAGTTAATATCAGCATCTGCGATTAAGGATGTACATATTTTTGGCCCATCATGTTTTTCAAGCATCTTTTGTTAGTGTTTTTGATGCCCGCCCCGACCAGCAAAACCTCGTCTTCGCCTCGGTTTTGCAAAAGTCGGGCGGGCATCAAAAAAAGCAGAAGTCGAGCCTTGTGTTCCGCGATATGTAAAATGGCGCTGAAGCAGGCCTCTTATACATATGGCCGAGCCATAGTTAGCAGCTAACAACGCTATTTTATTAATTAATATTAACTATATGGACGTACTTTCGGCTGGGGATGAAGAAAAATAGTATACGGCACTTGGCCGGAATGTTGGATGCCCTGGCCGGCGCGCATCGACGCCCTCGGCTTCGCCTCGGGCGTCAAAATGGCGCCGGCCAGGAAATCCAATTTTCTGGCCTTGTGTCGTAATATACTATTTCTTTCTGGAATGTTAGAAATATTAAAATTTATCGTTTTCTTTTTCAGACGAAAATGCATTTGGCTATTAAAATTGAAAAAAAGTGGATGCGTTGTATTACAAAAAATAACACGCGATATTGTAAAAATATATACACCGGCGAAACTTTAAGTTTTTTAACACTTCCGGCACGAGAAATTTTATGTAGTTTGAGCGGAATTATACCTACCTCATCTAAGGGAGCACGATGGACAAATCGCGCGTGTCAAATATTTCAACAGTTAACCATGCATAAATCTTTACTAGCTTATTTTGTGCAAAAAGGTCTCTTACCAGATAGTTTTTATCTATTTTTCTCCAGTGTCAACAAGGACGAAACGAAAATTCATATAAATACAGTATTGTGTGGTTTTGACACGGCGGTGGTCGATGTCGTGGGACTACATCAGCCCATATGGCCTGAAGACAAACCGCTTCGAGCATGAGTTGTATGCTGCTACTTGGCTTGAAAACTTTTTTTATTATAGATAATTATTTTATGAAGCTAATGGCCATATCTACCAGTGAAAGGTGATTTTTTAAAATTAAAAAATAAAAAACACCATAATCTTCGACGTTTCGGAGACTTTATTCATATCTCCCTCTTCAGGAATCTATAATTAATAATTTAAGAAATTTAACACACTGTTTTTTAAAAATAACACAAATATACGACGACTTACAATCCTTAATTACATATCGTAATGTCAAGTAGTTTATGCGGGCAACAATCCGCTCGTCAGTGATTTTAGAAAACAATTTTCTCGCTTTATATATTCAAGTAACATTTAAATGTGTAAGTGCGTATCTAATTCACCACTACAACATAAACAATGAAAGAGTGGGAGAAAGGCAAACCGTAAGAGTCGAAGAGAGCGAAGAGAGGTACCAGGGCGACACGTATTGGCGAAAGTAACCCTAATAACCTTAGTCTCTATAATACAAGACTATGGATACTTCCATTATACATGCGTTCCTAGTAACCTTTTAGCTAACGTACATGGATGTTATATTTCTTTAGAGACCAAAAATTCACAATTATTTATCAGAGTATTATATACATACGGTAGTCTACTAATTTCAAATTGTTTATTAATAAAGTTATTTTGTGTATGAATAAATAGAGCTTCGGAGAATAATCTTTTTTCTTTATTGCTTTCGATATCTAGTATCTTTACGTTTTGAAAATTAATTGTGTGACTATTATCTTGTGTGTGAATAAATAATGATGAATTTTGATCTCTATCACAATACTTTTTTTGACGTTCTTTTATTCTAACATTCAGACGCCTACTAGTCTGCCCTACGTATGACGCGTTACAATTGTTACAATTTATCTTATAAACTACGTTTGCATTATTATATTTTACATTTTTGTCCTTACCTAATTTTATAATATTATTTAGTTTATTAATCGTACTAAAAATTACATTAGTGTTACATTTATTAAAAAAGTTTTTTATCGAACATTCCATTTCTTTGACAAATGGTAGAACAATAAATTTTTTCTTATTTACATTATTGAAAATTAGTGTGGTATTCTGTGAAGTGTTATTATTAAATTTTATCTTTTTTAACCTTTTTTTAATATGATAATCTATTATGTCTTGTGGATAATCATTGTTTTTTAATAATAATTTTATGAACGAAATATTTTTTTCCTGAAAACTACTATGTGATAATTTTATTGCTCGATCAATTAAACAATAAATAATAGCAATTTTATTACTTTGGGGATGGTGAGAATTGTAATTTAGATACCGGCCTGAAAAAGATGGTTTTTATACCAATTTGTAATAATATTTCTATGATCATTTATAATAATTTCAATGTCTAAAAACTTATACTATTGTTCTTGGGTTTTTCAACCGTAAATTGTAAATTCAAATCGTACGCATTAAATATCTTTAACGTATTATCAATGTCATTCTTGTGTATACACAGTACAATATCATCCACATAACGATAATAAAATAGCGGTTTAATTTGTAATTTATTAATACAGTAAGATTCTAAATCATCCATGACTATGTCTGACAGTATTGGACTTATTGGATTACCCATGGCTGATCCAAAAGTCTGTCTATAAAATTTTTCGTTAAATTGAAAGAAATTATTATTTAAGATAAACTTAATAACATGGAGGAATTCAGAACAATTAATGTTAATTTTATTATACAATTGATGCCACCTTTTTTCGATAGCATTACAAACTAAATATTCTGGGACATTCGTAAACAAACTGATTACATCGAAACTTATGATCTCATGATCTAATGGAATATACAAGTTATCGATTTTTTCTTTTAATTTTAAACTATTATCTATGTGAGATTTAGGAGTTTTAAGATTATTCTGTAGGAATTTTGCAAAAAACTTTGAAACAAAATACGTTGGTGAATTTACAGTCGAAATTATAGGTCTTACTGGAAAACCAGTTTTATGTATTTTGATTAATCCGTATGCTTTTGATATATGTTAATTTTCAATGTAATTAAGGATTGTATATTTTTATTATAGATTCCTGAAGAGGGAGATATGAATAAAGTCTCCGAAACGTCGAAGATTATGGTGTTTTTTATTTTTTAATTTTAAAAAATCACCTTTCACTGGTAGATATGGCCATTAGCTTCATAAAATAATTATCTACAATACTCTACCATTAGCTGAGATCAACAACTTAAAATTATATACAACGTTTGGCCTGGAATACGTTGTTTGAGAGTTCGAGAAAACCATTCATCTCAACACCATGATGACTACATTGAAGGCGCATCATCAAGATGGAAATTTAACACACACGGTAAACCAACACAATACACATCGAGAATTATTAAAACACTACTTAATAAATAGAAAGGACGTAAATTTAAACTTAGTACTACATATAGTTTTCACAATATTCGGCTTTATTATAAGAAAACAATTTTATAAACTAACGAAAACATTATACAATTTAAAATACTATAGAGAACATTTGAAATTCTTAATTAAATGCAGATTTTATAGTGTGGTTCCCAATCATTTGAAATTTATTACTAAGAACTTAAGAAATAATCACATGTTCTCAAATAAGTGCAAAATTAAACAAAATAAATTAGCTGATAATATAATCATTCAACTGTTAAACATCGAGATTATAGATATTCACATGAAAATTGTACAAATAAATAAATTAATTGATAAAATGTCGAAAGAATTGCATAATTTCGTAGGTATAGATATTTGTTCTTGGTTCATAGATTATTACAATACTAAACTCACATTTGTTATGACTAAAGTTACAATGAAATTGGAAAAAAAACTCGATGTTCTGTATTTTAAAAAATATAAGAAAGTGGTAGATAAAGATAGATATAGAGATGAGGATAATACTAGTGTCAATAATATGATCGGGGTCAATCTCCCGAACAATAACACACAGGTCACCAACCCTTGCATAGCAAGTAAATGGTGTGTTAATGTCTCGGGGATTCAACTTCCAACGTACTTTATAGATATACTAAAGTTGGGTGAAAAGTTTAATTACAATAACAGATTTGATAATAAGTTAGCATTAAATTACGTAAAAAACTTTGAATCCTTTTTAAAAAATGACATTGATGAAGAGAATATCCCAAAGTTAAGAGCAAAGTTTCTTAACACGATTAAAAAATTTTATAATAAAGATCTTGCTACAAATTCTCATGTAGATAAAAAGTTTAAAATAGATTTAGAAAAAACAAAAAAGTTCATAAAACATCACCCAGATATCTTAATAACTAGAGCTGATAAGGGAAATGCAACTGTCATAATTAAAAAGTCCACATATTCAAAAAAAACAGAACTATTATTTTGTGATGAGAAATATTATGAAAAAATTAAAAAGAATCCGTTGCCTAGTCTTGAAAGAAAAACTAATGAGTTAATTAAATGGCTCAATAAAATAGATTTTATGGGTAATGAAAAAAGTTTCTTCCAATTTTACAAAAATTTAACATATCAAAAGCATACGGATTAATCAAAATACATAAAACTGGTTTTCCAGTAAGACCTATAATTTCGACTGTAAATTCACCAACGTATTTTGTTTCAAAGTTTTTTGCAAAATTCCTACAGAATAATCTTAAAACTCCTAAATCTCACATAGATAATAGTTTAAAATTAAAAGAAAAAATCGATAACTTGTATATTCCATTAGATCATGAGATCATAAGTTTCGATGTAATCAGTTTGTTTACGAATGTCCCAGAATATTTAGTTTGTAATGCTATCGAAAAAAGGTGGCATCAATTGTATAATAAAATTAACATTAATTGTTCTGAATTCCTCCATGTTATTAAGTTTATCTTAAATAATAATTTCTTTCAATTTAACGAAAAATTTTATAGACAGACTTTTGGATCAGCCATGGGTAATCCAATAAGTCCAATACTGTCAGACATAGTCATGGATGATTTAGAATCTTACTGTATTAATAAATTACAAATTAAACCGCTATTTTATTATCGTTATGTGGATGATATTGTACTGTGTATACACAAGAATGACATTGATAATACGTTAAAGATATTTAATGCGTACGATTTGAATTTACAATTTACGGTTGAAAAACCCAAGAACAATAGTATAAGTTTTTTAGACATTGAAATTATTATAAATGATCATAGAAATATTATTACAACTTGGTATAAAAACGCAACTTTTTCAGGCCGGTATCTAAATTACAATTCTCACCATCCCCAAAGTAATAAAATTGCTATTATTTATTGTTTAATTGATCGAGCAATAAAATTATCACATAGTAGTTTTCAGGAAAAAAATATTTCGTTCATAAAATTATTATTAAAAAACAATGATTATCCACAAGACATAATAGATTATCATATTAAAAAAGGTTAAAAAAGATAAAATTTAATAATAACACTTCACAGAATACCACACTAATTTTCAATAATGTAAATAAGAAAAAATTTATTGTTCTACCATTTGTCAAAGAAATGGAATGTTCGATAAAAAACTTTTTTAATAAATGTAACACTAATGTAATTTTTAGTACGATTAATAAACTAAATAATATTATAAAATTAGGTAAGGACAAAAATGTAAAATATAATAATGCAAACGTAGTTTATAAGATAAATTGTAACAATTGTAACGCGTCATACGTAGGGCAGACTAGTAGGCGTCTGAATGTTAGAATAAAAGAACATCAAAAAAGTATTGTGATAGAGATCAAAATTCATCATTATTTATTCACACACAAGATAATAGTCACACAATTAATTTTCAAAACGTAAAGATACTAGATATCGAAAGCAATAAAGAAAAAAGATTATTCTCCGAAGCTCTATTTATTCATACACAAAATAACTTTATTAATAAACAATTTGAAATTAGTAGACTACCGTATGTATATAATACTCTGATAAATAATTGTGAATTTTTGGTCTCTAAAGAAATATAACATCCATGTACGTTAGCTAAAAGGTTACTAGGAACGCATGTATAATGGAAGTATCCATAGTCTTGTATTATAGAGACTAAGGTTATTAGGGTTACTTTCGCCAATACGTGTCGCCCTGGTACCTCTCTTCGCTCTCTTCGACTCTTACGGTTTGCCTTTCTCCCACTCTTTCATTGTTTATGTTGTAGTGGTGAATTAGATACGCACTTACACATTTAAATGTTACTTGAATATATAAAGCGAGAAAATTGTTTTCTAAAATCACTGACGAGCGGATTGTTGCCCGCATAAACTACTTGACATTACGATATGTAATTAAGGATTGTAAGTCGTCGTATATTTGTGTTATTTTTAAAAAAACAGTGTGTTAAATTTCTTAAATTATTAATTATAGATTCCTGAAGAGGGAGATATGAATAAAGTCTCCGAAACGTCGAAGATTATGGTGTTTTTTATTTTTTAATTTTAAAAAATCACCTTTCACTGGTAGATATGGCCATTAGCTTCATAAAATAATTATCTACAATACTCTACCATTAGCTGAGATCAACAACTTAAAATTTCTTTATTATACTAAATATTATATATTATACAAAATTATTTCTGAAAATATAATTGTAATTATATGTAGATATTTTGTTAATAAAATAATTATTACGATACATAACACTGAGAAATAAATTATTTACATATACATTTTTGTTTATTAAATATCCATGTGAATTTATTAAGAATAATAATCACTCGACGTACATAAATTCTCTTAAAACTAAATTACCGTGTATATATATATATATATACATTTCTCGAAAGGGATTTATAAAGCCCGTTTTTTTATATATAAGGGTTTACCGAGCCCGATTTTGATTATGCAGCCCGGGCTTCATAATATTTCTAAATACGAGGGTCATTTGACAAGTACCTAGCCTCACCGCCAGATGGTGCCACTATCGCACCAGAAATACATTACAGTGCAGTATCTTCCTGTAAACGGTTACAGACGAAATTTCAGCCGGATCGGAGTTGTAGTTTATTTTTGAGAGCGTGTGAAAGCAAATGTGTCCGTTGATTTTTGAAAAAATGGAGAAAGAACAATATCGGTCGGTGATTCGATTCTTGTTTTTGGAAGGGAAATCGCGCAGTGAAATTAAAGAACGCTTGGATGCAGTGTATGGGGATGCTTCTCCTTCGATGGCGACCGTTAAATTTTTGTATAACGAGTTTCAACGTGGTCGTACGTCGGTTTTTGATGATCCACGCCCAGGTGCTCCGAAAACAGCCACTACGGAGGAGAACGTGACAAAAATACACGATATCGTTTTGTCAGACCGCCGATTAAAGGTGCACGAGATAGCTGCGATAGTAGGCATCTCAGAAGAACGCGTGTGGCATATCCTACATGAGATTTTAGGCATGAGGAAGCTGTCAGCAAGGTGGGTGCCGCGTTTGCTGACTGCAGACAACAAGCGCATCCGTGTGACCAGTTCAGAGCAGTGTTTGGAGCTGTTTAATCGCAATCCAAAAGAGTTTTTGCGTCGTTACGTGACCGTCGACGAAACATGGATTCACTACTACACTCCAGAGACCAAGGAGCAGTCAAAACAGTGGATCTTACCCGGTGAACCTGCTCCGAAGAAGGCGAAGGCGGTCCCATCGGCCGGAAAGGTGATGGCCACTGTTTTCTGGGATTCTCAAGGTGTGATTTTTATTGACTATCTGGAGAAGGGCAAAACGGTCACAGGACAGTACTACGCCGAACTATTGAGCCGATTTGACGCCGTGTTAGAAGGAAAACGGCCCCATTTGTCTAAAAAGAAAGTGCTTTTCCACCACAATAATGCACCGGCTCACACTTCTGCACTCGCCACGGCTTAATTGGTCGAATTACGCTACGAACTGTTGCCCCATCCACCGTATTCTCCAGATTTGGCTCCATGCGACTTTTTTTTGTTTCCGAACCTAAAAAATTCGCTCGCCGGGAAGAGATTCCACTCCAATAACGAAATAATCGCCGCCACGGAGGCCTATTTTGCAAACCAAGAGAAAACATTTTTCTCAACGGGGTTAAAAAAATTGGAACACCACTGGACCAAGTGTATTCAACTAAAAGGAGACTACATTGAAAAATAAATTTTATTTTTTGTAAAATTTTGGTGTTTTCATTTGTAGGCTAGGTACTTATCAAATGACCCTCGTATAGGGGTTTATACGGCCCGACCTAGAGTCTATAACCCCAGGGTTCATTATTTCGTTAGTCACTTGCCATAGGGAACTCTCGGCCTGTAGGTACTAATATACAGGGTTGGGCTCCATAAACCCCGATAAGTGTGTCTATATATATATATATATATATATTTATATTATATATATATATATATATATATATATATATATATATATATATATATATATATATATATAATCATAATGTTTAAACTATTAAATTATTAACCAAATGATTTAGTTGATTATTTAAGAATATATCGATGGTTATACATACACTCTCGATGGGATTTGAGATGCTTGTTGCGTCTAATGTAGCTGTTATTGTCATTAAAACTATCCTCGTCGATTTCGTGTGTATCTATTACATTCAAAATATCAGTAATATAACTATCATTGTATAGCGCAGGACTCGATCCTTGGCCCCGATATTTGGAACGTAGGTTACGATGAGGTGTTGGATCTTCCGATGCCGCCGGGGGTCTATCTGGTCGGCTACGCAGACGATCTGGTCATCGTAATCACGACCAAGGATACACGACTGGCTCAGATGAGGCTGACCTAAGCCACGAGACGGGTGGACGAATGGATGCAAAGTCGGGGACTACAGCTGGCCATGCAAAAGACGGAGTTACTGTACTTAACTAGGAAACGGATAGACACGACGATACCCATGACGGTGGGGACGTCCGTTGTGCATCCTGGACGGTCCGCCAAATATTTGGGGGTGACCCTGGATACGAGGATGACCTTCTGGCCGCACATACGTGGCGTCGCTGAGAGAGCGGCGTTAAAGACCGCCGCCCTCGCCCGCCTCATGGCACATACGAAGGGACCGAGACCGAGCGTACGACGACTGCTTATGACAGTGACCAACTAGATGCTCCTTTATGGGGCCGAGATATGGGCGGACGCGACTCGAATATAGAAGTACCGCAAAAAGATCGCGGCGGTACAAAGACTGGGAGCGCTGCGAATCGCGTTCGCGTACCGCACCGTCTCAGAGGTGGCGGTACTAGTGATCGCAGGGGTTGTCCCAGTAGACCTTCTCGCTCTCGAGCGGAAGAGGATCTACGAGTACAGCGAAGAAAGGGGAAGAACGAGGGCCTCCATAGACGCACGGACGACGACGCTGACATCCTGGCAAACGCGATGGACAGACAGCGACAAAGCCAAGTGAACGAAACGCCTCATAACGGACGTTCGACTCTGGCATAAGAGAGGAGCTGGGGAGGTGAACTTTTACCTGACCCAGTTCCTATCCGGACACGGATACTTCCGCCAGTATCTGCATCGGACGGGGAAGGTAACGACCCCGTCCTGCAGGTACTGCGGACATAATAGAGACGATGCGGAGCACACATTTTTCGTGTGCCCCCGCTGGATAGTCGCGAGACACAGACTACAGACGAAGACAGGTGACATCACATCGGATAACGTCGTGACACTGATGCTGTCAAGCAAACAAAACTGGGACGACATAGCACGCTACATGACTCACGTACTACAAGGCAAAAAGACTGACGGTTGCCTTGAAAACTGATACAGAAGACGAAAAATAGACAGACCAGACAAGATATATAAGGTTGCCGTAGGGCATAGAAACGCCGACCGGTCCGAAGTAATATGTATAACAGTTCCGGGTCGGATTCCGGTGAACGCCGCGGGAAAGGTTTTGGGTGTTTAGGGGGTAGAAATCCCTCACACCGCGGAGCCCGACGCTTCGTGATGGTCTTAGTGGGCCCCCCTCCATGCTGTAAGCAAGGACGGGGGCCTCGGAAGATTCACCTAGTACCTCGGAAAAACAAAAAAAAAAAAAAATATATAACTATCATTGTACGTTTTTGCGTTGTAATCGAGTCTAACCTCGTGAGTTTGATTTTTCATACATGTAGGTCGTTTGCACCGTAACGAATTATAAACTACACAATGCATGCGTCTGAAATATCCATACAGAGTGACCGATAACAAAATTTTACCATCAAATCGAAGTACGTTTATTGCTTGAAGTATTTTATGATACTCGGTCATTTTTTTATATGCCTTCAAAATCACCAAAGAATGTATAAGACTGTGCCACTCTAAACCTTTTAAAGATTTAAAGACAGCAGCTTCTTATGTCGCACACACAATCCAGTTTTATCTGACTGTCAACATCATCCCAGGTTTCTGTAAATATATCGAAAAATAAAACGAAAATATTAACCTCTTGTGTATCATCCAAATTATTTTATTATTCATAAATTTATACAATAACAATACATCAGTCGTCACTTGAAAAAAAACTGTTCCGTTATGTCGCGGGCAACGAAGATCGTTGCTATCTATATACATTTTATTTCACATTTTTACATTATTAATCCCGAATCGAGCGGATTCAATCTTATTTTTTTTTATTACATATATTATATCGCTTACAAAACGATCTTTGTACAAATTTACTCGTTTTTGATAGCGCGGAACAACATCGCCTAATTTGTGACAACGTAATTTACAGCATGATAATGTTTTACATTTTAAACAATACATTACCCTAAAATAGCCTTTTAATCCTACAGTTAATATAATTTCATTATTAAACTGTAATTGATGTAGAGCATTACATATTCTATAATACGCATCCATTTTTCGCTTGGATTTTAATAAAATTAACGTGTGTATAACGCTATGCCATGCTAACCCTTCTAATTATTTTTTGTACTGAGGGTAAAAAACGCAATTAGACACTTTGCAGTTGTGTCTTGAACAACACTTTGGTTTTCTTTGGAGTTGTAGAAATTTTCTGTATCTATGAAAGAAAACGAATGGAAAATTATTCACCTTTCTCGAAACCCGTATGGATAACAGGTTGTATCTGATATCAAACTTCACTTTTTCAAAACTACCGAGCAAGTTTTTGTCTCCTCGCATGAAATTACGTCGTGTGTAGCCGTATGTTTTATCGCGCGATTGAACTTGTATAATATTTTTTTCTTCGGGTATTCTGTTGCGGTTTTTTATAAGTGATACTACTGTGTCGAAATTTATTTTAAGCGAGTTTTGGTAATTTATACGAACACCTTTAATTTTACACGTATCGTGTGTTGTGCCTTGTGGGGTACGTACACGATAAGCATAAAATTTTGGTACACCTGAGACAAGTTTCCGTAAACGAGTCCACATTACCTACGTCTAAAAAAATTTTTCTAAATTTCATGCAAGCCTCTCTTAATATTTTAACATCCTGTATACAATATTCGCGTAATTCTTTTTTTAAATTAAACTTTCGCGCGCAGTTTTTCTAAATTTTTTATTATATCGCTCGCTATTACTAAATACTATTATTTTACCTTTATCTAAGAGTTTAGCTGGCGTTTCAATATTAGTAGATGCTAGCTCGCGATCTACTGCCTCTATCACTTCTATAGCCGGTGATATCGCTGCTTGTGGTTGTTTTTGCCGTTGTTGTTGTTGCTGTTGTTGCCTCTGGTACTGTAGATATTGTTGCTGCTGCGATCGACCTCACTACCATTCCTGTTGTGTCAACGATGCTTCTTCTATCTGTAAATCAACAAGTTTCGTGTTTAATAACTGTTTTTAAAACAATATTTTAAGTATAAAATGCAAAATAACTAACAATTTTAATTCTTCAGCGTCCCCACCCATCGATTCGAAAGCTCTTAAAACCTTCTCATACGATGGAGGATAAAAATTGGGTACTTTAAACACCTGTGCAGATATCCAACCAGATACTTTGCAAGCTGTTTCCCGTAAACTATTTAAACCGCCAAACACCGGAATGTTTCCAAAAACTTTAAATAAATAACGAAGGTTATTAATTTTTTTTTTATTTTATTTTAAAAAACATTAAATAACTTACCATGAGTTATCGCCGTACGAATCTCTTTGTCATTAGTTGAACTATTCTGACCAACTCCCGAGGGCCCGGCGTCATGTGGTTTTCTCCTTTTCGGCGGAACAGCCACAGTCTGTATGAGATCTTTAACCTCGCTTTCGCTCTCTGACATGTCACCTTCAGGACTCGTGTGCCCCTTCTGAGTATCCATGTAACGCCGAGACACTCTAAGCGCTATTCACTTATTCCGGTTGAGCTCACCCTGCTGGGTGTGACGATCATCACGAATCAGCATCGAATATACTAAAAACACTGAAAATGATTAGTGAGGAAAAAAAATCATTTGAATATGCTATTAAATATTACAGGTTTTATACTTACAAATATCGTAATAATGTTTTAAAAAGCGTTCCATGTACGCTTCTTTACTCGCCGGTGTGTTTATAACTACATCACCAGCCACCAATACCGCTGCCTCGCAATCTGTTAAACAGATTTCGTACAGCGTAGCCACCTACACGCCACTAATACGGCTGAAAATTTCACTGCTCGATCAGTGCGGTTTGCGACATTTCCTCGATGCTCGCAAACCACTCCTGTGTGTATTTGACACGAGCCCACTCCTGTGTTATGCAGGCGAACGTGGCACAACGCGACACAACACCACATAATGTATTCATTTTCGGTATATTATCGAAAACACACACGCCTACCGATATCGACAAACCTCGAGAATTTAAAAGAGACTGTTTTCTTCTGGAGGGTTGCGCACTATCTTATACACCAAATCCTCACTACCTTTCAGCCCTAAGATGCTAACTTTCCCACTGATCGCAGTTCTTTTTTCCCAAGCTCCCGAGTAGTAATACCGAAAGCGAAATCTTGTACATTTTCAGTTAGCGTAATAAATCTCATCGCTTCCGGCCAATATCAAACTATTTTACGACAACCAGATTTCCAATTTTCCAATCTCAGGATAGCGCAGCGTGCGGCTTGAGCAGGGAACGATGCACCCCCACCGGTCTATTTTTAAAACACATGGTCTTCCGACTGCCTAAGACACCGACGGTGTCCTCTTACAGACGAGCTGCACAGTCGTGCACTACGCTCTTACTCGCTAACATCTCACACACGTGCCGCTTGACAACAGGCTCGTGCTCTATAACCTGACTCCAGTCGAAAGTCATTTTAACGCCTTAAACGTACAAGTGGACCGTGCATTAGAGGTTTCAAGTGTCTTCATACATTACAATCGTGTGAAAATTTAGCTATGGCTCAAGCGATGGTCGGTGAGAAAAATACCCGTAACAGCCAAGAGAAAAAGAGAAAAATAGTCATGGCAGAGGCCGTGGATGATTTAAAATCGACAAATTTACATATCCTCACCACAGTATACCCACTCAATAATTCGAACACGAAGAAAATTGCTGTTGGATTACTATATATACAAAAAACAAAAAGATTCAAACCAGCGATTGTGCTTTTGAATTCACATTATTCTCAAGGATTGCAGTTCGAGTCAGACACTTGGACAAACATTCAAAATTTTTTCCCGGATATTGATTCATATTTCAAAAGTGACGATAATAGAGCCAATCGTAAAGAGTATAATCACTTTCGAGTTGACGAAATAGATATACTTTTTACTACATCTTACGGAACTAAAACTATTGTTTTCGATAAATATATCAAAGAAGATAGATGCAGTCATAGAAAAAGTAAATTGTTTGTACCGTCCATGGTCATGCGAAAACGAACCTTCCATGGGTTAAAGAATGTTGCCGTCTGCGTCGAAGAACGATTTCGACGCATAGATCGCATCTCTGCATTAGTCAACAGATGCAAAGAGTTTATCCGTGAAGAAGTAGAAAATATCGTATTAAAGGAGTCTAATCTAGACAAAACCAGTTTAATCTTTAAAGCAAAAACAATTTTAATAGAAAATGCTGTAGAAATAAAGGAAAAAATTAAGCAAAAACTTAACACCGAAACTGTATTCCTCGAACATTATTTTGAAATAGTGTTCCACGAGTTGACATCGTTCTGTATGGAACTATTGTGCCAAGAAATTATGGAGGAACATTCTCACGAAAATGTGGATATCATAAATTTAAATTCTGAAAAACATTTTGTATAATTCTATGTATTAAAAAATATTTTGTATATATATATATATATATATATATATATATATATATATATATATATATATATATATATATATATATATATATAGTGTATGTGATTTGAATAAACAACAGAAAAAATGATAGAGTTTGTCATTTTCATTTCGCAAACCTTCTTATTATTATTCTTAGAAATACATTTTCCACATCTCTTATCCACTCCAAAAAATACACACGACTATCCCACAAATTATCAAATCTTTTAAGTTTTAAAATGACACCGGTAGCTACAAAATCACACCAAATTTTCTCTCCCACACTCTCACCAAGCACACGTGGCTTCCCTAGTTAGAAGATGCATGTTCCCGTCCTCGTAAATTATCAATTTTATTACTGCATGTGCGTGTACGTACGCGTACGTGCTTGTACGTGCGTGTCTCATCTTGCACCGACCTGCTCATTTCCTTATATGGTTAATTTTCTAGTGAAGTCTTTCGGAAAATTTTCTTTCGACTCCCGCAATGCTCTCTTAAAATAAACACATCCCTCGGTATACGCTCCAGTCTCCATAAATTTTCAATTCTATGACAGCACGTGTCCATGTGATCATTCGCCGACCGACTCATTTCCTTATGGCTGTAACCTTGTAGAGACGACTTTCCAAAAATTTTCTTTTGACTCCCTCAAAGCACCCTTCTCCCGTCCACCTCATTCACCCCACACTTTGCCTCAATAGCCATACCCATTCCTACTCTTCTGTTACAATCTTTTAAATATAACTCACCTGCCCTCGCACTCCCGCCTTACGTCCTTTACATCTCATTCCATAAATGCCGTCCACCCACCTTACACCCACTCGCCCCACTGCCGCTGGTGCGCCCTCCTCTTTTTCACTTTTTGCAAATTTTTGCAAATTTTCACAATATTTCCAAACACCACCCTCCACCCACCTACACTCACTCCCATATACCCCCGCATCACTTTTCCTCTCTTTGCAAATTTTTGCAAAAATTCGCAAACACCAACTGACCCACCCACCAGCCTCCCGCTCTCACTCCCACCCATCTCCTCATCCATTTTCCACTCTGCAAATTTTCGCAAAAATTCGCAACCACCATCCTCCCTCCCCGCCACCCACCTACACTCTCTCCCACCCATCTCCTCTCCTCTTTTCCACTCTTCGCAAATTTTTTACAAAATTTTGCACTTACCACCCACCACCCCCTCCTCCCACCGTACACTCTTCCACTTCACCCATTTTCTCCTCCCGCGATCCCCTCCACTCCAGCCTTCCAAAAACGTCCCCCGGCCCGAGCACACAGACCGAGACACACCCACCAAAATAGTCCCCCCGCGCCGGGACCGCCGCCGACGCTAACGTCACCGGTGTCTGGAAAAAGCGTCCCCCTACTACTTATAATGCTGAGTTAATAATTTACGTAGTTTCAATCAATAATAATTTCAAGAACTTACATCTAACTTATATGTCATAAAAGATTATGTCAAATGAAAAAAGCGAAAAGGATGTGTTATTGTGAATTTTCAACAAATAAAAGTGCTCAGTTATTCTCATGTATGATTTTCCCAGGGTGGAAGATTTCAAAAGTTTTATCTATACAAGAACAGTGTATCAACCAATCATGTTTGAAGTTACAGCAAGATCTAGTAATTTTTGGGTGCACGCACAGTTTTTGCGTGAGGTTGTAGAAGGGGTATAAAAAGAAAGCATTAACATTTTTTACGAAAATATTTTGTGATTTATACATGTATCTAAATTAAAGTAGAAATAACTCCCTCTCTTTTTCCCCCTGTCACTCTCACCCTCTCTCTCTCCCGCTATCTCAACATTCGTCAAACTGAGTACTAAAAACTTTAATGAGAACTTAAATATTTTTTAAAAACAATTAACACGTTTTTTAAAAGCTAATTTTTTAAGTACGTTCTGACAACACAATTTGTCTAGTCCTTTTAATTCTTCTAGTCTCATCTATTCAATAAGCACTCTTTACAAATGGTAATAATTTTTTTCGTGACTGTATAAATAATAATATTGTTAATATAAAACTTTCTACGAAAGTATAAAATAAGGCAAGTATAGACGTTTTTCTGTATAATCTATAAAATAATATTATTTATGATTTTTTAAAATAAATCAAATATTAAATGGTATTTACCAGTCAAAAAGTCTTTCACTTCATTAAGTCATTATATGCTGAAAAAATTATATGTAAATAATTACATTCAAATTGTTCATTGTAAATCAAATAAACGAAAGTTATGAAATCAATTACCGATAGTCAAGTAATGCAAACAATTCTCCGAAACAACTGTATGACTGCTCTCAGAAATGTATTCAAATTTGTTCATTTTTCTATACAAATTAAACACAAGAAAGTATTGAAATCAATTTATTGTAGTCAAGTACCCATAAGTTAACTTGACTGACATAATAGAACTTTTCGTACCTTGCGTGTAAAATTACATTTTACGCCAACGTTATGTAACTTCAAAAATATTCAGCCAGCGGGCATAAAGTATTACCTAACGTCTAAGAGGCACAATAGCTCACATACTCCTACAAAACCTTATAGAACCTACGCACTTTACGCCCGTGTGGGTGATAATTATTTTATAACTATTATGCCTTCTTTTCATTTCTAAAATTAATAAGAATTTATACAAATATTTAGGAAAAGTCGAAGCCTATATAAAAAAATTACATAGTTACTCTACACATCCCTATTTTTCATTATTCTTTCTCAATTTTGAACTTTCTATAATATTACGCATCTTGGGAGGACAAGGGAAGTCTATAGAGGTGCTCCAGCAGGGGTGAACATCCAATCTCCCACACATACTTGGCGGGCCCGGCGGTTTGCAGTTTACCGATGGGCTTTGTAAAGAATTCTAAATTTTTGTATAAATTCATGAAAAATTTTTATACCTATAAGTCCACTATAATTAATAAATAATTATAATGGCTCTAATTTTTAGTTTATACTGTTTAAATATATCATCCCTTCGTATGTGCCGAATCTCATGATTTACTTACATTACCGAAAATATTATTCCGTATGTCCGTCGCTTTTACACAGGAATGAAATAAAAATGCATATATAAATTCTACTAAAAAATCTACTCAAAAGTGCTTTAGATTTTACTAACCATTTTAGAAGCCTCCTATTTTTTATCCTTTTCCCTCGTGTAAATATCATATCAGATCTCATCTGAGTATCTCAAACATTAGATCTCATGAGATTTCATATATATGTGTGATGTTATCTGCAATTTTATATATTATGGGATCTCATATGAAATCTCATAGGAGATCTCATATATTTTCACGCGGGTTTGCAATTTCTATTTAAAAACCGATTGTTAGATTCATGGATCAGTATTTAATATGTAGTTGCAACCAATTTATACATTTTATCTTTAAACATATGAATATTTATATGAAATTGACCATATCTACACCTTGAACCGTCGGGCCCGCCAAGTATGTGTGGGAGATTGGATGTTCACCCCTGCTGGAGCATCTCTATAGACTTCCCTTGTCCTCCCAAGATGCGTAATATTATAGAAAGTTCAAAATTGAGAAAGAATAATGAAAAATAGGGATGTGTAGAGTAACTATGTAATTTTTTTATATAGGCTTCGACTTTTCCTAAATATTTGTATAAATTCTTATTAATTTTAGAAATGAAAAGAAGGCATAATAGTTATAAAATAATTATCACCCACACGGGCGTAAAGTGCGTAGGTTCTATAAGGTTTTGTAGGAGTATGTGAGCTATTGTGCCTCTTAGACGTTAGGTAATACTTTATGCCCGCTGGCTGAATATTTTTGAAGTTACATAACGTTGGCGTAAAATGTAATTTTACACACAAGGTACGAAAAGTTATATCAGTCAAGTTAACTTATGGGTACTTGACTACAATAAATTGATTTCAATACTTTCTTGTGTTTAATTTGTATAGAAAAATGAACAAATTTGAATACATTTCTGAGAGCAGTCATACAGTTGTTTCGGAGAATTGTTTGCATTACTTGACTATCGGTAATTGATTTCATAACTTTCGTTTATTTGATTTACAATGAACAATTTGAATGTAATTATTTACATATAATTTTTTCAGCATATAATGACTTAATGAAGTGAAAGACTTTTTGACTGGTATTAATTGATTTATTTTAAGAAATCATAAATAATATTATTTTATAGATTATACAGAAAAAACGTCTATACTTGCCTTATTTTATACTTTCGTAGAAAGTTTTATATTAACAATATTATTATTTATACAGTCACGAAAAAAATTATTACCATTTGTAAAGAGTGCTTATTGAATAGATGAGACTAGATCGTAATTTCTCGAGAACATGTGGATGCATTATCCTGAAATTTATAGATGAATTTGCATTTGAGATAGGCAATATGTGTAAAAAATTTGATCATGATTGGTCGATTATTTTCAAAGATATTTAAGATTGAAAATTTTCAAAATTTTTTGAACAGTTTTCTGAAATTTCAATTTATTGAGAACGGTTTGTTTTTATATATAATTTAAATATTTTAATTATTCTTACGTGTGGATTATTTTATTTTAATTATATATTGGGCAAAATTTAGAAGTAAAAAGTTTGATTATTATGCATTAATTATTATTTATTTCTTCTAAAAATATACCATAAAATTCTGTAACATTATTTATCCATTTTAAATCGTTGTTCGCGATCATTTAAATTTACCGCGGTTAAGACGGACTCGCACCTGACCGTCGTCGCGATACCTACTCGCCCCCTCGTGGGCTTATGGAGCGTGGTTCATGGAACGCGCGAGCTTCCCTCGTACTCCTTCCTTTTTGGTCGTGACCAACAGCGAGGACGCCCGCCTCCTCGATCGGAGCCCTCCAGGTACTATACCCGTATTACGCGCGCTCTCGGTCGACTTGCCACAGCCCTTCACGTTCTAATAGCTTCACTTTCTTTTACACAAACATACACCGAATTTTAGTCAATAAATTTTTCTTTTTCTACATTATAAAACGAGAGTTCTTTATCACCTGCGCCTCGTGCTCTCCCTACCTATTGACCTTCCTAAACTCGACTGACTCCATTCTCCGCGCGCTCACCTTGCTTTAATTTATAATCAAAATTAAAGAGGCGACGACAATCGTTGTTTATTTTATCATTTATTTGAATATATTTATCATTATTCATTAATATATTAGTATAATGTCCGTTATTAATTGTATTACCGTGATGAAGAATTGAACTTACAATTTTATAATTTTTATTGCCTATTATTATATTTATTTGTTTATAATTTTCAATATTATAATTGATTAATTTTTAATTTGTTTGGGTATAATTTCAATATTATAATTTAGAAATAATTGCAATTTTTACATTTTGTTTACACGATCAGTTTGTGTTCTATTGTATCAAGGAACGCGGTAGCGTTCCGAAGGCAAGTATAGACGAGCCTTATGACGAGACCGCGTGATCAAGGAACGCGGTAGCGTTCAGAAGGCAAGTATAGACGAGCCTTATGACGAGACCGCGTGATGATATACTTTGAAATGGGTGTCCGAGAAATTCAAATATTTACTGCAATTCTCAACGCTTTTATATTAACTCAAATAAAATAAAAACATGTTTCTTATTGTTATACTATGTTGCACAAAAAGTTTTATGCAAAAAGATGTTCTCATATGGGAGATATTAAATAGTGAAAAATTTTATGTCTGGTTTCCGATTCTAAAGTTTCTCCATTTCTCATAGTCAGACTTTGATTTCTTCCCACTTCCGGTTTCCTGTTTCAGTTATATATATATATATATATATATATATATATATATATATATATATATATATATATATATATACACGTTGATCATTGACTATATTATGGGGACATCAACAGCTTTCTCTCAGAGTTGGCCTATGTTAACGTGACTAAACAAATATGGACCCTCAGTTTATTGACTATAGATTTGTCCTCGAAATAGTGGATTCGTCCATTTTATTATGGGGACAGTTCCCATACTATTGCAATGTCCCCGAAGTATGGTGAATGTATAGCGACGTGAAGTATCAGACTTCGCGAACAGGGGGAAGCTTGGAGGATCTCCCTTCCCGCAGGCTGTGCTTACTCCGACGTCGATTTCGTGGATGGATGCTGAAGTGGCTGGCGATAGTAAAGTTGCTGCACAGCTGTCCGAAATCCATGTGCGGTCTGCATTCCCCGAGCAACTCGCGTTCTCGGATTCTTCGGACTGGGAGAAGATCGGGGAATCTCCCCTCCCCCAGACTGTGCTGCACTTTAGTTGCATCTCGACCTTATCCGGTCCTCCCGCTGGAGTTAAAGGGCTCCATAGTGACGTGAGAGCCTCGTTTCTTACGTCAGGAGGACTGCCTGCTCTTTGATCCATAATCTGCAATACATGTATCTTCATGGATCTCAGCAAATTGTTATCGACTGCTTTGTTCGACGTCAATTGCTGAAACAGGCTGTGGGTCGAGGGATCTGCGTTGTAGTTCACTTCTTGAGCTCCGCTTGCGTTGAGGATCGTTCCGTTGACATATTGATTTCTCAATTCCACTCTCCTTGTGAACTGATCGCATGCACTTCCACTTATTTCTTGTGTGAAGTGGGCCGGATTGTCATTGAGCGATTTGCCTCGAATCCTCCTCGAGATATCTGCTTCTTAAATCTAGAGCTATATTTGCTTCTATTTCAGCTTGGAAGCTTAGCTTTAAATTTTTTCGCCAATGCTCCATCCTTTCGGCTAGTTCTTCTAAAGTCCATGAATCCATCTTGTGAAGCTAGGCCGATGATACAACAATTTGGTGACGAATTGTGTGTGTATGCGCAACTAACTGCTGAGATTCTCTCTCGAATTGGCCGTCTGTTACGCAAATTACAATGTTAGAATCCTAACTACCACACACAATTATCCCAAGCCGCTCGAGAACGACGTATCTCGATGCAGCTAGCTAGGGAGAGAGCGTGGCTATTCCCCAAAAAAATTTTAGCGAAGATACCGATTTGACTAAATCCCGCAATAAAAAAAAAGGAATGAAAGTGTTCTCACTTTCGACCGGCTGCACGCACAGGCACGGTCACTCTATTCTAAAAAAAAAATCGCGTGAAAATCGCTTAAAATCTCGCGTCAAACAAAGGAATTTAATTTCGCCACATATGACGATGAAAGCAACTATAATCGTCGTTTAAATGGTCTCGCCCTGACTTTACAGCAGTTTAAAAGGCTTGGGACCAGTATACACAATACTGCCCGAGCATAAACATAAACACCTACAAAAACAAGTAATCTGCTGTTTTGTTTTATGTTTCTATGCGCGCCGCGAGTCTTCTTGTCTGTTTGTTTACGCCCGGCACCTCGACTTGGCGAGTTTTAATCACTGCGCCTATCAGCTGTAACGGCTTATGGCCACTGGCCGTCTGCTGATTAATCCAGTGCAGTGATTCGCGCGCGGGCGAATTTAAACGAAACACGATTTGAATAGGCCGGTCTGGAATGTACCGGCCGCTAACCTTCTCCTTAAACCCAACACGTTACGGTGCCATTGTAACGCGCGGACTGAAAAAAAGATTTTACATAAAAATACGCGTCGCGTTGCGCGCAGACAAGAAGACGGGATCCGCCGCTCGGCGCGGGCGGATCCATGTATTTATTTTCGCTGGGCCGGTGAACGCACCACCGGCCGCTCGCCACTGCGAGTCGAAAATACAGAAATGGATCGCGGCGCGGGAAGTACAGAGAGGCTTACCGGGAGAGGAGTGCACTCCCCTCGTCGCTCGCTCACGAATCCGCTCCTGCGTCAGGCCTTATCCTCCGGTCGACTTCGGAGTGTTCAGGCCGAGTCCTAACATCCAGCCTTCATCTACAGATGCTTCGGACCCCTAGAGTGGCTCGGATTGTTCACGTGCGCTGCTCTCCGTGGACGGTACGTGGACGGGCGCTGCGCTGTATCGCTGTATCGCACGGTGACCATTTTCTCCGGACTGGACGATCTACGTTCGCGTCCGCGCGGTTCGACGGCCCGAGAGAATCTGATTCAAAAATGAATCGAGCGCGACTTTGCAACCGCCAAAGTCGCGCAGCCCCCCGCGCAGATCGCGAATATATCGTTCGAGCGATGTCAACAAACGCTCGAGATGCACGAATTCGCGGGAACGAGAGCCAAACGAGTTCGATAGAATACGGAGAACCGAGAATCTTATTCTCTCCGTATTTTATCTTGGAACTTCGTTATAATATATATATATATACCCGTGGCGACGACGACGATGACCTAACCTTACACATTTTTTACACATATATACAAATATATTTATTTTTATGTAATACAATATAAATATCGTAGATAACCGATTCTTTGTCGTGCATACTTATTATAAGTATATCAAAGATTATATATCAAAGATCTCAAAAAGTCGACTGATGAAGAGAATTTTTTTATATCTACGAGCATCAACTGGGCAAATAACTTTTTTTAGATAAGTATAAAATAGCTAAATGTTAAAGGCTAAAATAATTTTAAAATATGAAAGAATCGATACTTTTTGAGAATTTTTTATTATTTTTTACAGATATACAAGGAGAATTTTTGGAATTAAAATCACCCAAGTGGATTGGAAAAAAATATACATTATTACAAATGTTATAATCTCGTGAGTTAGTTAATTTAATTCGGCGCGGCTATTTGTACGACAGATTGTATTCGTGGTACATCTATATATATACAGATACGACAGAAACGCGTATCGTTTGAGTGCGGAAATTTTGATAGAGCAGGTATGAAAATAGTTACCACACAATAAGGGATATTATTTCTTTAGTCATCTATCAAAGTTTGTCTAATTTTCAAAATTTTCTAGTGTACTCCTTTCGTCTATTGATACATTTTGAGGTTAGGAAATCTGTCGTACAAATAGCATCAGCCAATTTAATTAGTGACTAATAAGTATAAAAGAATGTAGTCAACTGGTAATAAGGAGAATTTTGATTTATCTTTGCGTATCATCAATGGGGAAAATAACTTTTTTCAGATAAGTATAACTTACTGGCTAAATATTAAACGGCTAAACCCATTTTTTTTTAAATTGATACTTTGTATGATTTTTTATTTTTACAGACCAGAAGATTTTTTTCGAATCATTTTGAAGATATGGAGATATATTACCAATAATGCTGACGAGTTCTAATTTGTGAACTGTTTGAAATATCTAATTTTGAATCACCAAAAATGAACAAGTGTCCTCATGATTCTGGTTGTTATTTTATTATTAATGGACAAAAAAAAAGTTATTTTAATAGAAGAACAGACGCTTAGGAATATAATTATATTAAAGAAGATGGTAAGAATATAGTACCACTCAAGAAAGAAAAAACAAACCAATATTATTATGGAAGAACAGACAAAAATATACTATTTATGACACAATATTTTTCAAGATGTATCTATTATGGAAAAGCAGGCAAATACTATTTACGACACAATATTTTTCAAGACGTATCTACACATCCTCAAGATGATAATTTTTCATATCAGATATAATTTTAGAAGAATATTAAAAATTTGTCTTCATATTTGACAGGACGAATAGAGTACTTGGATGATAATGAAGGAAATGACAGTTTCAATGTTTTCAATGAATCAATGAATCACACATAAACCAAACAACACTAAGATGTTTATTTACAGTATTGGACTCAAAGTACGAAAAAAGTATTATGTTTTGAAGTCAGTATTTCAAAATGAGAAAATAAAATTGTCATTTTTATAGATCGTCTATCTAGTTGAAAATTAGTTTGATAATAAAAATGTTGTAATTATTAAAATGTGACAGCTAATCATTGTCAGTGTGTAATAAATAAAATACCGGTATTATGTGTTGCAAGAAGTGCATATATAATCAAATATTATTGATACAAATAACATATAGTGATTAAAAAAATGACATCTAATTAGTGTTTTGTGTAATATAAAAAAATAAAATACAGGTATTATGTGTTGCAAGAATTGCATACATAATCAAATATTATTGTATGACGGAGTTCCAGGATAAAATACGGAGAAAATAAGAATCTCGGTTCTCCGTATTCTATCGAACTCGTTTGACTCTCGTTCCCGCGAATTCACGCATCTCGAGCGTTTGTTGACATCGCTCGAACGATGTATTCGCGATCTGCGCGGGGGACTGCGCGACTTGGGCGGTTACAAAGTTGCGCTCGATTCATTTTTGAATCAGATTCTCTCGGGCTGTCAAACCGCGCGTACGCGAGTTAATTTGATCGTCCGCGAAGAAAACGGTATCGTGCGTCCTCACCGGTGCAGAGCAGCGCCCGTACACGTACCGACCACGAAGAGCAGCGCACGTGAGCAATCCGAGACACTCCTGCGGTCCGAAGCATCTGTAGGTGAACGCTGGACGTTAGGACTCGGCCTGAACACTCCGAAGTCGACCGGAGGATAAGGCCTGACGCAGGAGCGGATTCGTGAGCGAGCGACGAGAGGAGTGCACTCCTCTCCCGGTAAGACTCTTTGTACTTCCCGCGCAGCGATTTATTTGTGTATCTTCGACTCGCAGCGGCGAGTCGCCGGTGGTGCGTTCACCGGCCCAGCGAAAATAGATATCTTGATCCGCCCGCGCCGATCGGTGGATCCCGTCTTCTTGTCGGCGCGCAACGCGATGAGTTTTTGATGTAAATGATTAATTAGAATAGACCTTGTTATTGTGCTGTGAAATAATTGAGGCTATTCTTCATTTATCGATCTTAACCTAACCTTCTTCCGGATACCGCCGCCTCCGCGGGAAAACGACTCCGCTGGTCGTTTTCATATCTGAGCGTAGCGGCCGCGCGCTTTACTCTTTGAGCGCGCGCTTTTAACTCAGCGATCCAATTAGTTGGAAAGCGAAGTTCGCGTGCGATCTTCGCGTTGTTTTCGGGATTCCAGAAGCAGATCCCCGGGCAAGTCATTTTAATCTGACACCCGCGGCACCGTGTTCTAGGGCATCGCTGGCCTGTGGCTTTTTGGGATCTTACCCCAGAAGTCATCCCGTTACAATTGATAACAAATAACATAGTGATTAAAAAAATTACATCTAACCAGTGTTTTCTGTAATATAAAAAAATAAAATACCGTAAAATGTGTTGCATGAAGTGTTATATCAAATTTTAAAACTTCTAATTCAAAACAGTTTGAAATGTTTTGAAAATAGCTCAAGTGTGTATTAATAAGTAATTACATGTTATGAGGTTCATAAACTTCATCCTAAACTTTTACATATTAGAAAAAAAGATTGGTATAAATATACAATATAATTTTCACTGTTTTATGTAATAATAAATAAAATATCGTACTGGTTATGACATGTTACTTGAAGTGTTTATAATCAAATTTTCAATATTAAAAATCAGTTTCAAATGTTTTCAGAATCGAACAAGTACGTATTAAGACATAATTACATGTTATGTAACATCATAATAAAGTTTTGCAAAGAAGATAATATTACTGAATGATGTTGTCCGAATGACACAGGATATAAATATACAATATAATTTTCAGTGTTTTATCTAAAAATAAATAAAATATCGTACTGGTATGACATGTTACATGAAGTGTTTATAACCAAGTTTTAAATGTCAAAAATCAGTTTCAAATGTTTTGAGAATCGAACAAGCATGTATTAAGAAATAATTACATGTTATGAGATTAATAAACATCATAATAAAGTTTTGCATAGAAGATAATTTTGCTGAATAACACAGGATATAAATATACAATATAATTTTCAGTGCTTTATATAATAATAAATAAAATATTGTACTGGTATGACATGTTACATGAAGTGTTTATAAACAAATTTTAGATATTAAAAATCAGTTTCAAATATTTTGAGAATCGAACATGTGTGTTTTAATACATTAATTACATGTTATGAGATTCATAAACATCATAATAAAGTTTTGCATAGAAGATAATATTGATGAATGACACGGGATATAAATATACATACAATATAATTTTCAGTGGTTTACGTAATAATTAATAAAATATCGTACTGGTATGACATGTTACACTGGAAAGCTATAAAAATTAAACATCGACTGTACTCACTATGATACAATTGACATTTTATTTACTGAATTTGAAACACTTATGCACTGCAATCAATTCATCAAGTCATGTCAAGTGTTGCTGCTATAAACATTTTTATTTAGCATTTGGCCATACCATTACTGGTTTGGTAACATACATTCTGGAGTTTCGATTGCTCAACATATTCTACATTTATCCCTGTATATACACAGAAAAAAATTGTGTAAGAAAAATTTTTTCTATAGTAACTATGGGACAGATTCATATTTTCATGAAAATGACTACAATTTCTAGTGAAAATGGATATTTTTGTAGTGAAAGTAACAAAATCATATCAATTTTTATTGGTATTTTCCCTAGCAGAAATATTTTTGTTTAGAAAAGTTGAAAACTGTTAAAAAAAGTTTAAACTGTTAAAAATAGTTGTAAAATGTAGGATTACGGACGTTACTAATTGCTTATAACTGTTTGTAACATTCTTTATAATAACTATTAAATATTTATTTACAATGAAATGGGTGCCAAAGAATTTGAAATATTTGTTGCAATTTACAATCGCTCTTATTTAACTCAAATTTATAATAATAATCTATTATTAAATATCAAATTCAAAATTATTTGAAACTTTTTGAATCTGCGTTTGAAACTGTTTGACTGTCTGAGAAAGCCATAGTTATAGTCATATGAGTACATGCTGTGGGTGTTGAAATAAAATTTGAGTCACACATATAAGTAAATAAAACTTCAATATATTATCTTAGTTCTACGTCGCATCAAAATTACATTCTGGTTTATAAAATTACAATCTTTTAAATTCTAATAATAATTAACAATAGTTAACAATGATTCATTTACAGTTTAAATTACATTAAGTCTAAAGATTCGCATTTAAGTAATAGTCTGAGTTGAAATGGTTTTCTTTCTAATGATATAAATGAGTGAATATTAACAAGTAGTGTGTACGCAGTAACCATTGAGTAAGAAGTACTTAGACGCATGTAGTTGCAATCTCTCACTAGAGATGACTAACCTGTGTCGCCTAATGAATTTGGCCAAATTTGAGTATATCCGTTAATTGATATATATTCAATGAGTGATGCTACCGAGTCTTGCTACTTCCAATGAGTGAGTGAAACGCTTGCCTTGACTTTGCCGCAACTCGCTCTGTGGTCGACGGTGCTGCTGGTTGAGTACACAATTCAATATTATTGACTTAATTGTGACCCATAATTGAGCGCACACGAGTAGGTAATTATTGATCCACTCGTGTATGTGTGAGAATTCTGCCAGGCAAGAGTGTAAAGAGTTTGTCTGTGTCCGCGCACGTGCTTAGTCACTGTGTAATTTTGAGGTTACCTTGCACGAGTGCTGCAGATAAACTGCAACGGTGAGTTGCTCCCGCGATGCAGTGGCCGAAGCAAGCAGATGAGTTTTCCGTGATGAGTGGAGCCGGAGATGAGAAGAGCCAGTGAAATAGATGAGTAGAGCCGAGTAGAATGCTGATAAATCAGACGGAGAATTGCAGTGTAGTTGTCTACCGGTGTGACCTCGTGGGGAGCTAGATGCAGAGAGAGCGAGGCCTTGAACCACTTCCGTCTTCTCGGCCTCGACCTCGTTACCGCAATAATCAAATCAATCACTCTCTCACATTTGCATGTGAGAGAGCGAGAGAGACCGACATATCACGTATAACTTGAGTAGTCAGTGTAGCGTCTCAGCTTTTCCGCCGCGACACCACGAGGTGCTGCCGCGCCGCGGCGACTCAGTGAGTGGAGCCGTTCCGCGAGAACGCGTGGGAATTAAAACTTGCTGAATTCCCAAACATTGACACTATTACAAACTATTACAAACTATAATCTGTATAATCTATAAAACAATAAGAATCCTTAAAAATTAATTATATTTACGTTTTAATGTAAAATGTAAGAAAGTGTAGAAGAAATGCAGTTGAATACTGAATTTCGGACATATATTTTATGCATCCTTTTACACTTTTTTACATGCACTTTCTTTACATTTTCGAACACTTTTGTAAATTTCATAAAATTTGTAAAAATCCGTAAAAATTTAGTTTTCTATATTTATTTTTACAATTTCTCTGTCGTAAATTATAAATGTTAATAACAGTTAATAATTCTTAAAAATTATTTAAAACTTTTAAGAACTGTTGAGAACTATTTGTAAATGTTACGAAATGTAGGATTTTGGACACATTTTTTCTAATTATAATAGTTTGTAACACTCGTATGGAAAAAATAGTTATTTTCGATACAAGTAGGAAAAAGTGATTTTATCCTCGTGTGGACGTTTGCGCTCGAGCGAAGCGAGGGTGAAAAGGCCACACGAGGATAAAATCACTTTCTCACTGGTGTATCGAACACTATTTTTTTATACGACGTGTGCAAAGCTCGATTTTGCGAGCACGGTTTTGGCCGAGCGTGCGCAAAGTGGACGCTTTGCGCACGGAGTGTGAAAAAGAAATGTATGAAACCATATAAAACCGTACAAAACTGTATAAAAACGTATAAAACCGGATCTAAACATTGGTTTTTGGACAAACTTATACGTTTTAATACGTTTTGATACGTTTTAATACGGTTTCATACGGTGTTTAACATTTTAATACAGTTTTCTACGATTTGCAACGATTTTATACAATTTCATATGGTTTTTTACGTTTTATAGAATTTATAAATCGTAAAAAACGGAAAAACGTAATTATATTTTTATAAACATAAAAACATAATTTATTTATTTATTTTTCTATTTATTTTTTTTTTATTTTGTATGGAAATGTATTAAACTGTATAAAAATGTATAAAGCCGTATAAAAATGTAATAAATTTGAAAAAATCTACGAAAATATACAGAAATATATATTTTTATACGGTTTCCTACGTTTTATTACATTAACCTTTTACAAACTTGACATGGAAGAATTTCTGAAGTGTAAGAAAATGTATGAAAATGTATTAAACTGTATAAAAATGTATAAAAATGTATAAAACCGTATAAAATATGTCCAAAAACCAATAGAAAGGTTCATTTTTATACGTTTTTATACGTTTTCCTACGGTTTCATACATTTATTATTTCCATACGGGCAGTTTCGAACAGTATCAAACAATTTTGAATAGTTACCCGCGTGAAGATATAATATGAGATCTCATATGAGATTGTAATTGAAATCTCATATAGATTTCACATGAGATCTATATGAGTTTTCATATGAGATCTCATATGAGATCCTTGTACGAATTTCAGACATTATATCTCATGTGAGATCTCATATGGGATCTCATCAGCCATTTTCTATTAAGTAGAAAAATTTGAGACATTAGATCTCATCTGAGATCTCATATGAGACCTCATCTGCAATTTTCATTCGTTAATAAATAATTTATTTGTGCAATAAATTTTTTTTTTTATAATATTTATTTTTTATAATAAATGTTATATTTTATGGAATATTTAGAAATAGAATGAAATAAAATATTAACATTAGTAAAACGTATTGATAAAACTTTATTGCTCTTTTTTAAGATTCATTAAAATATACTGTTTATTCATACTTTTACATTAACAATAAATTATTTATTAATTAATTAAAATTGCAGAGACATTAGATCTCATCTGAGATCTCATATGAGATCTCATATGAGATTTTACATGAGATCTAAGGTCTGAAATTGTTTTATTAATTATAAAATTGCAGATGAGATCTCATATGATATCTCAGATGAGATCTAACGTCTCAAATTTTTTTACTTAATAGAAAATGGCTGATGAGATCTCATATGAGATCTCACATGAGATATAATGTCTGAAATTCGTATAAGGATCTCATATGAGATCTCATATGAGAACTCATAGATCTCATATGAAATCTATATGAGATCTCAATTACAATCTCGTATGAGATCTCATATTATATTTTCACGCGGGTACAAATAATTCTGAATGTTTCCATAACTATACAAATAATTATGTGGTTATTATGTTTTAATCTAAATCTTTCTACGAAAGTATAAAATACGGCAAGTATAGAATTTTTTCTTTATAATCTACCCCCACTCCCGGTACGTATTTCTTGAAAGTATGACTCTTGGTATTTTCTTAAAGCCCGGTCGCCTGACAAACATTGTTTAATGTACTTTTATCTTGAAAAGTTGTGAAATCTCTCTAAAAGAATTTTTCATAAAAGTAAAAACTTAGGCAAGATTGCATACAATGTAATTATTGTCCATCCTTCTCCCCCCCTCTCTTGTTCGCTTCCACCTTCCTTCTCCGTACTCCCTCAACATCTGCCACACTCTACCCCAAACTATATTCTGACAACACTAGCACATTTGTTTCGAAGAGTTGTTCGCGTTACTTGACTATTGATAATTGATTTCACAAATTTTGATTGTTTAATTTGCACTGATTATTATTCTACAGATTATACAGGAAACACTTATACTTGCCTTATTTTATACTTTCGTAGAAAGTTTTATAACAATACTATTTGTTTCACTGATTATTTAAAAAAAATATTTAGGTTCTCATTATAGTTTGGGGTAGAGTGTGGCAGATGTTGAGGGAGTACGGAGAAGGAAGGTGGAAGCGAACACGAGAGGGGGGGAGAAGGATGGACAATAATTACATTGTATGCAATCTTGCCTAAGTTTTTACTTTTATGAAAAATTCTTTTAGAGAGATTTCACAACTTTTCAAGATAAAAGTACATTAAACAATGTTTGTCAGGCGACCGGGCTTTAAGAAAATACCAAGAGTCATACTTTCAAGAAATACGTACCGGGAGAGGGGGGTAGATTATAAAGAAAAAATTCTATACTTGCCGTATTTTATACTTTCGTAGAAAGATTTAGATTAAAACATAATAACCACATAATTATTTGTATAGTTATGGAAACATTCAGAATTATTTGTACCCGCGTGAAAATATAATATGAGATCTCATATGAGATTGTAATTGAGATCTCATATAGATTTCATATGAGATCTATGAGTTCTCATATGAGATCTCATATGAGATCCTTATACGAATTTCAGACATTATATCTCATGTGAGATCTCATATGAGATCTCATCAGCCATTTTCTATTAA
Organism: Torymus aiolomorphi; assembly: GCA_036365515.1. NCBI lineage: Eukaryota > Metazoa > Arthropoda > Insecta > Hymenoptera > Torymidae > Torymus > Torymus aiolomorphi. The sequence goes on along the minus strand of CM070874.1, from coordinate 169,119,601 downwards.
GTAAAAAAATTTGAGACGTTAGATCTCATCTGAGATGTCATATGTGATCTCATCTGCAATTTTATAATTAATAAAAAAATTTCAGACCTTAGATCTCATGTAAAATCTCATATGAGATCTCATATGAGATCTCAGATGAGATCTAATGTCTCTGCAATATTAATTAATTAATAAATAATTTATTGTTAATGTAAAAGTATGAATAAACAGTATATTTTAATGAATCTTAAAAAAGAGTAATAAAGTTTTATCAATACGTTTTACTAATGTTAATATTTTATTTCATTCTATTTCTAAATATTCCATAAAATATAACATTTATTATAAAAAATAAATATTATAAAAAAAAAAATTTATTGCACAAATAAATTATTTATTAACGAATGAAAATTGCAGATGAGGTCTCATATGAGATCTCAGATGAGATCTAATGTCTCAAATTTTTCTACTTAATAGAAAATGGCTGATGAGATCCCATATGAGATCTCACATGAGATATAATGTCTGAAATTCGTATAAGGATCTCATATGAGATCTCATATGAACCTAAATATTTTTTTTAAACAATCAGTGAAACAAATAGTATTGTTATAAAACTTTCTACGAAAGTATAAAATAAGGCAAGTATAAGTGTTTCCTGTATAATCTGTAGAATAATAATCAGTGCAAATTAAACAATCAAAATTTGTGAAATCAATTATCAATAGTCAAGTAACGCGAACAACTCTTCGAAACAAATGTGCTAGTGTTGTCAGAATAATGTATTAAAATTTGTTTATCCTTCCACACAAATTAAACACAAGAAAGTACTGAAATCAATTTATAAGTAGTCAAGTATGCATAAGTTACATAATAAAACTTTTCATACCTATAATTACATTTTACATTCATGTTGTGATAATGAGCTCGAGGGCTAGCAAAGTGCGCTAGCTTCAAGGATTGAGTACTTTTTTATCACACAAGAGCGTAAAATCTTATACCCGTTGTACGAATATTATTTTTCGTCGTCGTGGGCACAATGAGTGTCCATAAAATCTTTTTCTTGCAAACATACTGTGGTCCCGCTACGAAATGCTGGTACATAAAGTTACCATCAAATCCTATATAAAAAAATTACATAGTTACCAACACATCTCTATTTTTGATTATTCTTTTTGAACTTTGTACTTTCTATAGTATAATCTTACACATCTTGGGAGGACAAGAGTAAACCCGCGTGAAAATATGATATGAGATCTCATATGAGATTGTAATTGAGATCTTAAAAAGATCTCAAATGAGATCTACATGAGATCTCATATGAGATCCTATTACGAATTTCAGACATTATATCTCACATGAGATCTCATATGAGATCCATCTGCAATTTTCCATTAAATGAAAAAATTTTCTATTAAATAAAAAACTGAAGCCATTAGATTTCATGTGAGATCTCATATGAGATCTCATCTATGATAAATGTTTTAAATATTTTTTTATTTCAATTATACAAATACTATTTGGATGTCTTTACGGTATTTAATTTAATTTGTCGCTGAATCGACGTATCAAAAACAAGGCATGCCTTGTAAGTTTGACTCTTGAAAAGTCATTGAAGTGATCGACTCTCACAGTCTTATACACTCGACATTGACAACTTGTTTATAGGAGCAGTCGGCGGGTCGCCACGTATCGGCCAGTGGCGGTACTAAGCTTGTCACCCAGACCCATTCCTTATTATAACCTTATTATATATTCCTTGTTATTATTTATAAAAAATTATAAATAGGAGTATAACCTATAGCGCGAAACGCATGATCAGTTCGCGCCACCTAAATAATCACCTTCCGCACCCGTGTCGAAATTTACTATTAATTATTTTAACTATTTATATTCTTCGAAACTTTTTTATATACTTCATTATATACTTTAAGGGGGTCGGACACCTTTAGAATGACGAAAAATCAATTTTTTTTTTATTACATATTTTACTACAAAAACACTTGTAGAATATGTCCCAATTAGTTTTAAAGCATTATCTATTTCTGTTTTAAGAATATACACAAAACACTGATAAAGCTTTTCATTTGTTTTTTGTTCAAATTACATTTTTCCCCTTGTATACATAATTATATAATCATATATTATTTCTACTAATTTTTTTTTCATTTCACTGTTCTTAATATATTTAAAATTCTTACTCTAAATATCTGTCTGTATATACTTTAAAAGATCCAAAAATAATATTTTAATCATTAATACAAAGATAAAAAATAAATAATATAATTTATGGACGGTATTTTTGACAAAAATAAAAATTTGATTTTAAAACTTATATAGTAGTTAAGTTGGCACCGTAACAACCTGGCTTATCAACGACAGCCTCTTACAGGCTCACAGCTCACTCCTTTATTGTAACAGTGAATCCACATTGCATGCCGTATACCGTATGCCGTCAGAAAAATAGTTGTTGTCCGAAATCTATAATAACTCTATGGTTACAATTCCTATAGGGCCGTCACACAGCTCTGAGGAACAGATATAAAGTACAAGAATAACGTGGGGTATATATCTATATATACGAAGAACAGCAAGGAACAAGACTCTTGTTCCTTGTGTATCTCGCTGTTCCTCGTATATATAGATATACTAACCCATGTTATTCTTGTACTTTATATCTGTTCCTCAGAGCTGTGTGAAGACCCATAGGATTTATAACCATAGAGTTATAAATCCTATAGATTTCAGACAACAACTTTTTTTCTGACGGCATACGGCATACGGCATACGGCATGAAATGTGGATTCACTGTAACAGAGCTGATTTTAACCTATGTAAAAGTCCGCAACCAATGTAAACATGCACAGCTGTCATTTCATATAAACACTGTGATATCAGCATCAGCACCTTTTCTATACAAAGTGTTGTTCTTAATTTTCATTGTTTCCAACGGATTTTGGAGTAAACATTTAGTGCCCTGTTGAAAAAGACTGATAAAAACACATAAAAAAAATTGTATGGGGCTAGATATGTGTATTTCACCCGTAAATACACAAAGAAACTAATAAAAGTTCTATTTTAATAGTATCCAATACGAATGATCGTGTAAAATTATTAAGAGATTTTATAGGAATAAATAAGAAAACGAAAAATGTCCTGATAAGATTTATAAATGATTGGTTTCAATACGAATTATCTAGTAAAATAGATTTTCAAAATATGCTATTCTTGTTTTATAGGAATTAATTTGACAAAACAGCAACATAAATTTCATAGTTAATATGATGTTATTAGAAAATTACAAATATTTATGCAGTTTTCATGCCCTGCTATTTAATGTGAATTTTTCAGTAAATTACTATTACGAGCGTTATAGTGGTAAAATAGATTTTTCATATTTAATATTTATGAGGGCAAATAAGGATTTGATTATAAGTATCAGTATTTTCCTATCAACAAATCAATAACGCTTTATAACGTTTTTCTTATTCAAATTGAATGAAAATATATGCGTTTTTTGTGGTTTTTTTCGCTGTGATTTAATGTGAATTTTTCAGTAAATTACTATTACGAGCGTTAGAGTGGTAAAATAGATTTTTCATATTTACTATTTATGGGGGGCAAATAAGGATTTGGGTATTAAAGATCGAGTTAATTCTACGGTAATGTATCAGTATTTTCCTATCAACAAATTAACAACCCCTGCAAGAATATTCAGCATAAGAAATGGCCGATGGTCATAATTCTGACTAGACAATTAATCATAATTAATACGGGGGAATTCGTCCTAATTATGACCATAATTATGGTGAACGAGATGCTGAACGATCGACAAACGTATACAAAGGTCACGTGACCTCCGTCGCGCTCGTCGCTCAGGCTGTTTATACCGAGCGCTTCGGCAATTCTAACCTTAATTTCGAACCTTCTGGCTGTGTTTTTCTCCCAGTGTTCTCTCACACTTATATATATATATATGTTTTATGTTAGTTTCCAGGACATTCCAGATGTTTAATGTTGGTTTCGCGGACATTTGTTAGTTTTGGGGACAGTCCCTGAATCTACATATAATATGTTTAACGTCAGTTTTGAGGACATCGGCCCCCATAAGAGACATTATTTCTTTAGTCACGTATAGGTATACAGTAACATGGGGTCCTGGGAACTAACGTTATACAAGTTTATATATATATACACACACACACACACAGACACACACACACACACACACACACACACACACACACACACACACACACACACACACACACACACACACACACACACACACACACACACACACACACACACACACACACACACACACACACACACACACAGTCTCCGCTCTGGTAGTTCGTTATATTACAGCTATTCGTATCACAGTCACAGAGGTATTATAGATAGAGTATAATAAGGGAAGTCAGGCCTCCGGCAGTCGCAGAGATAGAGAGAGAAGATTGCGGGACGTAGCTCCCTCTTATACTTGCGCGTGCGCAGTACGCGCAGAAAGTGAGCGTCAGCTTGCGTGACGAGAGAGATAGCTACGTCCCGCGATCTTCTCTCTCTTTCTAACGTTCGGACATTTTCATTTAAGGGCAGCCTTATATCTCCCCTGCTCCTTCAGCATAATTATGCCCATAATTATGGTCATAATTATTTACTATAGTCCCTCTAATCTCGTTATCCCTTCAGCATAATTGTGGTCATAATTATCAGCATAACTATGGTCATAATTATGTCGCCAGGTGACAGGATTTATGAGCATAATATGCGGCACAAAATGGTCATCCGTCATAAAATACGGCATATTATGGCTATATTATGCTTAACAGTTCTACCAGGGACGCTTTATAACGTTTTTCTTATTCAAATTGAATGAAAATATATGCGTTTTTTGTGCTTTTTTCGCTGTGATTTAATGTGAATTTTTCAGTAAATTACTATTATGAGCGTTATTATAGTGGTAAAATAGATTTTTCATATTTAATATTTATATATTTCATATTTCTTATTAAAATTTAATGAAAATAAATGCGATTTTTGTCGTTTTTTCCCCAGTTATTTAATGTGAATTTTCAGTTAATTACTATTATGAGCATTGTAGGGGTACAATTAATGTTTTACATTTAATATTTATAGGAACCAATACAGATTTGGTTAATAAAGAGTGACTTAATTCTACGGTAATCTATCAGCATTTTCCTATCAGCAAATCAATAACGCTTTATAACGTTTTTCTTATTAAAATCAAAATATATGCGATTTTTGTGGCTTTTTCGCTTATTTGTTTAATGTTAATTTCTTCAGTTAATTGCTATTGTGGTACAGTGGTAAAATAGATAGCGCAGTCACCACCTCGGTCGATCATGGAGGTTAAGCAGCATTCAGCCATGTTTTCACGATATGCCATAAGCTATACATGTTATAAGAAAGGAAAAAGAAAAGGAGAGAAGGATACGGGCTGGGCCAATAGGCTGCGTGAAACCACCATTTTTAAATATAATACCTTTTTATGTCATAAAATACTTACAAAGAAACGTATAAAAATTTAAACGATAAAATTGTACAATAGTTAAGCTTTATCGCTATTTTTATTGTGAGTATCGTCTTCATTTTTTTCGCCTTCTCTATCACTTCTCTCGCTGTCCGTGCTACTTCCTTCAGATTCACTTTCTCCAGATTCACTTTCTCCAGATTTACTTTCTCCAGATTCACTTTCATTCTCTTCATCTTCAGAATCTGATTCATTAGTCTCTTTATTTTTAGTCTCCTCATTTTTAGTCTCTTCATTTTTAGTCTCTTCATCATTTTCAGTCTCCTCATTTGTAGTCTCTTCATTTTTAGCCTCTTCATCATTTTCAGTCTCTACATTTTTAGTCTTTTCATTTGTTATAGTCTCATTTTTGCCTTTTTCTTTAACACATGCCTTGTCTCCTGTTTTTTGTTCCTTCTTGCCTTTTGATGATGTACGGGGTTTGCGATTTAAGTCTTGTATTTTACTAGCAATATAACTTGAAACATGACTTAGTTCTAATTCTGTTTGCACAGGGTCTAATCTCATTTCCGAGTGCAAGTAATGTTCAAAAATTCCTGAAACATAAAATTATTTAATTACAAACTTTTATGGATTTTTCATTAAATATTTCAAGTACATAGAACTTTCAAAAATATTTAATTCCGTATCAATCATTTTTTATAACCTTGTAACATGTATATACTCAAAGAAAATTCTTATTTCTATTATAGAGAAGATTCTAACAGCTATTATAAAAGTATCTGTATGGTGTAATAATGGCACAAACATAAAAAATAGTAACCGTTATAAGTAGAAATATAGCTACCTAAGGGGATGTGAGTACCAACGTTATTTTTCAAACGAGCATAACTCACGCAAATATCAATAGAATTATCCAGAAAAAAACCTGCATATAGTGTTTGCGTGTATGGAGCACTTGACAACCGTCTTTTTCCAAATAAATCTTTGAATGTTGATTTTAAAAAATATTGAAATTAGGGTTGCACATCCCCTTAACCTTACTATGAAAAATAGTAAATGCAATATTTTGAACTATATTTAAAAATGTGAATATACCAATACCATCAATTGCTTCCTCCTAGAGGAAACTTTGTGATAGTGATTTTTTGAGTTGTTATAAAAACATGTTATAATTGTTTTCTGAGGTGTTAGGAATCAAAATACATGATTTTTCAAAAATGTCTGTATTGATGTGTGTGTGTGTGTGTGTGTGTGTGTGTGCGTGTGTCTGTGTGTGCGTGTGTGTGTGCGTGTGTGTTGTGTGTGTGTGTGTGTGTGTGTGTGTGTGTATACGCCTGGATCTCAGCTTCTACTCGATCGATTTTAACCAGACGGGTCTTAGTTTTTTTGTTTCTTTTTGCGCGATGGCGGGTCAAAAATCCTTTTTTTGATTTGGCCGATTCCTTTTTTTCTTTTATTTCAAATTTTCGATTTTCGAAAAATTTATTTTTGATTTTTTTTAATGATAGGATTTAAATTTTTTGATGGTATGGGTAGCATTCGAAAGAAAATTAAAATACCTATATTTTCTAAAAAAAAAAAAAGTTTCTAGCTATCACGGTTCTTTTGTTATTAACAAAAACGTGTTTTTTTTTTAAAAAGCTTATAATTTTTAAACTAAATGGTCAATTTTTTGGAGAAAAATCAGGATAGTGCAGAATATAAATAGCTATAATCTGTAGAAATTTGAATTCATTCTATTGGTTCGTTTTTGAGAAAAAAATTGAAAAATGAAAAAAGTGAGTTTTGAATGTCCAACGATTACGGGAGTAAAATTCGAACGGCATTCGAAAGAGAATTGAAATACCTATATTTTCTAAAAAAATTAATTTTCTAGCTATCACGGTTCTTTAGTTATCAACAAAAACAAAAACGTGTTTCTTTTTAAAAAGCTCATAACTCCCTAATAATGTTATCATCATTCTATCGAGTGGTCGTGTGGATTATCCCTTAAAAAAAAGATAATACAAAGACAACTCGTGAGATAGCCATTTCTTCAGTGTAAAACAGTTACGGGTAAGATTTCTGAAAATAATTTGGGAAAGGTTTTGATATAAAGTGCTAATTTCGATGACTTATCTAAAAACGAATGTAGAATTTTTGTATAAGGTTTTTCGGAAAAATCGTATACGCAAAATGGGGGTAAAGAGGGCCATCCTAGAACACATGTTTGCAACCGTCGCGAAGCGTAGCATAATGCTAGGATGGAAATTTAGAAAAAGTAAAAATAAAAATTCACAAACCATTTAACATAGTCTAACATTTAAAAAATAAAATATTAAATTAAAAAAATTGGAATTAAAAAATAAATAAAGGAATCAATAAATTAACTTTGAGGAAGCTACGTGTTTTTATATAAGTATAGTTTTAATAATACCTAATTTATAAACACTTTCGTTGCTGTGCGCTTTGAAGGTTATGGCTGCTCGAGGCGCCTTGGCAACGAATCGCACAGTAACTAACGCATCAGAAAAAACGTGTCCAATTATCGTGCACAGTAAATTCGTACATAGTTCCAAATGTGCTTGAGTTACTTGATTTATACAAAATAACAAAAAATCTTGAAACAAATGCTCTTAATAACATTTGATCTTAATCTAGTATAGTTTTGTCAATATAATACACGTTTTTTGTGTCGCAAAAAAATTTACTGCATACCTTATTACCTTTCATCTGCGAAACATTTCCTTAAGCTTTTTAACAAGGTTCGTTAAGAAAAGAGCAAAATCTCGGAATAAAAATTTTAAATGTTCTTTTTCGCAATTTAAAGTAAAAAAAATACCATGCATTCACTTGAAGTATAATATGAATGGACACTTAAGGTTTTAGAAAAAAAAATTAATGCATATTTTTAATAGATTTATAATTAATTATATGCGAAAGTATGCTTAGGGCACAATAATTGGCTACCCCACAATAAACCCTACAATGAATTTTGAAGCAAATAAGACAATTTTACTCTCGTATTTTTATTGAAACCACAAAATGTGATATTAAAACGATTAAAATACTGGAGTTATATAATTTATATATTGCAAATAGATTAAAAAATAAATAGACGGATTAAAAAAAAATAAAAAGAAATATATATCAAAGTCTATCAATAGAAAATAAAGTATTAAATTTTTAATATTGGAAGTAAAAATTAATTAAAGGAATAATTAAATAAAGTTTGAGGAAGGTAAGTGCCAATAAATTTTGGCAACGGTTTTTTTGAACGAATTACTAGAAAATCTTGTTTTTCAAGTATTACAGACTTACAAATGACATTCAACTAAAATCTTATCTTTTACATATTATTGAGTAGGTTTAAAAAAACACTGTAAATTCAACGAGATTTCAATTTACTATGCCAAATAGTTTTTATACCGTACGTTTTTCTTTCAGTGTAATAGTCGACTGCCACTACCCCCGTTCTCCCTTTCTATTATGATATTTAAAGAAGGGCAACATACCATATATCGCCTTGAGTTTTTCAGGCGGTATCGCTGGTTTTGGCAGGCTTCCTTTGAAGCGATTACATTTTCGTCCTTTCACACTGCAATTCTTCAGTGTTTCCAGTGCAACAATAGTGACAGCAACACTCTTAACAAAAGATGTATATCTTTTGTTTAAATTGTTAGTGCTGCCAACACTTGACGCTTCATTGATGGCATCTAAGTATCTGTCATAACACATGTGATATCCATTTCCACAGTGAATCTGGAAAAAATTTTCGATGATAATAAGTATAATAACTATTTTATTAGGAAAGTCTGAAAAATAGCATACCTTCCTAGCTTCTTGATTGATATGACCGAGAGAAACGTCACTCAATCCCACGGTAGAAAACGGATTTACTTGTCTAGTAGCTAAAATGTGAAGTTATTATTATTAATTTCAATAACAGTTATATCTTTTTATGATCAGTTAAGGATGTTCAATGGTTACAACCAAGTTAACAGAAGTCTTTGATATTTAAATATATATAAGAACTTTAAATTTTTTTATCATTTAATACCGAGCATTTTTCTTTTTTTTAAGAATTAAAATTATAGATGATCTGTTATAAAAAGTTAAGAAATATGTAAAAAGGTAAACAAAACACCAAGTTACAGATGTCTATATCGAATTTTTCATTATTTAAATTCATTTTAGAAAATGGTTGTCATTATCCACTGTTCGCAATGAATTTAGAAGTAGTGTATAACTATAGAAATAGTTAAAATAAAAATTTAGAAAGAATAATGTCAAATACTAAACTGTCGGTACTCTGGTAGAAATGTTAACCAGAAGCTAGCTGTTTTTTTAGTTAACTTTATCGCTAAAACGAGCATTGATTGTACTTAATAATTATGTACCAAAATCCAAAATAAATTATGGTACTTACACTTCATAAAATATGTATTTTAAGTAATAGTAGAACCTTTAGATGAATTATATTATTTTTTCATAACAATTTTGCTAAAAATCCTTTCATTTAATTAATACGTTAGCTATACATTATAGTTAATTTGTTACCAAGGTAACTACGTATTTTTATATAGGCCCGACATCCCCTTAAATATTAAAATTATTTGATTCTTACCATATTCGTCCATTTTGTTTAATATTTTATTTTGAAGATCAATATTTAATTGACGTTCGACTTGTCTTTCATCTTCCGTTTGTCTTAAACGCGATTCTAAAACCTTTATTCTACTCTTTAAGTTTGCGATCTCTTTTGTATAATTATGTCTGTGATCTGTCTCATTTCTTCTTTTCTTCTTCGATTTTTTTACTTTTTTATTCTTAGAATGATTATTTGCTGTCAAATCTTTATTGTTTAAGTTACTTGAACTTGCTCTATTTTCATTTTTGGAATTACCCACAGGATTTTCTGTAACCTATAAAATTTTAATTATACTTTATACTCAATAAATGTTAATTTAAGGATGCCGATGCTAATCATGCAAGTATAGTGCGTTATATCAATGCTTATATAGTACGATAGATAATTGTATATAGTACGATACACTATTGTATTGATGCGTCTCTTACAATATTTTATTCTTTCAATCCATTTTCGATGCATCATAATATGCATCGAATTCAAGCTTAGAGCAAACTTGAAAACGTTATCAAAAACGTTATTGGCTAATACAGTCGGTAAAATAGGTTTGTGTCTACATGCGCGCTTAGCGTCCGAATTTCTTTTCACTCTTAAAAGAATGATAGCCGGATGTTGTGAAACATTTAAAGATTGATTTTGATTGGTCTGTAAGGAATGGGTGCAAAGATCCGCTACTTCTGGTACATTTGTATTGCTTCATTTGAATTTTTGTTATTAATATTTCAAACTATTCAAAGGTAAATTATTAAATCAAAATATAAAGATTAATTTTTTGGTCTCAAAAATTATCTGATTATGGAATCTTATTGAAAAATTATATATTCAGAACCTCAAAACCAAAATAGTACGTGGGCAGCGTGTTTGGATTTTGCTATCTTTTTATTAAATATACTTTAATATATAAATCGTATTTGAAAAATTATCGTAGTGTTATTTAATTATTGTTGCATTTGAATAAAAATAAAAATAAACTTTGATACGCAGTAATTCATCACAATAATTGCATCATCTACCCTAATTTAGATAAAGTATTTTTTTCAATAAGCCTTACAATGTATACAGTGACCAACATACACGCGCGCGTTTATAGTTATAATATATATATATATATATATATATATATATATATATATATATATATATATATATATATATATATATATATATATATATATATATATATATTTATATATATATATGTACATACATGTTATACAGGAGCACTGGTAAAAAGATCGTCGAAAATGTTTTCGGGTAAAATATTATCAATTACATTTGGAAAAGTAAAGCCAGAAGTATTTTTATTTCTTTCATCTAGTGCTTCATTTTGTTCTACCAACATTTGCTTCGGAAAATTATCACTATCCTTTCTTGTATCTTTCAAAGACATATTATCTTTAGAATTTTTTGACAACTGCCAAACAGAAAATTATTTACTTATAAACCCAGTCCCTCATACAGTTATCTCAAATATCAATCTAATATCGAATTGAAGACTGTTAATTTTGAGATAAAGGTGACACTATTATTAGTAGAAATATTTTATTAGTATTAAAATATATCAAAATATTAATAGTATTGCGACACACGTTTATCTCCTAGTCTCTGATATCTATATACTAGATCTACAGGCGCAAAAGTACTCGGTCGCTTTTACAAATGAAAAATTTTCTTTTTCTTAAACTATACGATTATAAACTATTTTTGTTATTTTTCCCTTAAAAAACGTAGTGTTATAGTAATAAACGTATAAGTACATCCTTATTATACCAGCACGTGAATTTTCTTATTTTCAGTAATCATATGAAGAGTAATCTTATTTAAATTTTAAGTGACTATTATTCCAAGGTATTTTAGAGAGATGCTTTCGAAGTTTGCATTCTTAATTAATTAGTGACTAAATTAATTATTGAAACACACGCACAATCTGTTCACTTCAAAGAATGTGCCTCTGCTTAAATATTTGAGCAAATATGTATATTAAAAAATAAATTTGAAAAAACACTAAATGCCGGTAATTGTGTATAACGTATGTGAGTAAAGCATCCGCTTGACTACTTCTCTGACATACTATGTACATAACGTATTAGTAACTAAATTGATCAAATAAAAAATCTATATACCTTTATAGGTTTTTTATTTATTTTAGAAGATTTTTTCAACACATTGGAGTCATCTGTGGAACTTTTTCTTTTTTTAGATGGTTCATTCTGTAATAATAATTTATGGCATTTATATAGTTATAGTAAAATAACAGAAAATTGATTATTACTACACAAAGTTTGTATCTACATTTTGTAAAACGTATTATTATTAATATTAATATTATTATTATTATTATTTATAGAATACCTTTCTGTGGGAATCATGCTTCTCTTTTTTTATTTTTTTCAGACTATTATCATCGGTTGATTTAACTTTACTAGACTTTTGTGATTCAGTCTTTCGTTTTCTATTTAACTTACTGTTCTTATCCTTGTTACTATTTACATTTATTATTTCCTATTAAACATAAAATTAATTATTAGAATTACCTATATGATAACTGTAGTGTAAAATTTTAATAATGTCAAAATAAATTAATGAAAACATGAGTAAAGGAAAGTGTATAAAACACGCGATCGGAAAAATCTATTTGCGCTAATATCTACATTATTACGTATTCATGGATACGAAAATTCGCCTAATTAGGCGCCTTTAGATATTTTTACGTTTCAAAATTAAAATATAAGTTACGGCACATAAAAGACTAAAGTCAAGTAAAAATTTGAAGAAATGTAATACGCGGATTTTAATTGCCTCTTTATACTCATGTCACGGGCTTTAGTCACTTCATACAAAGGTGATTATTTAGCTCATATGACGTTTTTCACACGAGCGAAAAAAAAATGATAAAAGTTACATCTTTTTATGCATCTATTTCTAATTGTATTTTATACCATAAGAGATGAATAATCATATTAAAGTTATGATTTTTATGTTAGAGTGGTATAAAAGATATATTATTATTTTAGTAGTATTCTATACATCTGTAACGGTCAGCATTTAAAATCACGTTAACATGTCTCCAAATTTTGACGTCACTCCAAGATTCTACGTGAATATCGGTGCGAATAGATTGTCCGTTATACAATTATATGTTTTAGATAATATTGATGTATTATTAAGAACTGTAGCAGGTCTACTAAAAATAGAAAAAAATCAGTAAATGGGCAGAAAATGTCTAGTTTCTATAGATTTCAGATAAAATACCAGATTTCTATTTTAACTGAGAATTGAAACCGCTATTTGAACAACAGTAAAAGGTTACTATTACTCATTAATGCAATAAAGATGTCACTACAATTGTCATTGCTTATGCTATTAATTATGTAATTGAGCCAAGTACATATACTTTGTCAATCAATAAAAAGAAAGTATGAAAATAAGTTTATCTTTGCATTAATTAGTAAGACAGATTACAAATCAATATGATTTGAAAGTATAAAAAATTTTCTTATCAGTTTTCAAAACATCGTATGTTTATGATCATGTTCAACAACTGTGAAAGTATTTTTGTGCTATTTACTATTTGCACTTTTTGAATCAATCTATTGTATTTTATAAATTGAGCATAATCACGATATCTTTGTGTTAAATTTTAATAGTGAGTTGATCTTTAATGTGCAATATATAATTGGAAAAAATAACTTTGATTTGTTTACAGCAACATTTTACAAGATATCAATGTAAATCGTTATTTCGCTAATTGATTTTGACTCATCGTCATAATGAATCGTTCTTTTTAGGTTTGTACGGGCTTTGCAGCATGACAAAATGTACTATTTTAACAATCTTGAGTAAATAGACAATGAAATATTTATGCCATTCTGTACGATAGTAAATGTGAAAACGATTACAAGAATTCTTTAACTCAATGTTGAAAATTGGATTCTATTTTCATCGTTAGGGAAAGGTTACAAAAATTTTAAAATAGGGTTAAAGTAGTAAAGAAATTAAATATTTAATTATATTATTTATTAATAGCTATTGGATATGTCGATCGACATAAGCTATATAGATTAATTCTCAATTAGTTTGCCTGACCCATCTCGTGTCTGTTTGTATTCAAACCAATAGTTTTTAGAGTTATTTATAATTTATTTATGATGAGAAAAGAAAAAAAGCTTGAAAACTAAAGTCTATTAATAGTATTTTGACTCATATATATTTATAGCACGGTGTGACCTAAGTCCGCACATAGGTCACGCCTATCCGTGACTTAAGTAGTCAATTATTGCACCGTGTTTATCGAACTCGCTACGCTTGCGCACTAACCTTATGGTGCAAAAATGGACTGCTTAAGGCAGAATAGACGTGTCAGCGGACTTAGGTAAGCGTGCTATAAAATAGTATACGATACTTATGACTTAAGTGGCCCATCATACAACGTGAATTATCGTCCTCTCTATACACGGAAAGACCGGCGCACTGTGCAGTACGGTGAAGTACATCATCACACATAGCGCGGGTCCGTTCATTGCACAGCACCGTGCACGGCATTGTCAGCGACAGTCCAAGCATGATGCGCGATAGTGTCGACACTGTCGCTGACAATGCCGTGCACGGTGCTGCCCAGTGAACGGCCCCGCACTATGTGTGATGACGTACTTCACCGTACTGCACAGTGCACGGTCTTTCTAAGTACGCTGGGGCGCTAACTTCACACCGTGCAATAATGGGCCACTTAAGTCACACGTATCGTAATTTACTATTTTCTCGTATAGTTCTCACTGAAAACGATAATAATTAGAAAGTGTGTAAAACTCTTCTTTTACGAGAAAAATTTTCAGACCTTATATACGTACCAAATTAATGCTTCTGGAAGTTGTATGATAGTATATGACTATTGAATTTCATAAATATTTGGTATAAATGTTACATAGATCTCTTCTTTCGTATCAATGACTACTGCTTTCTGCTTGATTTTGTTAATATCATGAAAAACGTATCTAGATTTTCTTTTTAAAACCTTAAAAATGTGGCGTGCTACTGGTACATCATTTTTATTATTAAACTCATTATCGCCAATAATCCAAATACGACCACAAAAATAACACCCATTACGTACATGTAGAAAATAGCAAACTTGAACAATTTCTCCTGTCTCTGTCTGAATGACTGAATCATTTGTTTTTTGTGCCCATGCATAGCTTACGCTATGAATATACATTGATTTATAAATGCATCGGTCATAAGTTTTTATACAAATAGATTGATCGTTCATAAAGTTTCTGAAAAGTTTTTGTATTGAAACATTTTCCAATCCATTTCCTATTAAAGTAGAACTTTAATAGCATTTTAAAGAGGCAGTCTCTCAATAAACAACGATTTGCTGTATTTAATAGCAGTATCTGAATTACTTTCTTTGTTAGCTAGAAAATATTGGAAATTTGATTTTCTCAGCCATTTATCAGCAATTTGTTTTACGCATCCATTGGGAGCATTTATTTCTCTCATAAACTGATAGATACCATTTTCGAATGGAAACGCTGAAGTGGCCCATAACGGGCCAGTACGTCGTACAGCAGTCGCATAATGAAGTAGCGAATGGAGATTGAAAGTTAAAAACTTAATATCATAGAAAATCTGAGTTTCTCCTACGAATTTTAGTAAATAATATTCGCACGTTTTTATTTCGGATTCCGTTATGGAATCTTTTAGAAGTGTGTAAATGCAATCCACTAATTGAGCGAACGAACAAAATAAATCGTCTGGTAGTATACCGTGTAAGCATGGCAAACATATAAAAATTAACCATGTTTTTAATTCAGTTGCTTTGAATTTATCAAATAAATCTAATCTACGAATAGATCTACGGATTTCTCTACAAAGATTAATACTGCTCATACGTTTATTAATTTTTTCACGATCAGATTTTGTGAAATTGAATGTATTCCAACGATGAAAAAATTGACGTGTTACGCCGAGCAATGTACCGTGCATATAATTAGGAGGTAAATTCCAGATTATATCAAAATTATTTACTTTGAGTAATATGCATTCACCTTTTACGCCATTTATGCGTTTCCGATACTTCATGCTTTTCTGAACGTCTTTCACGTGATCTTCATGAGATCTTAAAGCAGGATCACTGTCTAAAAAAGGATACCGCATTGATCCACTATTGTATACACCAAAATGCTGACAGTAGCTACATCCAGAACTACCATTAAATTTGATTCTATTTTGCAATAACGGTCTCGCTACGCTATTAACACAGCCGAATAATAGAACAACCTTTTTGTTTAGTACCAGTCCTGTAAAATGATCAATAATGTTTATACCAGTTGATGCAAGATACTCAATTTCTTCTACAAAAGTAGACAAGTAGAGATCAATAAAAGCTGGCGTTGGCTCTTTTTCAGTTTGCCATAATGCAGCTAAAATAATGTGTTTGAATCGTACATTAGGCGTTAGTTCATTCAAATGTAGTTGTAATGGCCATAGACTTTTTTTGGCACTGTTGAAAAGTTGGGCGCCGTCGATATTAAAATTCAAAGTTAGTGCTCCAGGTAAATGCTTTTGAATGTCTTTATATATTGAGCAATCATAAACACCACGTATAGTTTCATCATAACACGACAATACTGCTTTTTGTAGAATTCTTTTAAATTTTCTTGAATATTTGGCTGATTCAATAACAGTTCCAATTGATATTTTATATCAATAGAAATGAAATAATTTGTTGATTTAGCAGATATAGTAAACGTTTTACTGCACGTTTCACATGTTACCGAAGTAGAAACATTTTTCTGTGTTTCGACTGTAAGTAACTTGACATTGCATGCTGAACAATAATACTGCTTTTTCAACTTATCTGACGGCGGAGTAAGAATTTTCGATAGCAAATAAGGTGTATAATTCAAAGTCATAAATTGGGGCCCAGCCAATATTTTCACGAAGTCTATCAATGCTATTTGCTCATCTCGATTACTATTGAATCTTATAATAAAACCTCGAATCATTAACAATACATTTGAAACTGTTAAGTTCGCCAATGGAAACATAATGCGATTATCTTGATCAAAACTATTATCAACATCTGTTGCGGGAAATAAATATTCGTCGTCTTCAGATTCAGTGTCACTATCATATATGACATTTTTATTATTTAAATCATTATAAGGAACTTCAACAGGAGTATCACTTTCAGAATTAATGTTGATTTCATCACTTTCTATTACGTCATCATCGGATAGTGCCACCTCTAAATCAATATTGTTGTATAAATCTCTACTGTTTATACATTGTTCAGGAATATCTTCATATAAATCTTTATCTTCTAGGTTTAAATTACTATTAGGACTCTTAGAATCTTTGACAAATTATTTCACTATGAGTAAACGAGTAAGATATAGTGTTTTTATTTGTAAAACTCGATAAAAAAATGTTAACTTTTTGAAAGCCGGTGTTTATATTTAATTATATTTAAAAGTGTATCCATACCAGTTGTACTACTATTTAGAGAATACATAAATATAAAATTTGAAAAAAGATTGATCATTGACTAAGTGACGGAAGTTATAAAAATTTGACTGTGAATGAATGACTGCTGCCCTTCAAGTTACACATCCCTGGTACAGTCACCATTTTTAAAAAGTGATTGATTTATGTATTTTGTTGTTTTTTTTTTCGAGAAAACCTAAGCTTTTTCGAATTTTTCACCGCCTTATTGGTTCCGGCACTTTAAATTTCGAAAGTCTAATAGTAAAATCTTGATCAGCAGCCTCGAAATCAAATTAATACCATTCCTTTATTTATGCACATATGGCTTAATTGTTTTATGATTTTGATATTGATCTTGCAATCAGTTGTTGGTCCAAACAATTGCCAACACTTAGTAGATAAATCATTTTCGTTGGGTTAGATAATTTTCTACCAGAGTACTTCCATATATTTAGTATAGGGACAAACATTAATTTGATATTTTCATAATTTTTCCGCCTAGTAAACTGACCAATTTGTTTTCAATTGTATTTTTTTTTCTGTACCTTTAATGATAGGGCAGGTTTTGTAAGTTGCACTATTAAAATTAGACAAGGTCATCATAGACATTCCCCTTTAAATACTTTGAAGAACGGATTTCTTACATAAATTGTACACTGATCAAAACTTATGAATGACTTTAAATAGTTCAGCATTAAGTGAAGATAACAGAAAAAACTGTCTCCATATTCAAGTGAATCTCATTTTTCCATGTGTATGTATATGAACCATTGCAAAATACTTGAAACTTTCGATTTTCAATATAAAAATCATAATAGATTTAAACAAGAGTATTACGAAATGAATATTGTTTTCCTGTACATAGAGAAAATTCTAAAAGAAACTTAATTATTTATACAGACCAAATGACTATTTTCTATTGCATCTCTGAGTTTAGGAAATCAAATGCTTTTACTTTAAAGGGTAAATTATTGAAATGTAGAAAAAGTGTTTCGCCCTAAATCTAAATGAAAACTCCTTTCCTATCATTGTGCGCAAGAAACAATTCTTTATAAGTTTTAAGTTTTTAGAAATGGTTCATCTACTAAAAGATTATGATTAATTAGGGAAAACCCCGGCTTTAAAAAAGTTAATCAACCATTTTGTTTAAGTAAAAACTTACTTTGTAATTGGTTGGTATGAGATAATAATATTTTTTGCCATCTTCTATGGGTCCACCTGCTAACTTTGCGGTGATTATAGGTATTACATAGATATAATTTATAATTTTTTTTCTTCTCCATTTTTAAATAAGATAAAAAACTGAAAAAAAGAAGAAAAAAATATTTTTTTATTTCACGGACTAAAATATTTTGTTTCAGGCAGCCTCATAAAATACTTGACTTAACCTACTAAAAATGTTCATTAATTGTATATAGTACATTACGATCTCGCTACGCTCGGGCCCTAACCTCACGCCATGCAAAAAAGTGCTACTTAGGTCACAAGTATCGTTCAGAATTTTATAGCACTACCTACCTAAATTCGCTGTCCGCCTATCCGTACGCTAAGTTGTACTTTATTACACCGTGAGATTAGCGCACGAGCGCAGTGAGTAGACCCGGATACGTGTGACCTAAGTGCGGGCTTAGGTCACACAGTACTATAATATACTATTATTTTTTCTGTGAATCACTTTGTAGCATCTAATAAGTTAGGAAAGCTGTGTTCGGGAAAGACTTAGTTTGTTAGTGTACAAACAAGGGTATAAAGGTTATTATGAAAAGCCAGTGGGGGGATTTCGTTGCCCTCGAATAAAAAGTAGTCAACTCAACGCCTGGTTATAAAAGTGGTCATCTTGGTGCCCGGTTGGAGAAGGGGTTATCTAGATGCCCGGTTATAGGTTTCAATTCAACGCCGGATTAGAGAAGCTGTCATTCCATGAGCGAATTCTTTTACCTCTGATTTAGGTTTTAGGTACTGTTATAATATATTTTTTCGTAGAGCTTTATATGGCTTTCCCTTCTTAAAAAAATTATGGCTGTAAGGAATAGGCACGAAGATCCGGCACTTTCGCTATATTTCAATTTATAAAATTGAATTTTTATTCTAAACTATTTAAAATTAAAATAATAAAATGAAAATATAACGAAGTGATTAATTTTTTGTTTTGAAATCACAATCAAAAATATAAATTCATAACTTCAAAAACAAAACAGTACACGCGTAGCGTTACTGAAAAATATACTGTAACAGTACTGAAAACCTAAATCAAAGCTAATCGAGTGCTCAGTTGACTCCTTCTGTAATCGGGCGCCGAGATGACACCTTTTTTAACCGAGCGCTGAATTGGCTCGCCTTCTTTAACCTTTTTTCTAACCGGGCATCGATATAACTTCTTCTCTAACCGGACGCTGAGTTAGTTTCTTTTTATTTGGGTGCACCGATTTTGACTATTATTATAATGAAGGATACCATTTTCATTCCCTTCTAATATAAGTATATTGCTGCTTTCTCACAGAGGAAGCTTTATGATGATGAAAAGAAGTTTACAAGAAAACATATTAAAACATGTTTTGAGTAATCTGATTTTCTTTAGGCAAAGCTTAAAAGTTGATTCATTTAATAATGAATACCTCACTTGTATCTACAAAAGTGCACAAAATTTGGAAGTCGATAAATGAAAAAATAATGATTTTCCAAAATTGGTCAGACATTCCTTCCAGATAAAGAAATATCTGCCTTATACAGTCCTCTGTCCTAATCAGCAATAATGTTGAAATAGTACATTGTTGGATTATTAAAATATATTTCAAGTAAAAATATTTAATTTTTACATGCCTGGTAAAAAAATGGTCAGATTTTCTAGCTAGTTCACTATAATTATTGCGCAGAAATTTCACCATATTTTGGCCACAAATTATAGAATCGATCACAGCAATCAGTGTATTACCGGCTAATGGAGGTCATACAGACCTAAAAATTTTCAAAAAATCAATTTTCTTTTAATTGATTTTTTAATTATATGTAACGAAATAATGAATAATAATTATATATATATATATATATATATATAAAATTATTATTAAAATTAATATTTTATTTATAAATAAAATAATAATATAAATTATTCATATATATATGTGAATAATTTATATTATTATTTTATTTAATGGAACATTATATGGCTTAAGGTAGTTCTTTAAGGACTCGTGAGTCAATGCAGTACTCACCGAAACAATAAATATTAAATTAACATTTTCTTACTCAAATCATGTATGAGAATAGTACTTATCGATACTCGAGTACTTAGCGAAGCTCGGGCGACAATCACACTCGTGTCAGAATCATTTTTCTCACGAGTATCGAACTCTATTTTTTGACACAACGTGCGTAAAGTGCTATTTTAGAGCTCGCTTGAAAACCTAGGCGTGGGAAAAAGTAGTACTTTACGCACGGAGTGTCAAAAAACTATTTATGAACTTACATGACTTTTTAAGTAAAAGGGTGATGTAAACAGAGTAGAATAGTACATTATGTAACAAGGGGCGAAAGTAACAGATTTTTCTCGCGGGTGGGTTTAGTGCCCGAGCGACAAGATTTTTTACGAGGGTGCGTTTACTGCCTGAGTGAAGCGAGAGCAGTAATCACCCGAGGGAAAAATCTTTTCGCGAGGGCAGTAACCACCCAAGAGAAAAATCTACTTTCGTCCCGTGTTACATATATTATTTTATTCCACACTCGACTGTGGCCACCTTTGGACTCCGAAAAGCGGGCCAACGCGTTTTTTTTCTTTATATTTTGCTTAGTGGAAAAAGCCAGTATTTTCATGAATTTATTACAAAATTAATAATATTATAAAAATTGAAAAAAAAAAAAAAATTGATCCGCAAATTCAACTTTCGCCCCACTAATTTTACTTTCGCCGCAAATTTTACTTTCGCCCCGATAATTTTACTTTCGCCCCGCTAATTTTACTTTCGCCCAGCTAACTTTACTTTCGACCCGCAAATCGGATTTGCGGGTAAAATATGCAATTTTCGCGCCGATTTTCGGGGGCAAAAGGTCGCCATTTGTCTCGGGTGTGGAATAAAATAAATAATTTGTAACGGCACTAACTCATGATTCACGTAGTAGCGCGAAATAGTATTAGGAAAACAGCGATTTTCTATTTGCAATGATAATAGTACATTTCGATACTAGTGCGAGGATTTGATTTTCCCCTCGTATGACTGTTTGCACCCGAGCGAAGCGAAGGTGAAAAGGTCACACGAGGAGAAAATCAACTTCTCACACAAGTGTCGAACCGTATTTTTTGACACGACGTGCGAGAAGTGAGATTTTTGCACGCATCGTTTAACGCAGCGTGCGAGAAATCGAACTTCTCGCACGGAGTTTCAAAAATATATTTTTAAAAAGGTTGGCTTGACACATATTTTTTGTACTTATAAGAAAGCGCATAATTTGATCTTTAAGAACATATAAGTCGGCAACCTATATTTTAAAAAATAGAGAAAAATTCTTTAGAGTTTAAAGAATACGCTAGAATTTTGTTACTTTCGGATCCCATTTTTTGATATTTTAGAGAACTACCTTAGGGGGTCTTGGACCTAAAAATTTTCAAAAATTCCATTTTGTCATGGAATTATTCAATTATATATGTTATTCTGAACCTAAAAAAAGTGATTTGGATCAAAAGTTTAAAAAATTTGAGATGATATACCTATCTAAAAGGGCTTAATATTTTTAAAGTGACGAAAAATTGATTTTCTTCTTTTATTTTTTTGTAGATTTCTGAGACGAAAACATTTACTTAATGTATTTTAAAATATAAAAAAGATTATTATTATTAAGTATAGAAGTTAAATAGTTAAATAATTATTAAATTTAGATACGGGATTTCTTATAAAAATAATATGAACTATATTATTGTGTAATTTTTTAAATCTAATGGACTCGTCTTTTAACCATTTAAAACTTCTGTTCTCGTAAAGTGACTAGTCGATGACGCAAATGTCGACAGCATCTTTTACGATATTAATACTCTTCTTTGTATATATGTATGTATACCTACCTACATGAATATAACTCATCTCTGACATAACTATATAACTCGCCTGCTAATACAAGTGTAAAGGCTAGGACACTTAAAAAAACACAGAGCATAGACACAAGAAATAACATTGGTTGTATATCTATATATATCGGGAACAGCGAGGAACAGCGAGGAACAAGAGGTATATATAGATATATAACCAATGCTATTTCTTGTGTCTGTGCTCTGCGTTTTTTTAAGTGTCCTAGCCTTAAACATACTTGACACTATAGTGTAGCAGCCAGGTACGTTCCCGTGGCCGTTTCAATCGGACCGACTCCACCAAGGTTTTTCTTATGTATTTTTGCCTGCTGAATCCGAATTTCGAGGGTGGATTGTCAAAAAAATGGCAGATAATTTGTTATAAACAAATTATGACAAAAATCGCATTTTTTCGACTTTTCTTCATCATTCAATTTTTTTCTTCACTACATATCGTCGCTTCCCGGTTAAAAGGCGTTATTTAAAAATCGGCCTGAAAAAGGCGTTATTTGGAAATCGACCTGAAGAAGGCGTTATCTTGTAATCAATCTGAAAAAGGCGTTATCTAGAAATCGTCCTGAAAAAGACGTTATCTAGAAATCGGCCTGAAAAAGGCGTTATCTCGGCATGAACCTGAAGAAGGCGTTATCTCGCGCGTAAATTTTTTTTACTCTAATTTAAGTTGGCAACACTGTCAACATTTTCTTTATTTAATTTCAGAAATATGTTATATGATAATAGTGTACAATTTTTTAAGTTAACTATACAAATGCGGGGCGATAGTAAAATTAATATTTGTTTTTTTTTTATTAACGATTTTTGTATGCAATACTATATTGATTTTATAACACACACACACAGACACACACACACACACACACACACACACACACATATATATATATATATATATATAGTATATACAAGTAGCTCTTGTTTTTAAGGCAAAAAAGATAATTAATCTAGATAGCGAGAGCTTTCATTTACTTTTTTGTAAAAATAAAAAATGTTAATTTCTTGTAAAGTTATATGAGTTTGGAGATATTACCGCTTTTACCGCTTTTTAACATTTTTGGTGTATCTTAAACATATCTTCAAACTGTAACGCGTGTCTAGCCGCGATTCTAATCTACCGCGCGAAGGTAGTGAGCGCGCGCGCGCAACTCCTGCGCAGCCGAATCGAGGCGCGCCGCGCGTAGCGAATCGGTCTCGCGACGCGTAAAATGCCCGTCATCCGTCGCGAAGCTGCTAACTGGTTCCCGCGAGAAAAGGGAGCCATCTTCGTGTAGACTCTCGTGCTGTGCACATCGTCGGCTAACCCTATCTCATATTTTAGTATCCGCGCCGTCCTTTTTATTTTTATAACCGCGAGTGTAGAGTGGAGGCGCCGACCGGCAAGCGTGCGAGAGAGCAAGAGCGAGGGCAAGTCCGCGCCACTTGTGCCACGAGCGAGAGACGGCAGCGAGCCAGACTGCCAACCCATATAAGCGAGAGCGAGAGAGAGGGAGAGGGAGCGCACAACTGCCGAGAGAGCGAGAGAGAGTCGAGTGCACCGGCTGCTTCTTAGATCGGTAAGTTATATTCTCCTCTCGCGTATTTCATGTAAAAGGCTTGCACGGAAATCGCCCCGTGCAAGCTTTCTGTGCCGTGTACGTGCGAGTGTGTGTCAGCTCGCCGTACTTAACACTGCGCTCGAGCATAGCAGCTTCGCCGCGCGCCGTGTAGTTCGCGCGTTTGAATGTTAACGGTCGCGCGCGAAATAACTCTTTGTTCTAATCAGCACAGGCGTTGTGCTTGTAGAGATTAGTAATTGTAAATATATTGTGATATCTAGTTACTCGTCGCGTTGTTCATTACAACCTGTCCTTCTCCCGGATACCGCCGCCTCCGCGGGAAAACGACTCCGCCGGTCGTTTTCATATCTGAGCATAGTGGCCGCGCGCTTTACTCTTCGAGCGCGCGCTTTTCACTCAGCGATCCAATTAGTTGGAAAGCGAAGTTCGTGTGCGATCTTCGCGTTGTTTTCGGGATTCCAGGAGCAGATCCCCGGGCAAGTCATTTTAGTCTGACACCCGCGGCACCGTGTTCTAGGGCATCGCTGGCCTGTGGCTTGTTGGGATTTTCCGCCACTAGCCATCCCGTTACAAAACTCATGTAACTTTTAAAGGAATAATAAAAAGCAAATTAAAGATCTCGCTTTCTAGTTTAATTCGAGTTTAAATCTCTTTTTTTTATTTTTTTATTATTTTTCCTGCCGAATTGGCTAGCATTTGAAAAAGGGTAATTTTTAGCATTTGCTTCTGGAATTAAGAAAAATACCTTTTCTTATTCCCAATTTTATTAATATAATTATTCGAATAAACAAAGTGTAAAGAAATATATACCCCACGGCGTGCGGAAAGTTCGTTTTTTCACCATACCCTGGCTGAAAGTACCACTTTCGCTCCCGGCTCCGAAACGCGAATGTGGTATTTTCGGCTCGGGTATGATGAAAAATCGTATACACAACATAGGGGTAAAGAGGGCCACCCCAGAGCACGTGTTTGCCACCCTCGCCTTCGGCTCGCCTGGCAATTTACACCTGCTCTGGACTGGCCAACTCTTTACCTCCCTTGTTGTGTAATATACTATTCCGAACGCGTTGCCGTTCGGAAACGAACTTTTTAACACTCCGTGCGTAACGCTCCATTTCGTACACGCTCTAATAAGAAAGCATGCCCTAAATCAAGCTTCTCACGCATCGTGTCAAAAAATAGTGTTCAATACACGAGTGAGAAAGTAATTTTGTCCTTGTATGGCCTTCTCCCCCCCGCTTCGCTAGGGCGCAAACGTCCACACGAGGATAAAATCACTTTTTCGCACTTGTATCGAAAATAATTATTTCAGAACTATAAGTGTGCAAAATCGAACTCTGCGCAGCTCGTTAGGAGAAATAGTATACGTCACACGTGCGCAATAGATCACCCGCACTCGTCTCTTTTATATATCGCCCGTGCTGTGCTCGCGCGACAAACTCGACTCGTGCGGGAATGACCTATTTTGCGCACTCGTTGCGTAATGTAATTCCGTAACTTGTGAGGAAAAATAGTGTGTACGCTACGCGTGCATAAAGAAGGAAATTATGCACGCGCGAAGATTGACGCTCGATTGGCCCGGGTATGGTGAAAAATAATATACGCAACACAGGGATAAAGAGGGCCATCCAAAGCACATGTTTGCCAGCCTTGCCTTCGGCTCGTACGGTAATTTACACGTGCTTAAAAGTTACATGAGTTTGGAGATATTGCTTTTACCGCTTTTTAACATTTTTGGTGTATCTTAAACATACCTTCAAATTCACGTAACTTTTAAGGGAAATGGTTAGCATTTGAAAAGGGCAATTTTTTAGCATTTGTTTCTGGAATTAAGAAAAAACCTTTTCTTATTCCCAATGTCGAGAGAAGGGATGTCGTTTTGGATTGTACACGAGTATTTTCCGTTCCTTTATGGCATAAAGAAGTAGTAGAAAAAATCTGTTTGGGAGGTGTGTTTAAAAAATTATATAATATTGGTTATTACAAATATTTATTATATATTTATTATAAAATCAATATAGTATTGTATAAAAAAATCGTTAATAAAAAAAAAAACAAATATTAATTTTACTATCGCCCCGCATTTGTATAGTTAACTTAAAAAATTGTACACTATTATCATATAACATATTTCTGAAATTAAATAAAGAAAATGTTGATAGTGTTGCCAACTTAAATTAGAGTAAACAAAATTTACGAGCGAGATAACGCCTTCTTCAGGTTCATTCCGAGATAACGCCTTTTTCAGGCCGATTTCTAGATAACGTCTTTTTCAGGACGATTTCTAGATAACGCCTTCTTCAGGTCGATTTCCAAATAACGCCTTTTTCAGGCCGATTTTTAAATAACGCCTTTTAACCGGGAAGCGACGATATGTTAGTTAATATGTTTTTAAAATAAGTATTGTTTCATTTCAATTTATTTAAGCTATTTTTATTAATAAAAATTTTTCAAATATCTCGAATTAGCGTGTTACATGTTTTCCTGGGATTAGTAATATGAAGTAACTACGTACTTTGACTAGTTTATGTTTATTTGTTTAACATAATAATAACTACACGAAGTAACCTGCCAACGTAATAAATTATTTTTTATAAATACAATAATTATTATACTTTTTTGTATTAAAAAAGTGTAAGCATGCATCGTAAGTTTAAAAATCGCGCCAACAAGCAGTCGGAGTCTGCGCGAGAATTTTCCGCGCTCTTGATTACTAACGCGTTTAAACTTGTTTATAACAAGCAGAGCCTCGCGTGCGTGAATGCATGTCATTGCGTATCATTTATATTTCGTCAAGCAGTGAATTTGGAATGTGTTTATGGATCTACATTATGTTTAAATCTTAACTAAAATGAGTGCTTTAATTAGCGTAAACCAGTGCATTATTTGCCTAAAACGGAAAAATACAAAAGTTTCTAGTACAGAAAATGGTCGAAATAAAATTATCGAAGCTGCTAATGTACGTCGCGACGACGTGTATCATCGACTAAACTTGTTGACTAAAGATGGTAAGTTACATAAATTATAAAATGTTACGCAGCTTTTAAGTTAGTAATTTTAATATGAGTTTGAGAAACGATTAGTATTTTTTTTATTTTAGATATATTTCATTATCATTTAAACAATTGTTACAAAAATTACACTTATACAAAGACTATCGATAGTTTAAAGACTAAAAACATAGAAAATGTAAATGTACTTAATGTAGAGAATGAAGTTAATATACAGTCAAGTTCTGAGCAAGTTGAGCAGCGTAAATCGAAAAGAACAAGTAGCGATTTCTCTATAAACAAGAACGTTTGTATAATATGTAACCAAACGAAAAAAAGAAAGATTCGGTATTACAAGAAATGCAAGACATTACAAGAGTAGACAAATTCTTCAATGCGACTCAAAAATTTCTGGATGACGTTTTTACGAGGACAGTCGCTTTTTATGATAGTAAGTCTTGTTGCGCAGCTAGGTTAAAATATCATAGAAAATGCTTACGCGAATATGAATACAAATATGAACAATTAACAAAAAGCGAAAATGAAAAGAAAAATGATGCAAATGAAGGCGAAGAAGAAAAGAAAAGTGATGAGAACGACAGGTCTTTGGAATCGCAGAATTATTTGCTTGATATTATACAATCTATAGAGTCAAGGTTTTACATTGGTGAAGTATTTTCTCTTAAAGATTTACTAAAGCTTGTCCACGATAAATATGGGAATGATTTCCGAGTGAAAAATGCTAAAATTAAATCTTGTCTTATCGATTACTTTCAAGAACAAGTTTGTTTTGTTTATCGTAAACAAAAAAATCTATCACAACTTTTCTATTGTTCTAAAATGAAAAATACATTCGAAAATTCATATAATAATGACTGTATATCTGAATGTGCAAAAATCTTAAGAAATTCACTCAGTGAAGTTAATTTTGATTTAGAAGACAAGTTCTGTGATGAAACTGACATAAAAGAGTCTCTGGCCAACATGAGAATTCCTAAACCTTTCTCACAGTTTTTATCGAAACTTTTCAATGTTAAAGAAAAAGAACTATCCTCTTGCGTAGATTTTGAAACCAATGAAACCGAAACTGAAAATAATTTAAAATTATTACGAATGAAAAGCCTTTTTCAGATAATTTATTTTATATTAAAAAACGGTATGAAGAAAACTCCATAACATTCACTTACGGCTCTATTTATATTTGCTGCAACGAAAAGTAAAAATATCATAACAATATTAAATCGCTTAGGCCTTTCTATTAGTTATGATGAAGTTCTAAGGATCAGAGCTCGGCTTGCCGCTTTTGCTATACAGAATTCTCAAAACGAAGTACCTCTGCCTAATCATTTTAATAAAAATAGTTACACTACTGCAGCGTTCGACAACTTCGATCATAACGAAGCTACGATTTCCGGATTAGATTCTACGCACGATACAGTTATCGTACTCTTTCAAGATTTCAATGAATTATATAAACAGTCAAAACCTAATATATCAGATACTACAATTGATAAACGTTTAAAGACTTCCGATACTGTACTGAAATGTCAATAAATAACTAATTATAACAAAAAATCTACGAACATACTTCTTTCGGAGAAATATGAAAATTTGTTAATATCAACAAATGATTTTTATAACAATTTGAATATTTTTGATTTTATATCGTTTTTATCCCGAATGGAAATTAATATAGAAGAATATATTTTATTAAAGATTCCTACTACTCAAAATACACCCTCTTGGACTCCGTTCAATTCAACAGTTATCAAAGACGATCGATGTAAGCAAATTGTTGGTTATTTGCCAATAATTCCATCGCCTGTAACGGAATATAGTACTGTTTATACTTGCTTAAAGAATTTTAACATAGGAATACTTAGCAGTAGCATGTGATGAGGGTGTGTATCGAATAGCTAGGTCAATAATGTTTGAAAATGAGAAAGAAT
Source organism: Torymus aiolomorphi (assembly GCA_036365515.1). Classification (NCBI taxonomy): domain Eukaryota; kingdom Metazoa; phylum Arthropoda; class Insecta; order Hymenoptera; family Torymidae; genus Torymus; species Torymus aiolomorphi. The sequence continues at coordinate 169,090,435 of CM070874.1, read as the reverse complement.
TTGAAAAAATCGTTTTATGTCTCGGTTCATTTCATATGATCAAAGTAACGCTATCATGTATAGGAAAATATCTATAAAACAGTGGTGTTGAGAGTATTTTTATAGAGACAGGCTTATTTGGATTTATTCACGTCACTGAGCAATTGCTTGCAGGCGCGAATTATGCTCGTTCCGTAAAAGGTTTTAATTATTTGGCAGAGGCTTTGCGACGGCTGCAATTGAAAGAATTTTTTTCCCAAGAAAAGTTAAAGCAGTATGGAGAGCAAATTACAAGAATTATTTTATTACAAGAAAATCTTGAATCCGAAGATGTGATAGACTGTCAAGATATTGTAAGTACATTGAAAAATAATTGTACAGAATTATTATCCGACTTTAATGCGTTTATACAGCAAAGATGTAAAGAGTCGGAAACATTCCATTATTGGAACAATGTACTGATTTTAGTAAGTCTGATGCATGATCAAATTAGAGCTAACCGTACTGACGATTGGCTTTTACATATACGCACTGTTCATAAGTTACAATCAATTTTTCACATTATGGATCGCGTAAATTACGCGAGATGGAGTGCAGTATATTTAGAAGATATGCTTCGCCTTCAAAAAACCGCACCCGAGGTTTTGCAACAATTTTTAAAAGGACGTTTCACAGTGAAAAGGACAGACGTTCCTAATACGTCGGTTGCAATTGATCAGGCCCTTGAACAGACCATAAATAAAACGTCAAAAAGTCAAGGCGGTATAATTGGATCCACTAGAAGGAAAGAGTCTGTCGCAATGTGGGACCTCACCTTTCACGAATTTTTAGCTGTTGCAAACTTTTTTAAGGATTTCGTGCATTTAAACAATGATAACGATGAACTACATCTTCACAGGGATTTTTCAAAATTAACTACAAAGAATTCGGAAGAGGCTGTAGATAAAATTTTGGATTTTTTCTTAATACGAAAAATTAATCCTTTTCTTTCCGGAAGTCATACACTACGAAATATAGTAACAGAAGAAATCGTAGATGCAAATGTGCGAGAAGATCTTTTGAATATTTTTCAAAATGGCTTACAACTTTATACGAAATATAAAGAAGAACGATTTATTAGTAAAACGAAATCATTATCTGCACTCATCCCAAGGAATAATTTGCCAAATTTTAAAACTATTCGTACATCTAATAATCCTGCAACAAAATCTAAGAAAAAAAAATTCTACAACAAGTGAAACACAAAGAATCATAGCAATCGCAAATGAACGAAACTATCCATTACGAAAGCTACTAATGTATGAATTGACATAAAAATCCGTTATTCGACGAAGATGGTTTGTTAAAAAAAGAACAAAATAAGAGTCAATTGATTCGTTCATTAGAGAAAATTGAAAATCAAATAATAGAAACGATAGATGCTGAAAAAGAAACGTGTTTCATTATCGATGTTATGCTACTTTTACGGAAAATTACGTGGAAAGGTAATAATACATTTAAAGATTTGATTAATAATTTCTGCAATACAGTACTTCATAAAGCTTCTTCTATGAACGTAAAAAGGATTGATTTAGTGTTTGACTCTTATTTTCAAAATTCAATCAAATCATCCGAACATCAAAGACGTTCGAAAACAAGCAGTATAGAGTATAACAGTATAAATGAAACAATTATTTTACCTAAACAAGAAGACACATTTTGGGGTTCATCGCAGAATAAGATATTGTTACAGAAATTCTTACAGCATTGTGTACGAAATAATATAGCTTTTTCGAATTATGATGTTATTTTTAGTACAATGAACGACATGCCAGCTTCTTCAAATAAATCTAATTTAGATGATTCTTACTTAAATGTTCAATGCTTAAACATTGAAGAAGCTGATGTCAAAATCATAGTTCATGTAAACCATGCTGTTAACAGAGGGTATACCAACATATATGTGATTTCTTCTGATACAGATATGGTAGTATTAATGCTTTATTTTTTTAAAACGTTTCAAGAAAAGGGTTTGCAGGTATTCATTTATTTTCTTTAAATTACATTATATATAAATGTATTCATTTATGATTAATACAACATATGTTTTTCAGACAATTTGGATCAGGGTAGGAACCGGGAAAACTCTACGAGATTTACCTATACACTCACTTGCATTATTTCATCAACATTTATGCCCCGTTTTGCCTGCATTGCATCATCTAACAGGAGCTGATTATACTAGTAAAGTTGGGACGAAGCTCAAAGCATTACAAAAAAAACCTGAACAATTTTTGCTGCGTTTTGCACAAGGTAAAATTTATTTTTTTTAACATATATAAACATATATAACATATAAATTAATAATAATCTATTATTATGTTGTTGTAGATTATTCTGAATCAAACATTCAAAAAGATATTGAAAATGCAGAACAATTTCTAGTTAACGTAGTAAATAGATCCGCTGGATGCAAAACTTTTGATGAAATGAGATTGTGGTCTTACCATCACTCGAAATGTGCTTTAATAGAAGACCTACCACCAACATCGAACACAATCAAATTACATATTTTACGAACTTATTACGTTGTTTATTCACAAATAACATGTTTGAATCCAACAGCATATAAATTACAAGCAACAAATTTTGGTTTCGTTGAACAAGATGACCTACTCATGCCAACGAAAGTAGACACACTACTGCCTCCATTTGATGACTTTATACCTAACTGCAACTGTAAAGTCTGTTCGAGAACAACATGCACTTGTGTTGCTGCGGAATTACCTTGTTGCTCGTTTTGTTATTGTTCAAGAAATAACACTTGTAAAAATAAATATAATGAAAAGGTAACTTATGAAGAGGAAGAATAAAATATAATTTAGATTTGTATGTTGTATTGTTTACAAACAAATTTTTATGTATAATATATTTGTCAATTATTTAATATTTATTATATTATAATAAATAATTTATTACGTTGGCAAGTTACTTCGTAAAGTAATTATTATGTTAAACAAATAAACATAAACTAGATGTATATTAAGCTGGAGTAGCCACTTCATAAGCCCGGGTTGAAAATAATCCCGTATTTTGTCGCTAATTTGTCGCTAATTTGTCGCTCAAAGATGCCGTAGATCCCATGTCCCAAAAATGGACCGCTGTCCCAAAAAACGATACAAGGTCACGAGCATATAAGCAAAAATGACGAAAATTAAAAATAACAATTAACTTATAATTGCATATTTTGTCGCTAATTTGTCGCTGATTTTTCCCGCAAAATCCCATTTTAACGCTCCAGCCGATTCCGAGAAACAATGGCTACTGCAACGTAAGTCTTAAGCTGGAAAAGCCACTATTGTATCTTCTCAGCAATTGACAATAGCGACACCAGGTTAGGCCTAGATTTTGTCGCTAATTTGTCGCTCAAAGATGCCGTAGATCCCATGTCCCAAAAATGGACCGCTGTCCCAAAAAACGATACAAGGTCACGAGCATATAAGCAAAAATTATGAAAATTAAAAATATTCATTAACTTATAATTGCATATTTTGTCGCTAATTTGTCGCTGATTTTTCCCGCAAAACCCGATTTTAACGCTCTAGCCGTTTTCGAGAAACAATGGCTATTCTAGCGTAATATTAAGATAGGAAAGCCATTACGTTCTATTGTCTCACCAATTGACGATAGCGACACCGGGTTAGGCCTAGATTTTGTCGCTAATTTGTCGCTCAAAGATGCCGTAGATCCCATGTCCCAAAAATGGACCGCTGTCCCAGAAAACGATACAAGGTCACAAGCATATAAGCAAAAATGATAAAAATTAAAAATATCCATTAACTTATAATTGCATATTTTGTCGCTAATTTGTCGCTGATTTTTCCCCGATTTTAACGCTCTAGCCGTTTCCGAGAAACAGTGGCTACGGTGGCGTGAGTCTTAAGCTGGAAAAGTCATTACGTTGTATCTTCTCAGCAATTAACAATAACGACACGGGGTTTGGCCTACTTTTTGTCGCTAATTTGTCGCTTGATGATGCCGTAGATCCCATGTCTCAAAAGTTGACCACTGTCCCAAAAGTGGAACGCATGCACGGAATGAACAACGTCGGGTCATGCATATAAACGAAAATGATAAAACTAAAAAAAAATTAATTCAGCTAATGTGCATGCAGGCAACACTACTTTCACAAATGTCGTTTCTTAATTAAAAACCCTAATCAAGCGAGAAGTCAAAGATTAAAAGATAGGCAGGATGCAAAAGTCGAAAGTCGATCGAAAACGCAAACGAAATCGTTTGGGACACTGAAGAGGGGTTTTTTTTTAGTAAAACCGTAAGCAACAAATACATAACTGTACGGAATGTAGTCTTAAATATATTACTAAGTTGTTACAGCACTCCTGATTTTGTTGCTTCAAGAGAAGCGAGATCTTGAGTCAAAAGTCGACCGAAGACGCAGAAAAACGTGCTTGTGATGCTGACAATCGATATTTACATACAAAAACGGTAAGCGACGAATTCATTATCGTGCACAATGTTTTCTCTAGTATATTGTTAAGTTGTAACGGTATTCCTGAATTTGTTGCTTCAAGACAGATAGATCCCCGAAAACAAAATCGATGAAAACTGGAAAATAACGCGTTTGGGACGCTGAAATCGGGGTTTTCCTTAGCAAAACCGTAAGCAACAAATTCGCAAATGTGCAGAATCTCGTCTCTAATATGTTGCTACGTTGTTACAGCACTCCTGATTTTGTTGCTTCAAGATAGCCGAGATCTCGAAGTCGAAAATCGATCGAAAACGCAAGAAAACGTGTTTTTGATGCTGACAATCGATTTTTACATACAAAATCGGTGAGTGACAAATTCATTAACATGCACCATGTTATCTCTAGTATGTTCTCAAGTTGTAACGGTATTCCTGAATTTGTCGCTTCTAGACAGTTAGTTCCCGGCCACAAAAATCGATCGAAACCGGAAAATAACGCGTTTGGGACGCTGAAATCGGGGTTTTCTTTAGCAAAACCGTAAGCAACAAATTCACAAATGCGCAGACTCTTGTCTCTAATATGTTGCTACGTTGTTACAGCACTCCTGATTTTGTTGCTTCAAGATTGCCGAGATTTCGAAGTCGAAAATCGATCGAAAACGCAAAAAAACGTGTTTTTGATGCTGACAATCGATATTTACATACAGAAACGGTGAGCGACAAATTCTTTAACGAGCTAAATCTTTTCTCTAGTATGTTCTCAAGTTGTAACGGTATTCCTGAATTTGTTGCTTCAAGACAGTTAGTTCCCGGACACAAAAATCGATCGAAACCGGAAAATAACGCGTTTGGGACGCTGAAATGGGGATTTTCTGTAGCAAAACCGTAAGCTACAAATTCACAAATGCGCAGACTCTTGTCTCTAATATGTTGCTACGTTGTTAGAGTATTCCTGAATTTATTGCTTTGCAGTAGATTATATCCCGGAGTCTAAAGTCGATCGAAAACGGTAAAAACCCGTTTGAGATTAGGTAAATGGGGTTTTCGTTAGAAAAACCGTAAGCAACAAATTCACAAATGCGCAGACTCTTGTCTCTAATATGTTGCTACGTTGTTAGAGCACTCCTGATTTTGTTGCTCCAAGATAACCGAGATTCCGAAGTCGAAAATCAATCGAAAACGCAAAAAAACGTGTTTTTGATGCTGACAATCAATATTTACATACAGAAACGGTGAGCGACAAGTTCTTTAATGTGCACAATCTTTTCTCTAGTATGTTCTCAAGTTGTAACGGTATTCCTGATTTTGTCGCTTCTAGACAGTTAGTTCCCGGACACAAAAATCGATAGAAACCGGAAAATAACGCGTTTGGGTCGCTGAAATCGGGGTTTTCTTTAGCAAAACCTTAAGCAACAAATTTACAAATGGCAGACTCTTGTCTCTAATATGTTACTAAGTTGTTACAGCACTCCTGATTTTGTATGGGTTTGAAGTTTGCAACGTTGCGATCCAACGAAAATTCGATTTTCGAAAAACCACTTTTTTCCACATGGATGATATAATGTACTACAAATAATGGAAGAATACATCAAAATTGATTAAAATAAATCAATTCCAAACTACCCCCCACCCCTAACACGGAATTCGTAAGATGACCTAAGAGAAAAAAATTCTCTCTTCGCGGCGTTTGGTATTTCCAAACTTTTTATTGCTGGAATTATTTTCTGAGGATACAAAATACCCGAAAAAAAATTAGGAACCAAATCGACTCCCCGGAACACCCCCAAAAAGCTGATTATATAGGGGTAGTAACGGAAAAAAAATTCTCTCTCCGCGGCGTTTGGTATTTCCAAACTTTTTATTGCTGGAATTATTTTCTGAGGATACAAAATACCCGAAAAAAATTAGGAACCAAATCGACTCCCGGAACACCCCCAAAAGCTGATTATATAGGGGTAGTAACGGAAAAAAAATTCTCTCTCCGCGGCGTTTGGTATTTCCAAACTTTTTATTGCTGGAATTATTTTCCGAGGATATAAAATACCCGCAAAAAAATTAGGAACCAAATCAACTCCCCGGAACACCCCCAAAAAGCTGATTATATAGGGGTAGTAACGGAAAAAAAATTCTCTCTCCGCGGCGTTTGGTATTTCCAAACTTTTTATTGCTGGAATTATTTTCTGAGGATACAAAATACCCGCAAAAAAATTAGGAACCAAATCGACTCCCCGGAACACCCCCGAAAAGCTGATTATATAGGGGTAGTAACGGAAAAAAAATTCTCTCTCCGCGGCGTTTGGTATTTCCAAACTTTTTATTGCTGGAATTATTTTATGAGCACACAAACTACTCGTAAAAAAATTACGAACCAAATCAACTCCCGGAAAACCCCCAAACAGCTGATTATATAATCAGATATATAGGGGTCAAGACGGAAAAAAATTCTCACTGCACGGTGTCTGGCATTTCCAAACTTTTTAAAGCTGGAATTACTTTTTGAGCATAAAAACTCCCTGTAAAAAAATTACGAACCAAATCGACTACCCGGAAACCCCCTAAACAGCAGATTATATAATCAGATATATAGGGGTTGTGACCGAAAAAAAATTCTCTCTCAGCGGCGTTTAGCATTTCCAAACTTTTTATTGCTGGAATTATTTTATGAGCACACAAACTACTCGTAAAAAATTACGAACCAAATCGACTCCCCGGAAAACCCCCAAACAGCTGATTATATAATCAGATATATAGGGGTCGTGACGCAAAAAAAATTCTCACTGCTCGGTGTCTGGCATTTCCAAACTTTTTAAAGCTGGAATTACTTTTTGAGCATAAAAACTCCGTGTAAAAAAATTACGAACCAAATCGACTCCCCGGAAAACCCCCAAACAGCTGATTATATAATCAGATATATAGGGTCGTGACGGAAAAAAATTCTCACTGCTCGGTGTCTGGCATTTCCAAACTTTTTAATGCTGGAATTACTGTTTGAGCACAAGAACTCGCTATAAAAAAATTACGAACCAAATTGACTCCCCGGAAAACCCCCATGGGTTTAAAGTTTGCAACGTTGCGATCCAACGAAAATTCGATTTTCGAAAAACACCTTTTTTCCACATGAATAGCATAATATACTGCAAATAATGGAAGAATACATGAAAATTGATCAAAATAAATCAATTCCAAACTACCCCCCACCCCTAACACGGAATTCGTAAGACAACCTAAGAGAACGAAAATTCCATTTTTCTAAAATCAAATTTCTCAGGGAGAATGACACCAGATATTGTAAATAACACAAGAATTCATCAAAAATAATTGATATAAACCGATATCAAATTATCCCCACCCTCAAAACCACCCCAAACGGGTGATTATACAGGGTAGATGTAAAAATGCAATAAAAAAAAATTCTCCCTCGGCGGCTTTGAGATTTTCCAAACTTTTTATTGTAGAAATTACTTTCTAGGAACCCAAGCTACATGTAAAAAAATTAAGAAGAAAATAAACTCCCCGGAACATTTCCAAACGGGCCCAAAAAGGTGACAAACAGCGTGTTTGTAAGAAAAAAAAATTCTCCCTCAGCGGCTTTGGGCATTTCCAAACTTTTTATCGTGGAAATTACTTTCTAGGAACACAAGCTACATGTAGAAAAATTAAGAAGAAAATAAACTCCCCGGAACATTTCCAAACGGGCCCAAAAAGTTGATAATACAGCGTATTTGCAGGAAAAAAAATTCTCACTCGGCGGCTTTGGGCATTTCCAAACTTTTTATCGCGAACATTACTTTCTAGTAGCACAAGTTACATGTAAAAAAATTAAGAAGAAAATAAATTACCCGGAACATTTCCAAACGGGCCCAAAAAGGTGACAAACAGCGTGTTTGTAAGAAAAAAAAATTCTCCCTCAGCGGCTTTGGGCATTTCCAAACTTTTTATCGTGGAAATTACTTTCTAGCAACACAAGCTACATGTAAAAAAATTAAGAAGAAAATAAACTACCCGGAACATTTCCAAACGGGCCCAAAAAGTTGATAATACAGCGTATTTGCACGAAAAGAAATTCTCACTCGGCGGTTTTGGGCATTTCCAAACTTTTTATCGCGAACATTACTTTCTAGCAGCACAAGCTACATGTAAAAAAATTAAGAAGAAAATAAACTCCCCGGAACATTTCCAAACGGGCCCAAAAAGGTGACAAACAGCGTGTTTGTAAGAAAAAAAAATTCTCCCTCAGCGGCTTTGGGCATTTCTAAACTTTTTATCGTGGAAATTACTTTCTAGCAACACAAGCTACATGTAAAAAAATTAAGAAGAAAATAAACTACCCGGAACATTTCCAAACGGGCCCAAAAAGTTGATAATACAGCGTATTTGCAGGAAAAAAACTTCTCACTCGGCGGCTTTGGGCATTTCCAAACTTTTTATCGCGAACATTACTTTCTAGCAGCACAAGCTACATGTAAAAAAATTAAGAAGAAAATAAACTCCCCGGAACATTTCCAAACGGGCCCAAAAAGTTGATAATACAGCGTATTTGCAGGAAAAAAAATTCTCACTCGGCGGCTTTGGGCATTTCCAAACTTTTTATCGCGAACATTACTTTCTAGCAGCACAAGCTACATGTAGAAAAATTAAGAAGAAAATAAACTCCCCGGAACATTTCCAAACGGGCCCAAAAAGGTGACAAACAGCGTGTTTGTAAGAAAAAAAAAAAATTCTCCCTCAGCGGCTTTGGGCATTTCCAAACTTTTTATCGTGGAAATTACTTTCTAGCAACACAAGCTACATGTAAAAAAATTAAGAAGAAAATAAACTCCCCGGAACATTTCCAAACGGGCCCAAAAAGTTGATAATACAGCGTATTTGCAGGAAAAAAATTCTCACTCGGCGGCTTTGGGCATTTCCAAACTTTTTATCGCGAACATTACTTTCTAGCAGCACAAGCTACATGTAAAAAAATTAAGAAGAAAATAAACTCCCCGGAACATTTCCAAACGGGCCCAAAAAGGTGACAAACAGCGTGTTTGTAAGAAAAAAAAAATTCTCCCTCAGCGGCTTTGGGCATTTCCAAACTTTTTATCGTGGAAATTACTTTCTAGCAACACAAGCTACATGTAAAAAAATTAAGAAGAAAATAAACACCCCGGAACATTTCCAAACGGTCCCAAAGAGGTGACAAACAGCGTGTTTGTAAGAAAAAAAAATTCTCCCTCAGCGGCTTTAGGCATTTCCAAACTTTTTATCGTGGAAATTACTTTCTAGCAACACAAGCTGCATGTAAGAAAATTAAGAAGAAAATAAACTCCCCGGAACATTTCCAAACGGGCCCAAAAAGTTGATAATACAGCGTATTTGCAGGAAAAAAAATTCTCACTCGGCGGCTTTGGGCATTTCCAAACTTTTTATCGCGAAAATTACTTTCTAGCAGCACAAGCTACATGTAAAAAAATTAAGAAGAAAATAAACTCCCCGGAACATTTCCAAACGGGCCCAAAAAGGTGACAAACAGCGTGTTTGTAAGAAAAAAAAATTCTCCCTCAGCGGCTTTGGGCATTTCCAAACTTTTTATCGTGGAAATTACTTTCTAGCAACACAAGCTACATGTAAAAAAATTAAGAAGAAAATAAACTCCCCGGAACATTTCCAAACGGGCCCAAAAAGGTGACAAACAGCGTGTTTGTAAGAAAAAAAAATTCTCCCTCAGCGGCTTTGGGCATTTCCAAACTTTTTATCGCTGGAATTATTTTATGAGCACACAAACTACTCGTAAAAAAATTACGAACCAAATCGACTCCCCGGAAACCCCCCAAACAGCTGATTATATATTCAGGTATATAGGGGACGTGACCGAAGAAAAATTCTCTCTCTGCGACGTTTGGCATTTCCAAACTTTTTATCGCTGAAATTATTTTATGAGCACACAAACTACTCGTAAAAAAATTATGAACCAAATCGACTACCCGAAAAACCCCCAAACAGCTGATTATATAATCAGATATATAGGGGTCGTGACGCAAAAAAAATTCTCACTGCTCGGTGTCTGGCATTTCCAAACTTTTTAAAGCTGGAATTACTTTTTGAGCATAAAAACTCCCTGTAAAAAAATTACGAACCAAATCGACTCCCCGGAAAACCCCCAAACAGCTGATTATATAATCAGATATATAGGGGTCGTGACGGAAAAAAAATTCTCACTGCTCGGTGTCTGGCATTTCCAAACTTTTTAATGCTGGAATTACTGTTTGAGCATAAGAACCCGCTATAAAAAAATTACGAACCAAATTGACTCCCCGGAAAACCCCCAAACAGCTTATTATATAGGGGTCGTGACTGAAAAAAAATTCTCTCTCAGCGGCGCTTGGCATTTCCAAACTTTTTATTGCTGGAATTATTTTATGAGCACACAAACTACTCGTAAAAAAATTACGAACCAAATCGACTCCCCGGAAAACCCCCAAACAGACAATTATATAATCTGATATATAGGAGTCGTGACGGAAAAAAATTCTCTCTCAGCGGCGCTTGGCATTTCCAAACTTTTTATCGCTGAAATTATTTTATGAGCACACAAACTACTCGTAAAAAATTACGAACCAAATCGACTCCCGGAAAACCCCCAAACAGCTGATTATATAATCAGATATATAGGGTCGTGACGGAAAAAAATTCTCACTGCTCGGTGTCTGGCATTTCCAAACTTTTTAATGCTGGAATTACTTTTTGGGCATAAGAACTCCCTATAAAAAATTACGAACCAAATCGACTCCCCGGAAAACCCCAAACAGCCGATTATATAGGGGTCGTGACGGAAAAAAATTCTCTCTCAGCGGCGCTTGTCATTTCCAAACTTGTTATAGCTGAAATTATTTTATGAGCACACAAACTACTCGTAGAAAAATTACGAACCAAATCGACTCCCCGGAAAACCCCCAAACAGATGATTATATATAAAGATTTTTGCCATTTTCAGATTTAGCTAAAGTTAACTACTTAATATATTTAAAAAATGATAATAACTGTATCTCTTCATTTGTCATTCTTGCAGTCACCAATAAAACCACTTCGACGAATTCCAACCAAAATTAGAAACTATAAATTAATATTTCGTTCATTATGATGGGTCTGAAGTTTGCATCGTTGGAATGCAACGAAATAATTTTTTACAATTGTTTAAGTTATTAAGCAATGAAAATTTTATCTAAACCTTTGTTATTTTATACTATAAAACACTAAATCTACACGCAAAATTAATATAATTTAGTATAAACTTGAAGTAAAATGAATTATTTTTTTTTATTTCGTTGCACTCCAACATTGCAAACTTCAGACTCATTCATTATGAACGTTCGGAATTTCAAATACGTAAATAACTTACATATCTCTTTACTTTGTCATCGATAAGATTCATTTGTTTTTTAATAAAACTTAAGATACATATAATGTAAATATTAATAAATTATTAAAAAGTTAATAAATTTCGTCATAAATACTCATAATTCATTATATTCTCCAAAGGAACATTTTTTTATTATCTTCTATTAATTACGAATATTGAGGGGAATATCGTAGGAATGTAACCGAATAGTTCGAAACTTTTTTAGTTCTTCTTTTTTGCATTAAAAAATAGCATGTAGGTGAAAAAAATTTCTTAAGCATATGAAATTGCAATGTTTAGACATATATAAAGCTCATATAACACTTTTCATTTCATTTTAAAGTTTTTAACAATAACTTTTGACTCATGTATTTTACGAGTTTTTTTCGAGTAAAAAGTCGGAAAAAAGTTCGATTTTGAGTGCATAGACTTCATTGTTTGCATGAAGTTCATAAATGTTTTCGGAGCCTTTAAACCTTATTAGTTTACTAAATTAATGTAGTGGTTATAAAACGTGGGTGATTTTAATACATAATTCTATCATTTATATAATTTTGTTCATGTTTTATAAAAAAAATAGGCAGAAATCTTCGAACTACTCGAACCACCCCTAGAATATCGGCATGTTCTTGTTTGTGCACATAAGGATTGTGCACATATTAATTGTGCACACTTTAGCATTGGTATATATCTATATATATAGATATGTACCAATGCTATCTGCGCACAATAAATATGTGCACAATCCTTATGTGCACAAACAAGAACATGCCGGAATATCCTGGGCGAAGAAATATAATTACTTTTCTGAGAGTAGGAATCGAGTCTTCATAGAAAGAACAATTGTTTTTGAATCAGACACAGATTTAGACTGAAAAGATAATTTCTATTTTAAAAGTATAACTTGGCTTTAAATAGAAAATTATTTTATTTAAATAATAATAATACATGTTTGTAAGAAACTATTGCATCTTGTAGAAAAAATGTTCATTATGTCAATTAAAAACATTAGTAAAACTTGGTTTTCTTCTCTCTCTAAAGCAGTTGACAGACAAATTATGCTTTAGCTACACATTGGCATTACTAATTTTTTAAATAGGAAACTTGTGGAGGTTCGCTGCAAATTTACGTTTATAAAATAATTTTCTTTACGAGTAGCAAATACCTATATTTAGGGAGTATCTTTGCCCACGATATAGATATCGAAAGGCTTCCCCTTGAAAATTTAATCAATACGCATTGACAAATGTCAGTAACTTTTTCCCCCTGAAATTTCTTAAAAAATTTAGAAAATTAAAAATCTTATATTTGGGCTAATTTTCACAGCACATCAACCTACCAGGGCTCAAATTAAAGGTTTTGGCAAACAAAGAAAGCTAAACAAATTGTGCAACGATCGTAAGTGTGTTCCTGTTCCCATTAAATAAATATATTGATTGGAAAGGGACATGAACAACATAAAAAATGACTGAATGTCGACCTTTTTTTTTAATTTTGTGTACGTAGCTAGATTCTTTACCCTTATTTATAATTGTTTCTTTTTTTTTTTTAAGGCAAACATTTTGAGCTTTAACTCATTTTTTAGCGCTCAAACATTGGAATTCCCAAAAAGTTAAGAGTTCCTGAGATTTACTCATATATTAATATGAATAATTATTTATGATACAAAGTAATATTAAACATGCACATCTCTTTTTAGATGGTAAACGATAAGTAACCGTAATAATTTTTACTTGATGTTTAATTTTGTGACTATTATTCAAAATCTCTTAAATACTGAAGATTAATATTTTAAAAATCTATAACTCTTTGAATATTGGTTTTTCGTATATGTTGAATGCAACATTTTAATTTTAAAATTGCCTAAATTTTCAAGAAAAAATTATTCTGATCTCAAAAGATTGTTTTTATTTGTTTAAATGGCGTTTTTGTTTAAACAAATGCATTTAAATCAAGGTTCCTGCCATTTTGATAAATTGTAAACTAGAAATTTAGATTTTACGAATCAAAATCTATAAAAAACAATGGTTACTTTATTCAATTGCAACAGCCGGTATAGAAAGGGAAACAGAAGCGAAAACTTTTGCGGCGCCTGGGCTAGCTAGAATCGCTAGAAACTGAAAAACGGCTCGCCAGCGGCAAAGACACTCAGTCCACGCGCACGCTGACATAACAACAATGCCGCCGACGCTGCAACCGCACTCGGTAGGTCCCGCCTCCCTTCTCCTTCAGTCAATTGCTGTTTGCAACTTCTGCGTGCTTTTCTCAAGCTTAATTTTATCTAATACAAAAAATTTCCTAGCGGCTATTTCAGTATATAGTTGGAGTAAAGCGCGCATTCAGGGATTTTCAAAATCATTATATTTGAAAGTTAAACCGATACTTGACAATTGGTGCGATGGCAAATCAATTTTAATGTTTACTAAATAAACAACTTATTGTTTTAAAAAAAAAAAAAAAAAAAAAATGATGAACATATGACTTTTTAATACATAATAATATATTACAGTTCGTTTACTCAAAAATATAAAATTAAGGTAATGTTACGAAATAATTAATACATTAATAAAACATTAATAATTAAATTAAAAACAAATATTTTATTTAAAATAAAAAATATAAATACATGTATAAAAATGAATAACTAAGTAAAATATAATATTATTATTGGTCCTCCACAAAAAGTTTTAATTTTATTACCACCTATAGATGATTTTGTACCGAACTGCCAATGTAAAGCATGCATCAAAAACTCATGTTGTTGTGTTCGAGTAGCAATTCCATGCTGTTCCTTCTGTTTTTGTCAGAAAAATGAAACTTGTAAAAATAAATTTGAATAATATTATATTTTACTTAGTTATGAATTTTTATTCATGTATTTATATTTAAATTAAATATTGATTTTTTGTTGGTTTAAACAATAAGTTGTTTATTTATTAAACATTCAAATTGATTTGCCATCGCACCAATTGTCAAGTATTGGTTTAACTTTCAAATATAATGATTTTGAAAGTCCCTGAATGCGCGCATTACTCCAACTTTATACTGAAATAGCGCTAGAAATATCGAAAAATTAGCTTTTGTTAAATAACGAAATAAATAGTTAATAACAGAAAACTTAAAATAATGCAAATGAATATGGTGGTTTTTATCTCAAAGAATAAGAGGAAACTTTCATTTTAAAAAAGTTCATTTTTTTCAAAGTTATTATTAATCAAAGTTGCAAAAAAAACGTAAAAATCAAATTTCAAAAATTCATAACTTTTCAAATTTTGAGTTTATAGAGATTTTGCAAATAGACGTGTTCTTTAAAATGAGCTAAAGTTTTAGGAAAAAAAAAATACTCCGGGGCAAAAAAATATTTATTATTATTTGTTTAAACAATTGCATTTTAAACAATTTCTACCACTTTTTTCGAATTTTAACCTCGATATTCGGATTCTACGGGTCAAAATCTATAAGAAACAACTGTTTTTATCCGGGGACATATTGCATACGGGACGGTACCCAGCTCCTAGACTATATATACTGTAGGCGCTTGGCTCTCCGGCGTGCGCCGCGCCGTCGCCGCACCTCGAGCACAGGCTCTACTGTTGCCCGTTGTCTGCGCTCTCTACGCCTCTGTGGCAGCTAGCTATCTCTCTCTCTCCGCGTCTCTCGCGGTGCTGGGCGCGGCCGCTATAGATTCTAACTATACCTATAGCTTGCGGCTCGCTCGACCGGCCGAGTGTTTATGTTTCGCCGCGCTCCGACTTTCGTCGGCTTTGTTATTGTTGCGAGCTCGTATACGTTCCGATTATAAGCGCTTTTGAAAACTATATATATAACTCTCTCATAATACATATTCCTACTCTCTAAGGCCTAATATATTATTGATTAAATGTTAATCAACAATCAAATACCTCAACAGTAAAAGTAAAATTTCCAATTATCTTACGGTGCGATAAAATTTAAAAAACATTTTTATTCAGAGAATAATTAGAATATCGCTTAACTCTATAACCGAAAGTACGATTTACAACACGAAAAAACAATTCGGCGATGCGCAAAAAAGCCGTTAATTGGTTTATTTAGACGCAAAGAAACTAAAACGACAATCTCAAGTCAAAATCCATACGGGCTAGGATGATGAGCCTAAACGATTTTACAGTTTGCAGTTGTTTGATGTAATCAGAACACCATATTCCTCTGAAATATAATTAATTGAAGGGCCGGATGCAATAAGGGGGTTAGCGCTCGAAAACCGGTAAAAGTATTGTCCAAGTGACTAAAATTTCAATGTAGCCAAATTAATTTTTAAAAAATATCACCTTGTAGGGAATGAAAAGAAGTATTTTTACCTAGAAGGAATTTTTTTTATTCGACTTTCTTTTTAATATAAAAATTAAAAACTGAAAATTTTGTTCATCTATTTTTAATAGCTTTCAAAAACATTAATCGTCCAAACTTGGTCAAATATGATCGAAATATTTTGAAATTTGACAGGGACGTGCAGAATACTCCAGCGTTGCCTATGGGATTGATAAAAGGATGTAAATCGATAATTGTTAATAATTATTTAATTGCAAATATATTGCGATCGGTAATTACGTTTTCTTAACTTTAACGGAAAAAAGTATCGAGGAAGTTGAAGCTAGGAAAAACTTCCAGCGAGACATTTGTTCCTTAATAGTCTAATAAGTTTCTGTCAAAGTTTCAAATTGATTTAATAATAAATGACTTAAATAGAGCGTTATTAATAAAGACGCGCGCTAGCAACATCGGCGGCACGGCGTGAGCTAAGCCTGTGTTTACATGTTTTTGCACTGATGTATCACGTTTATAAAAATTAACGAATTATTATGTAACGATATTATGTTTTATATAACGTAAAAACACAGTTTATAAGTCAACGCACTGTACATATAATTACATTTTGTTAGTATGTTAATAAATAAATTTGTACTTTAAAATTTAATATGTTCATTAATACTATCATAAGGATACACACACACACACACACATACACACACACACACACAATAACGTAATAATTCTTTAATTTTTATAAACGTGATACGCCACTGCGAAAACGTGTGCGACGCAGTCTGAGCTCACGCCGCGCCGCGCCGCCGATGTTGCTAGCGCGCGTCTTTATTAATAACGCTCTATTTAAGTCATTTATTATTAAATCAATTTGAAACTTTGACAGAAACTTATTAGACTATTAAGGAATAAATGTCTCGCTGGAAGTTTTTCCTAGCTTCAACTTCCCTCGATACTTTTTTCCGTTAAAGTTAAAAAAACGTAATTACCGATCGCAATATATTTGCAATTAAATAATTATTAACAATTATCGATTTACAGCCTTTTATCAATCCCATAGGCAACGCTGGAGTATTCTGCACGTCCCTGTCAAATTTTAAAATATTTCGATCATATTTGACCAAGTTTGGACGATTAATGTTTTTGAAAGCTATTAAAAATAGATGAACAAAATTTTCAGTTTTTAATTTTTATATTAAAAAGAAAGTCGAATAAAAAAATTCCTTCTAGGTAAAAATACTTCTTTTCATTCCCTACAAGGTGATATTTTTTAAAAATTAATTTGGCTACATTGAAATTTTAGTCACTTGGACAATACTTTTACAGGTTTTCGAGCGCTAACCCCCTTATTGCATCCGGCCCTTCAATTATAGTCTATAATATAAAAAAATGTTATTATATTATACACATTTATTACTCTAGTGGAGTTGAAATTTTAATAATTTGAAAAATCATATTTTAGAATAGATAAATTACATAAAATAATTTTTTTAAATGAATATATTTTAATATAAAATTGCATTCTATGTGCATATTTGATTTTGCATAAATACATTATTGAAAAGTATATATAAAATTATATTTGAAAACATTTACGGGGAAAAATCGTAATTATTAAATTGCAAATTAAAAATACAAAGGTTTATGTCAAAAGTCAAATTCACAAATTTTTTACATGGTTATTGGCGCGTGAATATATCGACGGCTGCGCGGAACAAGGTTGTATTTCAGCGCGCGGACGAAGAACGTTGTATCTCACCGCGCGGACGAAGAACGTCATATCTCACTGCGCAGATGAAGAACGTCGTATCTCAGCGCGCGGATAAAGAACATCGTATCTCACCACGCGGACGAAGAACGTCGTATCTCACCGCCCGGACGAAGAACGTCGTATCTCTCCGCGCGGATAAAATATCTCGGCGCGCGGACAAAAAACATCGTATCTCGCCGTATACTAGCCGTGTACGTCGCAAGAACGCCGAGATACGACGTTCATCGTCCGCGCGGTGAGATACGATATTCTTCATCCGCGCGGTGAGATACGATGTTCTTCGTCCGCGCGGTGAGATACGACGCTCTTCGTCCGCGCGCTGAGATACGACGTTCTTCATCCACGCGGTGAGATACGACCTTGTTCCGCTCAGTCGTGGATATATTGAATAAATAAATTCATTGAACTAGGATTCGTTATGAAAAAAATCTTTAAAACAAAAGTGATCATCGGGTGGGGAGAAGATTCTATCTCGGCGAATCGCGTGAAAAGGTCCTATTCTAGACGAGCGCGTAAGAAGGTGGGACTCTACTGAGATAGGACCTTTTCACGCGCTCCGTTGAGATAGAACCTTCTTCTTCCCACCCGAGGAAATATCCTCAAATTATAAAAAATTATATAAAAAATTATAAAAAAATATAAATTTCTTCTTTTTTCTACATATATTTCCTACCTATTTACCGCTCTTTATGTGTGCCACGAAAAAATTATGATTTCTTCGACGAGGGGCGCATCGATATCACGTTCTTTAGAAATGGGTCTGAAGTTCGCAACGTTGGAGTGCAACGAAATAAAAAAAAAATTTTTCTTCATGGTTATACTAATTAATATTAATTTTGTGTGTAGATTTAGTGTTTTATAAAATAAAATAACTTTCTAACAAAGGTTTAGATGAAATTTCCATTGTTTAATAACTTAAATTAATTGTAAGAAATTATTTCGTTGCATTCCAACGGTGCAAACTTCAGACCCATCTTTAGAACGTATTTTTAGAAAATTATAAAAAAAAAATTTTTTTCATAACGGACAAATAGTATTTAATTTTAATTTTGATAAACATGCAGCATCGCGGAGATAATATTTTTGTTAATAGTAGGCACACCGTATCCAAAATCAAATTTACCGAAAATTTAACAAGAGTTGATAGCTTAAATAAATTGGTACAGCGTTTTTTACCATATTCTGGCAGTTTTTTTTAGCAACGTTTAAAAGTATAAAATTGTCTTCAGTACGGAGGAAATATCTAAATTTAGGCCTCTTCTGATGTCCCATGAGCTTATCCTTGCATAATAGTAAGTTCTATGTAGTGGAACATGTTACTGGAAGTGGATTATATAAATATTTGCTTGACTTAGCTAAATATCTGAGAACCATAGATATGTCACAGTACTATAAAAGTTATTTCCCTCTTATGTCTCGATAAAAATAAAAAAATTTCTTTGAAGGCACATCTACAGGACAAAGTTTTTCTGAATGTTAAAAAAGTATGTACAAGCTCAATTTAATAGTATCATTTTTCGTCGAAACTTATAAGTCAATTTTGCATTAATAAGAAGTTTCACTTTTTTTTTAAATGACGAAACTTGGAAAAGATATTTAATTTTGAAGGCACATCTACTAGACAAACTTTCTTGTTCTTTAAGCCTTTCTGAATGCGAAAAAAATTATATACTTTTAAATCTAAAAATTAAAGATAATTTCGTCTTTTTCTAAATGACGACACTTATAAATACTGGCATCTACCTTTTTGATCTTGCAAGAATAATTATCTACACTGAAATTATTACTTTAAAAGTTACAGTTTTCTAAGGAATAATCGTTATTACAATTATAACTTCCCATAATAATTTGTTGCAGGCGATAATTCAATAAATATCTGAAAATATAAAATATCAATATTTTTTAATCATCATATCAGCTTTACGTAATGCATATTGTAATTGAAGTAAATAAGTGAATAAGGAACATCAGTCATCCCATTTAATTTTTTATTTAAAAATTATAAGAAATACGTTAAGCTGATGTGATGATTGAAAAAAATTGATATTTAATATTTTCAGATATTATTTGAATTATCGCTAGTAGCAAATTATTATAGGAAGTTATAATTGTAATAACGTTTATCACTTAGAAAACTGTAACTTTTAAAGTAATAATTTCAGTGTAGATAATTATTCTTGCAAAGATCAAATAGGTAGATGCCAGTATTTATAAGGTGTCGTCGATTAGAAAAAGACAAAATTATTCTTAATTTTAGATTTCAAAGTAAATAATTTTGTTGACATTCAGAAAGGCTTAAGGAACAAGAAAACTTTGTCCTGCAGATGTGCCTTTAAAAAATTTTTTAATTTTTTTCGAGAGGTAGGAGGAAATAACTTTTATAGTACTGTGATACATCTATGGTTCTCACATATTTAGCTAACTATAAGTCAAGAAAATATTTATATAATCCACTTCCAGTAACATGTTCCACTACATAGAACTCACTATAATGCAAGGAGACGCTCGTGGGGGATCAGAATTTAGATATTTCCTCCGCGTACTCAAGACAATTTTATACTTATAAACGTTAATAAAAAAAACAGCCAGAATATGGTAAAAAACGCTGTACCAACTTTTTTAGGCTATCAACTCTTGTCAAATTTTCGGTAAATGTGATTGGATACGATGTGCCTACTATTAACAAAAATATTATCTCCGCGACGCTGCATTTTTATAAAAATTAAAATTAAATACTATTAGTCCGTTATAAAAAAAACTTTTTTGTTTGTAAGAAACTATTGCATCTTGAAGAAAAATTGATTATATCACATAAAACAGTAAGCAAATTAGTAAAACGTGTTTTTCTTGTCTTTATATATAAATGGGTCTGAAGTTTGCATCGTTGCATCGCATATATAAAGCAGTTGACAGAAAAAAATTATACTTTAGGTACACATTGGTATTAGTAATTTTTTAAATAGGAAACTTGTGGAGGTTCGTTGCACACTCACGTTTATAAAATAATTTTCTTTACGAGTAACAAATACCAATACTTAGGGAATATCTTTGGAAATGATATAGGTATAGATAAGGATGCTAGCCTTTCCCCTGAAAATTTAATCAATACTTATTGACAAATGTCAGTAATTTTTTACTAGGGGTGCACGACTACTCGAAGATCCGAACTATTTGCTCTATAAACTCAACTCGACGAACTCAAGTCGAATCAAATGTTTTACTTGATATATTGAGCAGTTAGAAATAGTTCGAGTAGTTCGAACTTTGATCGAGTGGTTTGAAATTATAGAACACTTCCAACTTCCAGTGCATAGTAGTGAATAAATTATAAAAGAATTATAAATAAAAAATTATAGATAATTATAAGTAATCTTAGGATAATTATAATTATTATCGCTAAGTAGTAGCTAAATCCAAAAACAAATTACATTCAGCTAATTAAGTATATAATATTATAAGTTACTAAGAGAGCCAGCTGGTTCTATCTAGATCGAACTACTTAATTCGAGTAGCTCGACTTCATTCGAGTAGTTCGAGTTGGTCCGAGTAGTTCAATCTGACTCGAGCAGTTCGAAGTATAATGTACTCGATTCAAGTTCGAAGAAAAAGCTCGATACAGTTCAAACACGCCAAGCCGAGTACTTGTACACCCCTACTTTTTACCCGTACTAGATTCTAAAGCAGAGCGTGCTACGCGCGCCTGAACACGAACCTATCTTACCTACTGAATTCGCAAATGAAATTTTTTGACAACGCTCTGTAAGCTTCAATTCGATAATAATCACTATCACCTTTTTACAATAGGAACTAGATTCTAAAACAGAGCGCGCTACGCTTGCCTGCACGCTAACCTATCTTGTTTGTATTGTTTGCAGATTTGTCACTGAATTTTACAAACAAATGCATATAACTTTGCAGGTTTTGAAAATTTTTCAATTTTGATATCGGCGACTTCCCCTGAAATTTAAAAAGGAAGAAAATGAGACCTTGCAAATTAAAATTGAATGAAAAACAAAAAAGATTTGTATTTGATATTGATTTTTTTTTTTTAATGCACAAAACATACTTTTGCAAAATTGGAAATTCTTTAACAAAAATATTTTCCGTTATGTTCAGAACTCTGCTTCGTGTCATATTAGTTTTCAGATTCGAATGTGTAAATGAATTTTTGTAAAAAATGTTCATAGCTTTAGGTCTACTAGACCGCTGGAGCCACCTTAAAAAATTTTCATAGCACACCGACCTACCAGGGCTCAAATTAAAGTTTTTGGCAAACAAAAAAGTTAAACAAATTGTGCAACGATCGTAAGTGGGCCCCTGTTCATATTAATAAATATATCAATTGAAAGAGGACATGAAAAACATAAAAAATGACTGATTATTGACCGTTTTTTTATTTTGAGTCGATTTGGTTCATAATTTTTTTACAGGGAGTTTTTATGCTCAAAAAGTAATTCCAGCTTTAAAAAGTTTGGAAATGCCAGACGCCGCGGAATCAGATTTTTTTTGTCACGACCCCTATATAATCGGCAGTTTGGGGGTTTTCCAGAAAGTCGATTTGGTTCGTAATTTTTTTACAGGTACTTTGTGTGCTCATAAAATAATTTCAGCAATAAAAAGTTTGGAAATGCCAAACGCCGCCGAGTGAGAATTTTTTTTCCTGCAAATACGCTGTATTATCAACTTTTTGGGCCCGTTTGGAAATGTTCCGGGGAGTTTATTTTCTTCTTAATTTTTCTACATGTAGCTTGTGTTCCTAGAAAGTAATTTCCACGATAAAAAGTTTGGAAATGCCCAAACCCGCTGAGGGAGAATTTTTTTTTCTTACAAACACGCTGTTTGTCACCTTTTTGGGCCCGTTTGGAAATGTTCCGGGGAGTTTATTTTCTTCTTAATTTTTTTACATGTAGCTTGTGTTGCTAGAAAGTAATTTCCACGATAAAAAGTTTGGAAATGCACAAAGCCGCTGAGGGAGAATTTTTTTTCTTACAAACACGCTGTTTGTCACCTTTTGGGCCCGTTTGGAAATGTTCCGGGAGTTTATTTTCTTCTTAATTTTTTTACATGTAGCTTGTGTTGCTAGAAAGTAATTTCCACGATAAAAAGTTTGGAAATGCCTAAAGCCGCTGAGGGAGAATTTTTTTTCTTACAAACACGCTGTTTGTCACCTCTTTGGGCCCGTTTGGAAATGTTCCGGGAGTTTACTTTCTTCTTAATTTTTTCACATATAGCTTGTGCTACTAGAAAGTAATGTTCGCGATAAAAAGTTTGGAAATGCCCAAAGCCGCCGAGTGAGAATTTTTTTCCTGCAAATACGCTGTATTATCAACTTTTTGGGCCCGTTTGGAAATGTTCCGGGAGTTTATTTTCTTCTTAATTTTTTTACATGTAGCTTGTGTTGCTAGAAAGTAATTTCCACGATAAAAAGTTTGGAAATGCCCAAAGCCGCTGAGGAGAATTTTTTTTTACAAACACGCTGTTTGTCACCTTTTTGGGCCCGTTTGGAAATGTTCCGGGAGTTTATTTTCTTCTTAATTTTTTTACATGTAGCTTGTGTTGCTAGAAAGTAATTTCCACGATAAAAAGTTTGGAAATGCCTAAAGCCGCTGAGGGAGAATTTTTTTTCTTACAAACACGCTGTTTGTCACCTCTTTGGGCCCGTTTGGAAATGTTCCGGGGAGTTTACTTTCTTCTTAATTTTTTCACATATAGCTTGTGCTACTAGAAAGTAATGTTCGCGATAAAAAGTTTGGAAATGCCCAAAGCCGCCGAGTGAGAATTTTTTTCCTGCAAATACGCTGTATTATCAACTTTTTGGGCCCGTTTGGAAATGTTCCGGGGAGTTTATTTTCTTCTTAATTTTTTTACATGTAGCTTGTGTTGCTAGAAAGTAATTTCCACGATAAAAAGTTTGGAAATGCCCAAAGCCGCTGAGGGAGAATTTTTTTTTCTTACAAACACGCTGTTTGTCACCTTTTTGGGCCCGTTTGGAAATGTTCCGGGGAGTTTATTTTCTTCTTAATTTTTTTACATGTAGCTTGTGCTGCTAGAAAGTAATGTTCGCGATAAAAAGTTTGGAAATGCCCAAAGCCGCCGAGTGAGAATTTTTTTCCTGCAAATACGCTGTATTATCAACTTTTTGGGCCCGTTTGGAAATGTTCCGGGGAGTTTATTTTCTTCTTAATTTTTTTACATGTAGCTTGTGCTGCTAGAAAGTAATTTCCACGATAAAAAGTTTGGAAATGCCCAAAGCCGCTGAGGGAGAATTTTTTTTTTCTTACAAACACGCTGTTTGTCACCTTTTTGGGCCCGTTTGGAAATGTTCCGGGGAGTTTATTTTCTTCTTAATTTTTTTACATGTAGCTTGTGCTGCTAGAAAGTAATGTTCGCGATAAAAAGTATGGAAATGCCCAAAGCCGCCGAGTGAGAATTTTTTTTCCTGCAAATACGCTGTATTATCAACTTTTTGGGCCCGTTTGGAAATGTTCCGGGGAGTTTATTTTATTCTTAATTTTTTTACATGTAGCTTGTGTTGCTAGAAAGTAATTTCCACGATAAAAAGTTTGGAAATGCCCAAAGCCACCGAGTGAGAATTTTTTTCCTGCAAATACGCTGTATTATCAATTTTTGGGCCCGTTTGGAAATGTTCCGGGAGTTTATTTTCTTCTTAATTTTTTACATGTAGCTTGTGTTGCTAGAAAGTTATTTCCACGATAAAAAGTTTGGAAATGCCCAAAGCCACCGAGTGATAATTTTTTTCCTGCAAATACGCTGTATTATCAACTTTTTGGCCCGTTTGGAAATGTTCCGGGAGTTTATTTTCTTCTTCATTTTTTACATGTAGCTTGTGTTGCTAGAAAGTAATTTCCACGATAAAAAGTTTGGAAATGCCTAAAGCCGCTGAGGGAGAATTTTTTTTTTACAAACACGCTGTTTGTCACCTCTTTGGGCCCGTTTGGAAATGTTCCGGGAGTTTATTTTCTTCTTAATTTTTTCACATGTAGCTTGTGCTGCTAGAAAGTAATGTTCGCGATAAAATGTTTGAAAATGCCCAATGCCGCCGAGTGAGAATTTTTTTCCTGCAAATACGCTGTATTATCAACTTTTTGGGCCCGTTTGGAAATGTTCCGGGTAGTTTATTTTCTTCTTAATTTTTTTACATGTAGCTTGTGTTGCTAGAAAGTAATTTCCACGATAAAAAGTTTGGAAATGCCCAAAGCCGCTGAGGGAGAATTTTTTTTTCTTACAAACACGCTGTTTGTCACCTTTTTGGGCCCGTTTGGAAATGTTCCGGGGAGTTTATTTTCTTCTTAATTTTTTTACATGTAGCTTGTGCTGCTAGAAAGTAATGTTCGCGATGAAAAGTTTGGAAATGCCCAAAGCCGCCGAGTGAGAATTTTTTTTCCTGCAAATACGCTGTATTATCAACTTTTTGGGCCCGTTTGGAAATGTTCCGGGGAGTTTATTTTCTTCTTAATTTTTTTACATGTAGCTTGTGTTGCTAGAAAGTAATTACCACGATAAAAAGTTTGGAAATGCCCAAAGCCGCTGAGGGAGAATTTTTTTTTCTTACAAACACGCTGTTTGTCACCTTTTTGGGCCCGTTTGGAAATGTTCCGGGAGTTTATTTTCTTCTTAATTTTTTTTACATGTAGCTTGTGCTGCTAGAAAGTAATGTTCGCGATAAAAAGTTTGGAAATGCCCAAAGCCGCCGAGTGAGAATTTTTTTCCTGCAAATACGCTGTATTATCAACTTTTTGGGTCCGTTTGGAAATGTTCCGGGGAGTTTATTTTCTTCTTAATTTTTTACATGTAGCTTGTGTTGCTAGAAAGTAATTTCCACGATAAAAAGTTTGGAAATGCCCCAAGCCGCTGAGGGAGAATTTTTTTTTACAAACACGCTGTTTGTCACCTTTTTGGGCCCGTTTGGAAATGTTCCGGGAATTTATTTTCTTCTTAATTTTTTTACATGTAACTTGTGCTGCTAGAAAGTAATGTTCGCGATAAAAAGTTTGGAAATGCCCAAAGCCGCCGAGTGAGAATTTTTTTCCTGCAAATACGCTGTATTATCAACTTTTTGGGCCCGTTTGGAAATGTTCCGGGTAGTTTATTTTCTTCTTAATTTTTTTACATGTAGCTTGTGTTGCTAGAAAGTAATTTCCACGATAAAAAGTTTGGAAATGCCCAAAGCCGCTGAGGGAGAATTTTTTTCTTACAAACACGCTGTTTGTCACCTTTTTGGGCCCGTTTGGAAATGTTCCGGGAGTTTATTTTCTTCTTAATTTTTTTACATGTAGCTTGTGCTGCTAGAAAGTAATGTTCGCGATAAAAAGTTTGGAAATGCCCAAAGCCGCCGAGTGAGAATTTTTTTCCTGCAAATACGCTGTATTATCAAATTTTGGGCCCGTTTGGAAATGTTCCGGGAGTTTATTTTCTTCTTAATTTTTTTACATGTAGCTTGTGTTGCTAGAAAGTAATTTCCACGATAAAAAGTTTGGAAATGCCCCAAGCCGGTGAGGGAGAATTTTTTTTTCTTACAAACACGCTGGTTGTCACCTTATTGGGCCCGTTTGGAACTGTTCCGGGAATTTATTTTCTTCTTAATTTTTTTACATGTAACTTGTGCTGCTAGAAAGTAATGTTCGCGATAAAAAGTTTGGAAATGCCCAAAGCCGCCGAGTGAGAATTTTTTTCCTGCAAATACGCTGTATTATCAACTTTTTGGGCCCGTTTGGAAATGTTGCGGGTAGTTTATTTTCTTCTTAATTTTTTTACATGTAGCTTGTGTTCCTAGAAAGTAATTTCCACGATAAAAAGTTTGGAAATGCCCAAAGCCGCTGAGGGAGAATTTTTTTTTCTTACAAACACGCTGTTTGTCACATTTTGGGCCCGTTTGGAAATGTTCCGGGGAGTTTATTTTCTTCTTAATTTTTTTACATGTAGCTTGTGCTGCTACAAAGTAATGTTCGCGATAAAAAGTTTGGAAATGCCCAAAGCCGCCGAGTGAGAATTTTTTCCTGCAAATACGCTGTATTATCAACTTTTTGGGCCCGTTTGGAAATGTTCCGGGAGTTTATTTTCTTCTTAAGTTTTTTACATGTAGCTTGTCTTGCTAGAAAGTAATTTCCACGCTAAAAAGTTTGGAAATGCCCAAAGCCGCTGAGGGAGAATTTTTTTTTCTTACTAACACGCTGTTTGTCACCTTTTTGGGCCCGTTTGGAAATGTTGCGGGGAGTTTATTTTCTTCTTAATTTTTTTACATGTAGCTTGTGCTCCTAGAAAGTAATGTTCGCGATAAAAAGTTTGGAAATGCCGAAAGCCGCCGAGTGAGAATTTTTTTCCTGCAAATACGCTGTATTATCAACTTTTTGGGCCCGTTTGGAAATGTTCCGGGAGTTTATTTTCTTCTTAATTTTTTTACATGTAGCTTGTGTTGCTAGAAAGTAATTTCCACGATAAAAAGTTTGGAAATGCCCAAAGCCACCGAGTGAGAATTTTTTTTCCCTGCAAATACGCTGTATTATCAACTTTTTGGGCTCGTTTGGAAATGTTCCGGGGAGTTTATTTTCTTCTTAATTTTTTTACATGTAGCTTGTGTTGCTAGAAAGTAATTTCCACGATAAAAAGTTTGGAAATGCCTAAAGCCGCTGAGGGAGAATTTTTTTTCTTACAAACACGCTGTTTGTCACCTCTTTGGGCCCGTTTGGAAATGTTCCGGGGAGTTTATTTTCTTCTTAATTTTTTCACATGTAGCTTGTGCTGCTAGAAAGTAATGTTCGCGATAAAAAGTTTGGAAATGCCCAAAGCCGCCGAGTGAGAATTTTTTTTCCTGCAAATAAGCTGTATTATCAACTTTTTGGGCCCGTTTGGAAATGTTCCGGGGAATTTATTTTCTTCTTAATTTTTTTACATGTAACTTGTGCTGCTAGAAAGTAATGTTCGCGATAAAAAGTTTGGAAATGCCCAAAGCCGCCGAGTGAGAATTTTTTTTCCTGCAAATACGCTGTATTATCAACTTTTTGGGCCCGTTTGGAAATGTTCCGGGTAGTTTATTTTCTTCTTAATTTTTTTACATGTAGCTTGTGTTGCTAGAAAGTAATTTCCACGATAAAAAGTTTGGAAATGCCCAAAGCCGCTGAGGGAGAATTTTTTTTCTTACAAACACGCTGTTTGTCACCTTTTTGGGCCCGTTTGGAAATGTTCCGGGAGTTTATTTTCATCTTAATTTTTTACATGTAGCTTGTGCTGCAGGAAAGTAATGTTCGCGATAAAAAGTTTGGAAATGCCCAAAGCCGCCGAGTGAGAATTTTTTTCCTGCAAATACGCTGTATTATCAACTTTTTGGGCCCGTTAGGAAATGTTCCGGGAGTTTATTTTCTTCTTAATTTTTTTACATGTAGCTTGTGTTGCTAGAAAGTAATTTCGACGATAAAAAGTTTGGAAATGCCCAAAGCCGCTGAGGGAGAATTTTTTTTTCTTACAAACACGCTGTTTGTCACCTTTTTGGGCCCGTTTGGAAATGTTCCGGGAGTTTATTTTCTTCTTAAGTTTTTTACATGTAGCTTGTGCTGCTAGAAAGTAATGTTCGCGATAAAAAGTTTGGAAATGCCCAAAGCCGCCGAGTGAGAATTTTTTTCCTGCAAATACGCTGTATTATCAACTTTTTGGGCCCGTTTGGAAATGTTCCGGGGAGTTTATTTTCTTCTTAATTTTTTACATGTAGCTTGTGTTGCTAGAAAGTTATTTCCACGATAAAAAGTTTGGAAATGCCCAAAGCCACCGAGTGATAATTTTTTTCCTGCAAATACGCTGTATTATCAACTTTTTGGGCCCGTTTGGAAATGTTCCGGGAGTTTATTTTCTTCTTAATTTTTTACATATAGCTTGTGTTGCTAGAAAGTAATTTCCACGATAAAAAGTTTGGAAATGCCTAAAGCCGCTGAGGGAGAATTTTTTTTCTTACAAACACGCTGTTTGTCACCTCTTTGGGCCCGTTTGGAAATGTTCCGGGAGTTTATTTTCTTCTTAATTTTTTCACATGTAGCTTGTGCTGCTAGAAAGTAATGTTCGCGATAAAAAGTTTGGAAATGCCCAAAGCCGCCGAGTGAGAATTTTTTTCCTGCAAATACGCTGTATTATCAACTTTTTGGGCCCGTTTGGAAATGTTCCGGGGAGTTTATTTTCTTCTTAATTTTTTTACATGTAGCTTGTGTTGCTAGAAAGTAATTTCCACGATAAAAAGTTTGGAAATGCCCAAAGCCGCTGAGGGAGAATTTTTTTTCTTACAAACACGCTGTTTGTCACCTTTTTGGGCCCGTTTGGAAATGTTCCGGGGAGTTTATTTTCTTCTTAATTTTTTTACATGTAGCTTGTGCTGCTAGAAAGTAATGTTCGCGATGAAAAGTTTGGAAATGCCCAAAGCCGCCGAGTGAGAATTTTTTTTCCTGCAAAGACGCTGTATTATCAACTTTTTGGGCCCGTTTGGAAATGTTCCGGGGAGTTTATTTTCTTCTTAATCTTAATTTTTTACATGTAGCTTGTGTTGCTAGAAAGTAATTACCACGATAAAAAGTTTGGAAATGCCCAAAGCCGCTGAGGGAGAATTTTTTTTTTCTTACAAACACGCTGTTTGTCACCTTTTTGGGCCCGTTTGGAAATGTTCCGGGAGTTTATTTTCTTCTTAATTTTTTACATGTAGCTTGTGCTGCTAGAAAGTAATGTTCGCGATAAAAAGTTTGGAAATGCCCAAAGCCGCCGAGTGAGAATTTTTTTCCTGCAAATACGCTGTATTATCAACTTTTTGGGCCCGTTTGGAAATGTTCCGGGTAGTTTATTTTCTTCTTAATTTTTTTACATGTAGCTTGTGTTGCTAGAAAGTAATTTCCACGATAAAAAGTTTGGAAATGCCCAAAGCCGCTGAGGGAGAATTTTTTTTTCTTACAAACACGCTGTTTGTCACATTTTGGGCCCGTTTGGAAATGTTCCGGGGAGTTTATTTTCTTCTTAATTTTTATACATGTAGCTTGTGCTGCTAGAAAGTAATGTTCGCGATAAAAAGTTTGGAAATGCCCAAAGCCGCCGAGTGAGAATTTTTTTTCCTGCAAATACGCTGTATTATCAACTTTTTGGGCCCGTTTGGAAATGTTCCGGGGAGTTTATTTTCTTCTTAATTTTTTTACATGTAGCTTGTGTTGCTAGAAAGTAATTTCCACGATAAAAAGTTTGGAAATGCCCAAAGCCGCTGAGGGAGAATTTTTTTTTTCTTACTAACACGCTGTTTGTCACCTTTTTGGGCCCGTTTGGAAATGTTCCGGGGAGTTTATTTTCTTCTTAATTTTTTTACATGTAGCTTGTGCTCCTAGAAAGTAATGTTCGCGATAAAAAGTTTGGAAATGCCCAAAGCCGCCGAGTGAGAATTTTTTTTCCTGCAAATACGCTGTATTATCAACTTTTTGGGCCCGTTTGGAAATGTTCCGGGGAGTTTATTTTCTTCTTAATTTTTTTACATGTAGCTTGTGTTGCTAGAAAGTAATTTCCACGATAAAAAGTTTGGAAATGCCCAAAGCCACCGAGTGAGAATTTTTTTTCCTGCAAATACGCTGTATTATCAACTTTTTGGGCTCGTTTGGAAATGTTCCGGGGAGTTTATTTTCTTCTTAATTTTTTTACATGTAGCTTGTGTTGCTAGAAAGTAATTTCCACGATAAAAAGTTTGGAAATGCCTAAAGCCGCTGAGGGAGAATTTTTTTTTCTTACAAACACGCTGTTTGTCACCTCTTTGGGCCCGTTTGGAAATGTTCCGGGGAGTTTATTTTCTTCTTAATTTTTTCACATGTAGCTTGTGCTGCTAGAAAGTAATGTTCGCGATAAAAAGTTTGGAAATGCCCAAAGCCGCCGAGTGAGAATTTTTTTTCCTGCAAATAAGCTGTATTATCAACTTTTTGGGCCCGTTTGGAAATGTTCCGGGGAATTTATTTTCTTCTTAATTTTTTTACATGTAACTTGTGCTGCTAGAAAGTAATGTTCGCGATAAAAAGTTTGGAAATGCCCAAAGCCGCCGAGTGAGAATTTTTTTTCCTGCAAATACGCTGTATTATCAACTTTTTGGGCCCGATTGGAAATGTTCCGGGTAGTTTATTTTCTTCTTAATTTTTTTACATGTAGCTTGTGTTGCTAGAAAGTAATTTCCACGATAAAAAGTTTGGAAATGCCCAAAGCCGCTGAGGGAGAATTTTTTTTTCTTACAAACACGCTGTTTGTCACCTTTTTGGGCCCGTTTGGAAATGTTCCGGGGAGTTTATTTTCATCTTAATTTTTTTACATGTAGCTTGTGCTGCAGGAAAGTAATGTTCGCGATAAAAAGTTTGGAAATGCCCAAAGCCGCCGAGTGAGAATTTTTTTTCCTGCAAATACGCTGTATTATCAACTTTTTGGGCCCGTTAGGAAATGTTCCGGGGAGTTTATTTTCTTCTTAATTTTTTTACATGTAGCTTGTGTTGCTAGAAAGTAATTTCCACGATAAAAAGTTTGGAAATGCCCAAAGCCGCTGAGGGAGAATTTTTTTTTTCTTACAAACACGCTGTTTGTCACCTTTTTGGCCCGTTTGGAAATGTTCCGGGAGTTTATTTTCTTCTTAATTTTTTTACATGTAGCTTGTGCTGCTAGAAAGTAATGTTCGCGATAAAAAGTTTGGAAATGCCCAAAGCCGCCGAGTGAGAATTTTTTTTCCTGCAAATACGCTGTATTATCAACTTTTTGGGCCCGTTTGGAAATGTTCCGGGAGTTTATTTTCTTCTTAATTTGTTTACATGTAGCTTGTGTTGCTAGAAAGTTATTTCCACGATAAAAAGTTTGGAAATGCCCAAAGCCACCGAGTGATAATTTTTTTTCCTGCAAATACGCTGTATTATCAACTTTTTGGGCCCGTTTGGAAATGTTCCGGGGAGTTTATTTTCTTCTTAATTTTTTTACATATAGCTTGTGTTGCTAGAAAGTAATTTCCACGATAAAAAGTTTGGAAATGCCTAAAGCCGCTGAGGGAGAATTTTTTTTTCTTACAAACACGCTGTTTGTCACCTCTTTGGGCCCGTTTGGAAATGTTCCGGGGAGTTTATTTTCTTCTTAATTTTTTCACATGTAGCTTGTGCTGCTAGAAAGTAATGTTCGCGATAAAAAGTTTGGAAATGCCCAAAGCCGCCGAGTGAGAATTTTTTTCCTGCAAATACGCTGTATTATCAACTTTTTGGGCCCGTTTGGAAATGTTCCGGGAGTTTATTTTCTTCTTAATTTTTTTACATGTAGCTTGTGTTGCTAGAAAGTAATTTCCACGATAAAAAGTTTGGAAATGCCCAAAGCCGCTGAGGAGAATTTTTTTCTTACAACCACGCTGTTTGTCACCTTTTTGGGCCCGTTTGGAAATGTTCCGGGGAGTTTATTTTCTTCTTAATTTTTTTACATGTAGCTTGTGCTGCTAGAAAGTAATGTTCGCGATGAAAAGTTTGGAAATGCCCAAAGCCGCCGAGTGAGAATTTTTTTTCCTGCAAAGACGCTGTATTATCAACTTTTTGGGCCCGTTTGGAAATGTTCCGGGGAGTTTATTTTCTTCTTAATTTTTTTACATGTAGCTTGTGTTGCTAGAAAGTAATTACCACGATAAAAAGTTTGGAAATGCCCAAAGCCGCTGAGGGAGAATTTTTTTTTTCTTACAAACACGCTGTTTGTCACCTTTTTGGGCCCGTTTGGAAATATTCCGGGGAGTTTATTTTCTTCTTAATTTTTTTACATGTAGCTTGTGCTGCTAGAAAGTAATGTTCGCGATAAAAAGTTTGGAAATGCCCAAAGCCGCCGAGTGAGAATTTTTTTTCCTGCAAATACGCTGTATTATCAACTTTTTGGGCCCGTTTGGAAATGTTACGGGGAGTTTATTTTCTTCTTAATTTTTTTACATGTAGCTTGTGTTGCTAGAAAGTAATTTCCACGATAAAAAGTTTGGAAATGCCCCAAGCCGCTGAGGGACAATTTTTTTTCTTACAAACACGCTGTTTGTCACCTTTTTGGGCCCGTTTGGAAATGTTCCGGGGAATTTATTTTCTTCTTAATTTTTTTACATGTAACTTGTGCTGCTAGAAAGTAATGTTCGCGATAAAAAGTTTGGAAATGCCCAAAGCCGCCGAGTGAGAATTTTTTTCCTGCAAATACGCTGTATTATCAACTTTTTGGGCCCGTTTGGAAATGTTCCGGGTAGTTTATTTTCTTCTTAATTTTTTTACATGTAGCTTGTGTTACTAGAAAGTAATTTCCCCGATAAAAAGTTTAGAAATGCCCACAACCGCTGAGGGAGAATCCTTTTTTCTTACAAACACGCTGTTTGTCACCTTTTTGGGCCCGTTTGGAAATGTTCCGGGGAGTTTATTTTCTTCTTAATTTTTTTACATGTAGCTTGTGCTGCTAGAAAGTAATGTTCGCGATAAAAAGTTTGGAAATGCCCAAAGCCGCCGAGTGAGAATTTTTTTCCTGCAAATACGCTGTATTATCAACTTTTTGTGGCCCGTTTGGAAATGTTCCGGGAAGTTTATTTTCTTCTTAATTTTTTTACATGTAGCTTGTGTTGCTAGAAAGTAATTTCCACGATAAAAAGTTTGGAAATGCCCCAAGCCGCTGAGGGAGAATTTTTTTTTCTTACAAACACGCTGTTTGTCACGTTTTGGGCCCGTTTGGAAATGTTCCGGGGAATTTATTTTCTTCTTAATTTTTTTACATGTAACTTGTGCTGCTGGAAAGTAATGTTCGCGATAAAAAGTTTGGAAATGCCCAAAGCCGCCGAGTGAGAATTTTTTTTCCTGCAAATACGCTGTATTATCAACTTTTTGGGCCCGTTTGGAAATGTTCCGGGTAGTTTATTTTCTTCTTAATTTTTTTACATGTAGCTTGTGTTGCTAGAAAGTAATTTCCACGATAAAAAGTTTGGAAATGCCCAAAGCCGCTGAGGGAGAATTTTTTTTTCTTACAAACACGCTGTTTGTCACATTTTGGGCCCGTTTGGAAATGTTCCGGGGAGTTTATTTTCTTCTTAATTTTTTTACATGTAGCTTGTGCTGCTAGAAAGTAATGTTCGCGATAAAAAGTTTGGAAATGCCCAAAGCCGCCGAGTGAGAATTTTTTTTCCTGCAAATACGCTGTATTATCAACTTTTTGGGCCCGTTTGGAAATGTTCCGGGGAGTTTATTTTCTTCTTAATTTTTTTACATGTAGCTTGTGTTGCTAGAAAGTAATTTCCACGATAAAAAGTTTGGAAATGCCCAAAGCCGCTGAGGGAGAATTTTTTTTTCTTACTAACACGCTGTTTGTCACCTTTTTGGGCCCGTTTGGAAATGTTCCGGGGAGTTTATTTTCTTCTTAATTTTTTTACATGTAGCTTGTGCTCCTAGAAAGTAATGTTCGCGATAAAAAGATTGGAAATGCCCAAAGCCGCCGAGTGAGAATTTTTTTTCCTGCAAATACGCTGTATTATCAACTTTTTGGGCCCGTTTGGAAATGTTCCGGGGAGTTTATTTTCTTCTTAATTTTTTTACATGTGCTTTGTGTTGCTAGAAAGTAATTTCCACGATAAAAAGTTTGGAAATGCCCAAAGCCACCGAGTGAGAATTTTTTTTCCTGCAAATACGCTGTATTATCAACTTTATGGGCTCGTTTGGAAATGTTCCGGGGAGTTTATTTTCTTCTTAATTTTTTTACATGTAGCTTGTGTTGCTAGAAAGTAATTTCCACGATAAAAAGTTTGGAAATGCCTAAAGCCGCTGAGGGAGAATTTTTTTTTCTTACAAACACGCTGTTTGTCACCTCTTTGGGCCCGTTTGGAAATGTTCCGGGGAGTTTATTTTCTTCTTAATTTTTTCACATGTAGCTTGTGCTGCTAGAAAGTAATGTTCGCGATAAAAAGTTTGGAAATGCCCAAAGCCGCCGAGTGAGAATTTTTTTTCCTGCAAATACGCTGTATTATCAACTTTTTGGGCCCGTTTGGAAATGTTCCGGGGAATTTATTTTCTTCTTAATTTTTTTACATGTAACTTGTGCTGCTAGAAAGTAATGTTCGCGATAAAAAGTTTGGAAATGCCCAAAGCCGCCGAGTGAGAATTTTTTTTCCTGCAAATACGCTGTATTATCAACTTTTTGGGCCCGTTTGGAAATGTTCCGGGTAGTTTATTTTCTTCTTAATTTTTTTACATGTAGCTTGTGTTGCTAGAAAGTAATTTCCACGATAAAAAGTTTGGAAATGCCTAAAGCCGCTGAGGGAGAATTTTTTTTTCTTACAAACACGCTGTTTGTCACCTTTTTGGGCCCGTTTGGAAATGTTCCGGGGAGTTTATTTTCATCTTAATTTTTTTACATGTAGCTTGTGCTGCAGGAAAGTAATGTTCGCGATAAAAAGTTTGGAAATGCCCAAAGCCGCCGAGTGAGAATTTTTTTTCCTGCAAATACGCTGTATTATCAACTTTTTGGGCCCGTTTGGAAATGTTCCGGGGAGTTTATTTTCTTCTTAATTTTTTTACATGTAGCTTGTGTTGCTAGAAAGTAATTTCCACGATAAAAAGTTTGGAAATGCCCAAAGCCGCTGAGGGAGAATTTTTTTTTTCTTACAAACACGCTGTTTGTCACCTTTTTGGGCCCGTTTGGAAATGTTCCGGGGAGTTTATTTTCTTCTTAATTTTTTTACATGTAGCTTGTGCTGCTAGAAAGTAATGTTCGCGATAAAAAGTTTGGAAATGCCCAAAGCCGCCGAGTGAGAATTTTTTTCCCTGCAAATACGCTGTATTATCAACTTTTTGGGCCCGTTTGGAAATGTTCCGGGAGTTTATTTTCTTCTTAATTTTTTACATGTAGCTTGTGCTGCTAGAAAGTAATGTTCGCGATAAAAAGTTTGGAAATGCCCAAAGCCGCCGAGAGAGAAGTTTTGTTCCTGCAAAGACGCTGTATTATCAACTTTTTGGACCCGGTTGGGAATGTGCCAGGGAGTTTATTTTCTTCTTAATTTTTTTACATGTAGCTTGTGTTGCTAGAAAGTAATTTCCACGATAAAAAGTTTGGAAATGCCCAAAGCCGCTGAGGGAGAATTTTTTTTTCTTACAAACACGCTGTTTGTCACCTTTTTGGGCCCGTTTGGAAATGTTCCAGGGAATTTATTTTCTTCTTAATTTTTTTACATGTAACTTGTGCTGCTAGAAAGTAATGTTCGCGATAAAAAGTTTGGAAATGCCCAAAGCCGCCGAGTGAGAATTTTTTTTCCTGCAAATACGCTGTATTATCAACTTTTTGGGCCCGTTTGGAAATGTTCCGGGTAGTTTATTTTCTTCTTAATTTTTTTACATGTAGCTTGTGTTGCTAGAAACTAATTTCCACGATAAAAAGTTTGGAAATGCCCAAAGCCGCTGAGGGAGAATTTTTTTTTCTTACAAACACGCTGTTTGTCACCTTTTTGGGCCCGTTTGGAAATGTTCCGGGGAGTTTATTTTCATCTTAATTTTTTTACATGTAGCTTGTGCTGCAGGAAAGTAATGTTCGCGATAAAAAGTTTGGAAATGCCCAAAGCCGCCGAGTGAGAATTTTTTTTCCTGCAAATACGCTGTATTATCAACTTTTTGGACCCGTTTGGAAATGTTCCGGGGAGTTTATTTTCTTCTTAATTTTTTTACATGTAGCTTGTGTTGCTAGAAAGTAATTTCCACGATAAAAAGTTTGGAAATGCCCAAAGCCGCTGAGGGAGAATTTTTTTTTCTTACAAACACGCTGTTTGTCACCTTTTTGGGCCCGTTTGGAAATGTTCCGGGGAGTTTATTTTCTTCTTAATTTTTTTACATGTAGCTTGTGCTGCTAGAAAGTAATGTTCGCGATAAAAAGTTTGGAAATGCCCAAAGCCGCCGAGTGAGAATTTTTTTTCCTGCAAATACGCTGTGTTATCAACTTTTTGGGCCCGTTTGGAAATGTTCCGGGGAGTTTATTTTCTTCTTAATTTTT
Organism: Torymus aiolomorphi; assembly: GCA_036365515.1. NCBI lineage: Eukaryota > Metazoa > Arthropoda > Insecta > Hymenoptera > Torymidae > Torymus > Torymus aiolomorphi. Next base: position 169,053,524 of record CM070874.1, on the reverse strand, counting down.
TTACATGTAGCTTGTGCTGCTAGAAAGTAATGTTCGCGATAAAAAGTTTGGAAATGCCCAAAGCCGCCGAGTGAGAAGTTTTTTTCCTGCAAATACGCTGTATTATCAACTTTTTGGTCCCGTTTGGAAATGTTCCGGGGAGTTTATTTTCTTCTTAATTTTTTTACATGTAGCTTGTGTTGCTAGAAAGTAATTTCCACGATAAAAAGTTTGGAAATGCCCAAAGCCGCTGAGGGAGAATTTTTTTTTTCTTACAAACACGCTGTTTGTCACCTTTTTGGGCCCGTTTGGAAATGTTCCGGGGAGTTTATTTTCTTCTTAATTTTTTTACATGTAGCTTGTGCTGCTAGAAAGTAATGTTCGCGATAAAAAGTTTGGAAATGCCCAAAGCCGCCGAGTTAGAATTTTTTTTCCTGCAAATACGCTGTATTATCAACTTTTTGGGCCCGTTTGGAAATGTTCCGGGTAGTTTATTTTCTTCTTAATTTTTTTACATGTAGCTTGTGTTGCTAGAAAGTAATTTCCACGATAAAAAGTTTGGAAATGCCCAAAGCCGCTGAGGGAGAATTTTTTTTTCTTACAAACACGCTGTTTGTCACCTTTTTGGGCCCGTTTGGAAATGTTCCAGGGAATTTATTTTCTTCTTAATTTTTTTACATGTAACATGTGCTGCTAGAAAGTAATGTTCGCGATAAAAAGTTTGGAAATGCCCAAAGCCGCCGAGTGAGAATTTTTTTTCCTGCAAATACGCTGTATTATCAACTTTTTGGGCCCGTTTGGAAATGTTCCGGGTAGTTTATTTTCTTCTTAATTTTTTTACATGTAGCTTGTGTTGCTAGAAAGTAATTTCCACGATAAAAAGTTTGGAAATGCCCAAAGCCGCTGAGGGAGAATTTTTTTTTCTTGCAAACACGCTGTTTGTCACCTTTTTGGGCCCGTTTGGAAATGTTCCGGGGAGTTTATTTTCATCTTAATTTTTTACATGTAGCTTGTGCTGCTAGAAAGTAATGTTCGCGATAAAAAGTTTGGAAATGCCCAAAGCCGCCGAGTGAGAAGTTTTTTTCCTGCAAATACGCTGTATTATCAACTTTTTGGGCCCGTTTGGAAATGTTCCGGGGAGTTTATTTTCTTCTTAATTTTTTTACATGTAGCTTGTGTTGCTAGAAAGTAATTTCCACGATAAAAAGTTTGGAAATGCCCAAAGCCGCTTAGGGAGAATTTTTTTTTCTTACAAACACGCTGTTTGTCACCTTTTTGGGCCCGTTTGGAAATGTTCCGGGGAGTTTATTTTCTTCTTAATTTTTTTACATGTAGCTTGTGCTGCTAGAAAGTAATGTTCGCGATAAAAAGTTTGGAAATGCCCAAAGCCGCCGAGTGAGAATTTTTTTCCTGCAAATACGCTGTATTATCAACTTTTTGGGCCCGTTTGGAAATGTTCCGGGGAGTTTATTTTCTTCTTAATTTTTTTACATGTAGCTTGTGTTGCTAGAAAGTAATTTCCACGATAAAAAGTTTGGAAATGCCCCAAGCCGCTGAGGGAGAATTTTTTTTTCTTACAAACACGCTGTTTGTCACCTTTTTGGGCCCGTTTGGAAATGTTCCGGGGAATTTATTTTCTTCTTAATTTTTTTACATGTAACTTGTGCTGCTAGAAAGTAATGTTCGCGATAAAAAGTTTGGAAATGCCCAAAGCCGCCGAGTGAGAATTTTTTTCCTGCAAATACGCTGTATTATCAACTTTTTGGGCCCGTTTGGAAATGTTCCGGGTAGTTTATTTTCTTCTTAATTTTTTTACATGTAGCTTGTGTTGCTAGAAAGTAATTTCCACGATAAAAAGTTTGGAAATGCCCAAAGCCGCTGAGGGAGAACTTTTTTTTCTTACGAACACGCTGTTTGTCACCTTTTTGGGCCCGTTTGGAAATGTTCCGGGAGTTTATTTTCTTCTTAATTTTTTTACATGTAGCTTGTGCTGCTAGAAAGTAATGTTCGCGATAAAAAGTTTGGAAATGCCCAAAGCCGCCGAGTGAGAATTTTTTTCCTGCAAATACGCTGTATTATCAACTTTTTGGGCCCGTTTGGAAATGTTCCGGGAGTTTATTTTCTTCTTAATTTTTTTACATGTAGCTTGTGTTGCTAGAAAGTAATTTCCACGATAAAAAGTTTGGAAATGCCCAAAGCCGCTGAGGGAGAATTTTTTTTCTTACAAACACGCTGTTTGTCACCTTTTTGGGCCCGTTTGGAAATGTTCCGGGGAGTTTATTTTCATCTTAATTTTTTTACATGTAGCTTGTGCTGCAGGAAAGTAATGTTCGCGATAAAAAGTTTGGAAATGCCCAAAGCCGCCGAGTGAGAATTTTTTTCCTGCAAATACGCTGTATTATCAACTTTTTGGGCCCGTTTGGAAATGTTCCGGGGAGTTTATTTTCTTCTTAATTTTTTTACATGTAGCTTGTGTTGCTAGAAAGTAATTTCCACGATAAAAAGTTTGGAAATGCCCAAAGCCGCTGAGGGAGAATTTTTTTTCTTACAAACACGCTGTTTGTCACCTTTTTGGGCCCGTTTGGAAATGTTCCGGGAGTTTATTTTCTTCTTAATTTTTTTACATGTAGCTTGTGCTGCTAGAAAGTAATGTTCGCGATAAAAAGTTTGGAAATGCCCAAAGCCGCCGAGTGAGAATTTTTTTCCTGCAAATACGCTGTGTTATCAACTTTTTGGGCCCGTTTGGAAATGTTCCGGGGAGTTTATTTTCTTCTTAATTTTTTACATGTAGCTTGTGCTGCTAGAAAGTAATGTTCGCGATAAAAAGTTTGGAAATGCCCAAAGCCGCCGAGTGAGAAGTTTTTTCCTGCAAATACGCTGTATTATCAACTTTTTGGTCCCGTTTGGAAATGTTCCGGGAGTTTATTTTCTTCTTAATTTTTTTACATGTAGCTTGTGTTGCTAGAAAGTAATTTCCACGATAAAAAGTTTGGAAATGCCCAAAGCCGCTGAGGGAGAATTTTTTTTCTTACAAACACGCTGTTTGTCACCTTTTGGGCCCGTTTGGAAATGTTCCGGGAGTTTATTTTCTTCTTAATTTTTTTACATGTAGCTTGTGCTGCTAGAAAGTAATGTTCGCGATAAAAAGTTTGGAAATGCCCAAAGCCGCCGAGTTAGAATTTTTTTTCCTGCAAATACGCTGTATTATCAACTTTTTGGGCCCGTTTGGAAATGTTCCGGGTAGTTTATTTTCTTCTTAATTTTTTTACATGTAGCTTGTGTTGCTAGAAAGTAATTTCCACGATAAAAAGTTTGGAAATGCCCAAAGCCGCTGAGGGAGAATTTTTTTTCTTACAAACACGCTGTTTGTCACCTTTTTGGGCCCGTTTGGAAATGTTCCAGGGAATTTATTTTCTTCTTAATTTTTTTACATGTAACATGTGCTGCTAGAAAGTAATGTTCGCGATAAAAAGTTTGGAAATGCCCAAAGCCGCCGAGTGAGAATTTTTTTTCCTGCAAATACGCTGTATTATCAACTTTTTGGGCCCGTTTGGAAATGTTCCGGGTAGTTTATTTTCTTCTTAATTTTTTACATGTAGCTTGTGTTGCTAGAAAGTAATTTCCACGATAAAAAGTTTGGAAATGCCCAAAGCCGCTGAGGGAGAATTTTTTTTCTTACAAACACGCTGTTTGTCACCTTTTTGGGCCCGTTTGGAAATGTTCCGGGAGTTTATTTTCATCTTAATTTTTTTACATGTAGCTTGTGCTGCTAGAAAGTAATGTTCGCGATAAAAAGTTTGGAAATGCCCAAAGCCGCCGAGTGAGAATTTTTTTCCTGCAAATACGCTGTATTATCAACTTTTTGGGCCCGTTTGGAAATGTTCCGGGAGTTTATTTTCTTCTTAATTTTTTACATGTAGCTTGTGTTGCTAGAAAGTAATTTCCACGATAAAAAGTTTGGAAATGCCCAAAGCCGCTTAGGGAGAATTTTTTTTTCTTACAAACACGCTGTTTGTCACCTTTTTGGGTCCGTTTGGAAATGTTCCGGGGACTTTATTTTCTTCTTAATTTTTTTACATGTAGCTTGTGTTTCTAGAAAGTAATTTCTACAATAAAAAGTTTCGAAAATCTCAAAGCCGCCGAGTGAGAATTTTTTTTTATTTCATTTTTACATCTACCCTGTATAATCACCCGTTTGGGGTGGTTTTGGGGGTGGGGATAATTTGATATCGGTTTATATCAATTATTTTTGATGAATTCTTGTGTTATTTACAATATCTGATGTCATTCTCCCTGAGAAATTTGATTGTAGATATATGGAACTTTCGTTCTCTTACGTTGTCTTACGAATTCCCTGTTAGGGGTGGGGGGTAGTTTGGAATTGATTTATTTTGATCAATTTTCATGTATTCTTCCATTATTTGCAGTATATTATGCTATTCATGTGGAAAAAAGGTGTTTTTCGAAAATCGAATTTTCGTTGGATCGCAACGTTGCAAACTTTAAACCCATGGGGGTTTTCCGGGGAGTCAATTTGGTTCGTAATTTTTTTATAGCGAGTTCTTGTGCTCAAACAGTAATTCCAGCATTAAAAAGTTTGGAAACGCCAGACACCGAGCAGTGAGAATTTTTTTTCCGTCACGACCCCTATATATCTGATTATATAATCAGCTGTTTGGGGGTTTTCCGGGGAGTCGATTTGGTTCGTAATTTTTTTACACGGAGTTTTTATGCTCAAAAAGTAATTCCAGCTTTAAAAAGTTTGGATATGCCAGACACCGAGCAGTGAGAATTTTTTTTGCGTCACGACCCCTATATATCTGATTATATAATCAGCTGTTTGGGGGTTATCCGGGAGTCGATTTGGTTCGTAATTTTTTTACGAGTAGTTTGTGTGCTCATAAAATAATTCCAGCAATAAAAAGTTTGGAAATACCAAACGCCGCGGAGAGAGAATTTTTTTCCGTTACTACCCCTATATAATCAGCTTTTCGGGGTGTTCCGGGAGTCGATTTGGTTCCTAATTTTTTTGCGGGTATTTTGTATCCTCAGAAAATAATTCCAGCAATAAAAAGTTTGGAAATACCAAACGCCGCGGAGAGAGAATTTTTTTCCGTTACTACCCCTATATAATCAGCTTTTTGGGGGTGTTCCGGGGAGTTGATTTGGTTCCTAATTTTTTTGCGGGTATTTTGTATCCTCGGAAAATAATTCCAGCAATAAAAAGTTTGGAAATACCAAACGCCGCGAAGAGAGAATTTTTTTCTCTTAGGTCATCTTACGAATTCCGTGTTAGGGGTGGGGGGTAGTTTGGAATTGATTTATTTTAATCAATTTTGATGTATTCTTCCATTATTTGTAGTACATTATATCATCCATGTGGAAAAAAGTGGTTTTTCGAAAATCGAATTTTCGTTGGATCGCAACGTTGCAAACTTCAAACCCATGATTTTGTTGCTTCAGGATAAGCGAGATCTCGAAGTCGAAAATGGATCGAAAACTCAAAAAAACGTGGTTGTGATGCTGACAATCGATTTTTACGTACCAAAACGGTGAGCGACAAATCCATTAAAGTGCGCCATATTATCTCTAGTATGTTCTCAAGTTGTAAGGGTATTCCTGAATTTGTCGCTTCTATACAGTTAGTTCCCGGACACAAAGATCGATCGAAACCGGAAACTAACGCGTTTGGGACGCTGAAATCGGGGTTTTCTTTTAGCCAAACCGTAAGCAACAAATTCACAAATGCGCAGACTCTTGTCTCTAATATGTTGCTACGTTGTTAGAGCACTCCTGATTTTGTTGCTTCAAGATAACCGAGATTCCGAAGTCGAAAATCAATTGAAAACGCAAAAAAACGTGTTTTTGATGCTGATAATCGATATTTACATACAGAAACGGTGAGCGACAAATTCATTAACGTGCACCATGTTATCTCTAGTATGTTCTCAAGTTGTAACGGTATTCCGGAATTTTGTCGCTTCTGGACAGTTATATCCCGGACACAGAAATCGATCGAAACCGGAAAATAACACGATTGGGACGTTGAAATCGGGGTTTTCTTTAGCAAAACCGTTAGCGACAAATTCTTTAATGTGCACAATCTTTTCTCTAGTATGTTCTCAAGTTGTAACGGTATTCCTGATTTTGTCGCTTCTAGACAGTTAGTTCCCGGACACAAAATTGATCGTAACCGGAAAATAACGCGTTTGGGACGCTGAAATCGGGGTTTTCTTTAGCAAAACCGTAAGCAACAAATTTACAAATGCGCAGACTCTTGTCTCTAATATGTTACTAAGTTGTTACAGCACTCCTGATTTTGTTGCTTCAAGATAGCCGAGATTTCGAAGTCGAAAATCGATCGAAAACGCAAAAAAACGTGTTTTTGATGCTGACAATCGATATTTACATACAGAAACGGTGAGCGACAAATTCTTTAATGTGCACAATCTTTTCTCTAGTATGTTCTCAAGTTGTAACGGTATTCCTTATTTTGTCGCTTCTAGACAGTTAGTTCCCGGGCACAAAAATCGATCGAAACCGGAAAATAACGCGTTTGGGACACCTGAAATCGGGGTTTTCTTTATCAAAACCGTAAGCAACAAATTTACAAATGCGCAGACTCTTGTCTCTAATATGTTACTAAGTTGTTACAGCACTCCTGATTTTGTTGCTTCAAGATAGCCAAAATCTCGAAGTCGAAAATCGCTCGAAAACGCAAAAAAACGTGTTTTTCATGCTGACAATCGATTTTTACATACAAAAACGGTAGGCGACAAATTCGTTAACGTGCAAAATCTTTTTTCTAGTATGTTCTCAAGTTGTAACGGTATTTCTGAATATGTCGCTTCTAGACAGTTAGTTCCCGGACACAAAAATCGATCGAAACCGGAAAATAACGCGTTTGGGACGCTGAAATCGGGATTTTCTTTAGCAAAACCGTAAGCAACAAATTCACAAATGCGCAGACTCTTGTCTCTAATATGTTGCTACGTTGTTAGAGTATTTCTGAATTTGTTGCTTTCCAGTAGATTATATCCCGGAGTCTAAAGTCGATCGAAAACGGTAAAAACGCGTTTGAGATTAGGTAAATGGGGTTTTCGTTAGAAAAACTGTAAGCAACAAATTCACAAATATGCAGACTCTTGTCTCTAATATGTTACTAAGTTGTTACAGCATTCCTGATTTTGTTGCTTCAAAATAGCCGAGATCTGGAAGTCGAAAATCGATCGAAAACGCAAAAAAAACGTGTTTGTGATGCTGACAATCGATTTTTACATACAAAAACGGTAAGCGACAAATTTATTAACGTGTACCATGTTATCCCTAGTATGTTCTCAAGTTGTAACGGTATTCCTGAATTTGTTGCTGCTAGACAGTTAGATCCCGGACACAAAAATCGATCGAAGCCGGAAAATAACGCGTTTGGGACGCTCATATCGGGGTCTTCTTTAGCAAAACAGTAAGCATCGATTTTACAAATGCGCAGACTCTTGTCTCTAATATGTTACTAAGTTGTTACAGCACTCCTGATTTTGTTGCTTCAAGATAGCCGAGATTTCGAAGTCGAAAATCGATCGAAAACGCAAATAAACGTGTTTGTGATGCTGACAATCGATTTTTACATACCAAAACGGTAAGCGACAAATTCTTAACCGTGCACAATTTTTTCTCTAGTATGTTCTCAAGTTGTAACGGTATTCCTGATTTTGTCGCTTCTAGACAGTTAGTTCCCGGACACAAAAATCGATCGAAACCGGAAAATAACGCGTTTGGGACGTGAAATCGGGGTTTTCTTTAACAAAACCGAAGCAACAAATTTACAAATGCGCAGACTCTTGTCTCTAATATGTTACTAAGTTGTTACAGCACTCCTGATTTTGTTGCTTCAAGATAGCCAAGATCTCGAAGTCGGAAATCGATCGAAAACGCAAAAAAACGTGTTTTTGATGCTGACAATCGATTTTTACATACAAAAACGGTAGGCGACAAATTCTTTAACGTGAAAAATCTTTTATAGTATGTTCTCAAGTTGTAACGGTACTCCTGAATATGTCGCTTCTAGACAGTTAGTTCCCGGACACAAAAGTCGATCGAAAACGGTGAAAACCGACAGGCTATATACCAGAGTCGAACGTCGATCGAAAATACAGAAAAACGCGTTTTGGACGCTGTAAATTATGTTTTATTTAGTAAATGGTATGACGAAAAATTATTCCTCATCATGTCCCTCTCTCCCCGTCTAATGAATGTACTAACTACTCTAAGATGTTACATGTGCAGAGAGAGAGAGAGAAAGCGAGAGAGAGGGAGTGAGAGAGAGAAAGAGCGAGAGGGAGAGAGAGAGAGAGAGAAAGAGTGAGAGGGGGTGAGGAGGGGAGTGTGCGCGCGAGGAGACAGACAATTAAGGTGGTTCTATTAAAAGTCTGAAGTCAATTGTCTGTTAATATAAATATTATTTTCGTTCTTCAATATTTAAGAAATATTTTCAAACAATAAATTAATTAATTATAATTGTTCAATTTTTTTTATAATTCTGCAGTGTTTATGTACTTCAATTTAAATACTTTTCCAATCCTACAGCATGACTCCCATATTTTCCCATTTTAAAATATTAATTTTTTAACAATATTATGTCAAGTATTGGTCGGCAACTTGCATTTAAAACTATACTAATTTGTTTACGAAGACCTGAACAATAACAGCCTTCAATAATATTTTCATATGCAGACTTTACGATTTTATTTGAACCTGCTTAATCTCATTTTGGATAGCGCCCGCGCTCCTCGCTCTATTAGAGAGTGCGATATAGTCCAAGTGGAGAGTTTTTGCCGTGTGACGCCGTGCGAAAGAGTGTGTAAGTGCGATTGTGCGCCTCTTGCCAATGTTACGTTGACCGAATCTCGGTAAGCAACTGTGAGCGACGCATCAGGTGCTGGTGCGGAAGGACGGCCGACGACAGCGAGTATCCGTAGAATTTGTAAGTGCTGGCTCCACACTTTTCTCTCCCGCGTAATAGTATATTATGTACCAAGGGCGCAAAGTGGGCTTTTTTAGACCGAGTGTGGAGTTTGCAGTACGAGTCGAAGGCGAGCAAGCACGAACCGAAGGCGAGTACGTTTTGCGAGCCGAAGACGAGTACTGCAACCACACGAGGTCAAAAAGACCACTTAGCCCTTGGTGCACACCATATTATTTGTAACACAAGTATTCTTTTTCGCGGGTTTCTTCTTAAACGAAGCTTATGGGCAGCGGTCAAAAAAGTATTTTTTTTGTCCGCTGCTGCGCCGGAGCGGGCAAAAAAGAACTTTTTTTGCCCGTTGCTTCCCGTAGCGTGCAAAAAAAACTTTTTTTTGCCCGCCGGTCTATAAACGATCACTTTCAGCTCGCATAATAGGTCAAAAAAAACGCGAAAAACGTGCTTGTGTGACAAAAACTATTTTTCACCATACCCTGGCCGAAAATACCACTTTCGTTCCCGGCTCCGAAACGCGAATGTGGTATTTTCGGCCCGGGTATGGTGAAAAATCGTAAACTTAACATGGGGATAAAGAGGCCACCCCAGAGCACATGTTTACCACCCTCGCTTTCGCCTCGGGTTGCAATTTACACGTGCTCTGGACTGGCCAACTCTTGACCTCCCTTGTTGTGTAATATACTATTTCGCAACAACCGGACGGAAATACCACATTCCCGTTTTTGCGCCGGGAGGGAATGTGGTACTTTCGGCCTGGTGTTGCGAAAAATTTTCTCCACGAGGAGCGTAAAATGCGTAGGCTGTTTTTCGCCCGCAGGGCGTACAGTACGCACTTTACGCGCCGTGTGGCGAAAAAATATTGTATGCAACTTAGGCATATACGTCTCGCACTAGCAATGATCGCAAGGCGACACTCATGCCCTTTGGGCCTGTACTAGTACGCAGCGATCATTGTTCGTACGCTGATAGAAAGAAATATTTGAGGCAAATGTGCGATTCATTTGGAAGTCGATTTTTTCAAATATTTGACCTAAATGAAAAATTCTTAAGAGTTACAAAATATTCAATCACAGTTAATAGGCGATGTCTTTTCGTGGCAAGCGTTACGTTTTTTAAATGAACCATTACTTGACTGTTAATGCACCTGCATTTTACTGAATTTAAATACATATTCGTTAACTATTCACTGATAACATATTCACTGTTCATATTCGTTAGCAGTTAAGCCGGTGCCTTTGGCTCAAATGAATCGTTCAATCAGTGTACGTAAAGTATACTTAAAATACTTTTCTAGCCTAAACTACTATTTTCGCATACCCTGACGTAAAGTATTTTTTTCAACTCAGGCATGAAATAGGGCCTTTTTCACGTGTGAAAGTAGGAGAGATAATTTCGCATTTCGAGCGTATTTTGTGAAAGTGGTGAGAAATATTCATTTCTCACCTAAAACAGGTGAGAAATGAAAAACTAGTGAGAAATATCTATTTCTCACCTAAAACAGGTAAGAAATGGCCATTTCTCACTAGTTTTAGGTGAGAAATGAAAAACTAGAGAGAAAAGGCAATTTCTCACCTGTTTTAGGTGAGAAATGACCATTTCTCACTTGTTTTAGGTGAGAAATGAAAACTTCAACTGCTTTGTGTACGACTCGTAATGCCCAATCCTCTCTCCGATCGACACACGTAGAAAAGGCCCTCATGCCTTCGTTAAAAAAAAATACGGTGTGTAACACGGGAAGAAAAGCTATTTCAGACTCGGGTGAGGTGTCTTCAGCACTCGTGTCTGTCTCGGGCACCCTGAACTCCGACTCGCTAGTAATAGCTAATTTTCTCCCCTTGTTGCACAATGTACTAGTTTCTTCCTGATTTTAGGGAGAAAAATGCCACATAAGCTCCCTTTTAGAAACTGCTATGCGCAGGTGCATTGCTCAACTTTATTCCCAGCTAGCGCCGCCTGCGTGTTGCTTCCCCCGCTTCGCTCGGGCCTAATGTAGTCAAGCGAGCATAGGCATCACAGTTTCTGAAAGTGGGGTTATGAGGTGTTTTCGACCATAAAATCACCAGTATGTGAAATACTGCACTCGAGAATAATAAGGGCTATTAATGCACGCGAGTTACACGCTTTGCTCAGGCAGCAAGTTCCTCGAAGGAGTCAATAGATTTCTTTACTCCCTCGGTGCATAATATACTATTTAATTGAACAATTTTTCTAATTTAATATATTAAAAATTTTTTCCAGGTGATTTTATAATTTTTTAAATATCTAATGAAGAGGACGAAAACGTGTTTATACAACTGAAAGATGTAAAAAAAAACATCCATAATCCTCTTTCTAGTAAGGACGAGATTATTTTGATTGGTATAGTTGCTTACCATGGGATAGGTGGTCTTCCCAGGCAACTAAGATCGCCGAAAAATAACAATGACGACGCCACTGGGCATTATACGTCATTTTTGTATAGACGCGGAAATACTTCCTGGATGGAAGTAGATGACTAAGAAGTAAAAGTAAATTTTGCTCCGAAAATAAAAAGGTCGTCGTTAGACTAATAGTGTATACAAAAATTAGTAAATAAATCTTTAAATTTTGTTTTAGAAATTCAATTTTTTTTATCGCAAACAATTTTTTTTTATAAAACCTATATTCGAATAATCATGTTTTTAAGCAAGAACTGAAAGGCAGTTTCTAAAGTTAATGGCTGAGTAAATAGGATAGAGGCTTTTCTGACTTGAATCTTCAGGTTCAGTAGCGATTGCGTCTCGAAAACGGCTTGAGCAACAAAATCCAGAATTATTTGCTAAAAGACGCTTGTCCCGTTCTTCTTACAAAGAAAAAAACCGCTGCCAATACATTGGCACATAGCTTCCTCAAACAAATTTAAAAAAATAGAAGCAGACAAAAACAGCCCGTTACATCAAACAATATCGACTTTGAAAATAATTGGAGTAGTAATATTTGATATGAAAACATTAACTAAATATTAACATAAAAATATTAACTGCCACTGAAATTATGTCAACAAAAAGGACTATATTAAGAATTTATAAATTTCTAAATGATACATGAAGTCGGCATTGAGAAATTACGATTTTTCAAAAAACATAAAAGAATTTTAACCTAAAAATGTTTAAAAATCATGAAAAAATTCTTTTAGCTAAAGAACTTAAAAGGTAAATACAAAAACTCTACATCTCCACAAAATTTCCACGTGATTAAACTAATTTCTTTTTTTTGTAGTTATACGACAAAGAAAATGACTGAAAAATGCGAAAATTTAAAATATTAAATATCTTAAAACAAAATCACAGTATCTTCATAAAAATTCACACACATATTACCTATAATAGACACAAAATTACCTACAAATTTAAAGATGATTCATGGAGCCGATCTCGAGAAATTGCAATTTGAAGAAAAGATTTTAAAAATTGAAAAACTTTTAACCTCAAATATCTCGGAAACTTATAAATAGACCGACTGGTAGTCAAAATGTACCCCTACAATGAATTTCAAAGCGAAAAATCCAGTTTTACTCCGTAAACCGTGTAAAGTAAAAACCCCATTTTTTCAATTTTCAATTTTTTTATCAAAAACTAGTCGACAGAATTTATTAAAATTTTCACAGATTATAGCTACTTATATTTTACACTATCCTGATTTTAAAAAAAATGACCATTTCGTTTGGAACTTATGAACTTTAAAAAAAAAACACGTTTTTGTTAATAACAAAAAAACCATAGTAGCTAGATTATTATATTTTTTTAAAGATAGGTATGTTTATCCTCCTTCGATTAGCATTATTCCTATTAAAATATTTCGTCACCTCCGAATAGAACGGTGTTATCTGGGAATCCGCTCGTAGAAGGCATTATCTCAGAGTCCGCTCGTAGAAGACGTTATCACGTCAAAATCGGTCGATTCTGTGAAAAGCTACGTGAATTTACTTAGGAGATAACGCCTTCCACGTGCGGACTCTGAGATAACGCCTTCTACAAGCGGATTCCCAGGTAACGCCTTTTACGGGCGGATTTCGAGATAACGCCTTTTACGAGCGGATTCTCAGATAACCCCTTTCTATTCGGAAGCGACAATTTAAACCCGATCATTAAAAAATTCAAAAATAAATTTTTCTAAAATCAAAAATTCATCATAAAACAAAAACTAATCAGTAAATCCTAAACAATTACACTGATAGAAAGAAATATTTGAGTCAAATGCACGATGCATTTGGAAGTCAATTTTTTCAAGTATTTAACCTAAATGAACATTCTTTAACAGTTAAGGAATATTCATTAACAGTTAATGAACGATCGCTTTTTGTCACCTTTTTATCAAGCGTTACTTTTACCAAATGATCCATTCCTTAACTGTTAATGCACGTGCATTTGACTGAAGTCAAATACATATTCGTTAACAGTGAAGCCGGCGCATTTGCCTCAAATATTTCTTTCTATCAGTGTATTTTCTTTCCGAATTCGCAATAAAAAAAAAACAAAAAAAAATGACACACACACACACACACACACACACACACACACACATCCATAAAGACCTTTTCTAAAATCATGTGATACAAACTTCTAACAACTTTAATCATGTTTCTAGAACGATTTAACGAAACTTAAAATGTTACTATTACAAAGCTTCCTCTAGGAGGAAGCAATATACTGAGAAACTTTGTGAGTAATACTATTAGTATCTTCCATAAGATTATCATGTTCAAAAATCATCACCGTTAATATTATCCGATCCACTATATATTTGAACTTGCAAAACTTCAAAATAAACTTCATGTACCTGCCAAAGACAAACTTAATATCTCTGGCCAGTTTCCATGGTTATGCTGCAAAAAAATTTATTACAAACATACATACACACACACCCACCCACACACACACATACGTTTTTTATAAAATTCATATTTCAACTCAAGAAGCTCAGAAATATCGAACATAATCGACATCTAGGGGTCGAAAAATTTCGAAAAATTTCGCCGTTACCAAACTTTCTCTTTGAGAAAGCACTAAATGAATATTCATTTTTTTCTGATCGAATGGAGAGAGCAATTTTTGAATCGAAAGAGGATTCGTTCAGCTATAAAGATTATTGAAGTTTATTATTCATTGATGAAAATGTATTAAAAGTTTGAGTTATAACAAATTTTTTACTAATTTATTCGTTAATAGTTTATTATTATGAGAACTTTCGCCCCGGATTTGCGGGACAAAAGTAAAATTAGTGGGGCTAAAATAAAAATCAGCGGGACGAAAGTAAAATTCATATTTTCTTCTGTTATAAAAAAGACATATCGGCTGGGTCTGTCTCGCTTCTCGGAGTCAAAAAGTGGCCACGGCCGAGAGTGCAATAAAATACTATATGCATCACGGGAGAAAAGAGGACCAAAAATCTTATCGCTCAGGTAGTAAACCCAACCGCCGGAAAAATCTACTGCTTACGATCCTAATCTACTATTACACAATAAAAATGCATATACACAAAAACAGTGTAAATCGAATTTTACACATACTATATAAACAAAATATCGTATGCAACACGTGCATGGATAAGTTTTTGAGTTATATCTCTATTTCCGATTTTGTTGCTTCACAATAGGCTAGATCCCTGAGTCGAATGCCGATCTAACGAACGCAAAAAAGCGTGTTTTGGACGTTGTAAATGGTGTTTTATTTAGTAAATAGGTAAGCAACAAATTCACTACTGTGCCGAATATTGTCTTTAGTATGTTGCTAATTGGTTACAGTATTCCTGAATTTGTTGCTTCAAGACAGGCGAGATCCCGAGGTCGAAAATTGATTGAAAACTCAAAAAACCGTGTTTTTGACGCAGTAATTCGTGTTCTATGAATAAAACGGTGAGCAACAAATTCATGATGCGGCAGAATGTAATCTTCACTGTATTGCTAAGTTGAAATGGTATTTCTGAATTTGTTGCTATAAGGCAAGCTAGATCTCGGAGACGAAAATTGATCGAAAATGCACAAAATCTGGTAAATCTGGTTTTATGAACTAAAACGGTAAGCAATAAATTCAAAAACACGTTTGGAACGCTGAAAATGGTGTTTTCTTTAATAAAACAGTAAGCAACAAATTCATAACTAGGCCGAATCTAGTTTTTAATATGTTGCTAAGTTGCAACGGTATTCCTGAATTTGTTGCTGTAGGACAGGCGAAATCTGAAAATCAAAAGTCTATCGAAAACACTAGTATATTAAGCTAGCAGATCACTTTAATGACCGCGCTTTCTACATAATACCATAATATATTGCTAATTTACTGTTAATTTCTTATGCCAATCCGGATTTTGACGTTCCAGACGTTTCCAAGAAACAGGTGATCTGCTAGCTTAATATTAATCTAGCAGATCGTGTTCGGATATGTTTGCGAGTTTTCCCTCTATCAAAACGAGACAAGGGACATATGTGTTGCTAATTCGTTGCTGTAAGATAGCCGGAGCCAAAAATCATACAAGTCTTTGCGGGTCCCTGAGCTCGACACAGGACCAAATGTATATGACTTGATATTAAGCTAGTAGATTTTAGCGTACGGGGATAAGGAGACTAAATCAAAACACCCCGTGAACTTATATTGACGGATACTTTATTTGTTCTCAGACTCTGCTTACAACAGTCCTTACGAGCCGCTCTCTATCACTACGCACACACAAGTCTTTATTATAACTCGACGGCGATATCGGGCCCAACGCGACCGCATGATCGCGGGTCTCACGCGTGTCTATCTGGTGCACAAGCGCCGTTCGTCATCTCCCCCCTGGGGGCGCTACTGTTCTACCGCTATAGTGCTAATTTCCGTTTCGCACTTTAGAAGCCGTATTATACGCATGTACGCGACACAGCTCATATTTGTCCAACTTTGCAAATTCTTGTTCTAGTGAACTGAGACAGAGGTTATTTTTGTTGCAAATTTGTTGCTCGTTTGTTACGCCAATCCCAAATTTGTTGCTTCAACCGTTTCCGAGATATCGTCGCGGTGCTACCATGAAACCTGGGCCAGCATCGCCACTACTGGAACTACTGTCCGGCGACACATTTTATGCCGGCGAAAGTGACATTTCTTGCTAATTTGTTGCTTTAATTTAGTTTAGCGATCAGCAACAAATTCAAAACTGTGATAAACGTTGTTGCTAATATTTTACTAAGCTATATTAGACTACAACGCATATTAGAGACGACATTCTGCACAGTTATGAATTTTTTCCTTATCTATTTACTAATAAAACCCACTCGCCAGCGTCCGAAATGCATCTTTTTCTGTTTTCGATCGACTTTCGACTCCGGAATATAAACTACTGCAAACCAAAAAATTTAGGAATAATTTAGCAAAATATTTGAGACAAGATTCTGCACATTTGCGAATTTCTTGCTTACGGTTTGGCTAAGGAAAATTCAGAATTCAACGTTCCAAACGCGTTATTTTGCAGTTTCGATCAATTGTTGTCTCCGGGATCTAGCTGTCTTGAAGCCAAAGATTCAGGAATACCGTTACAACTTAACAACATACTAGAGAAAACATTCGGTACAGTTATGAATTTGTTGCTTACGGTTTTACTAAAGACAACCCCATTTACGTAATACCAAACCTCTTCTGACCATTTTCGATCGACTTTCGACTCCGGGATATAATCTACTGCTAAGCAACAAATTCAGGAATACTGTAACAACGTAGCAATATATTGCAGACAAGATTCTGCACATTTGTGAATTTGATGCTTACTGTTTTGCTAAAGAAGACCCCGATATGAGCGTCCCAAACGCGTTATTTTCCGGTTTCGATCGATTTTTGTGTCCCGGATCTAACTGTCTAGCAGCAACAAATTCAGGAATACCGTTACAATTTGAGAACATACTAGAGAAAACATTGTACACGTTAAAGAATTTGTCGCTTACCGTTTTTGTATGTAAAAATCGATTGTCAGCAACACAAACCCGTTTTTTTGCGTTTACGATCGATTTTCGACTTCGATATGTCGGCTATCTTGAAGCAACAAAACCAGGAGTGCTGTAACAACTTAGTAACATATTAGAGACAAGAGTCTGCGCATTTGTAAAATTGATGCTTACTGTTTTGCTAAAGAAGACCCCGATATGAGCGTCCCAAACGCGTTATTTTCTGGCTTCGATCGATTTTTGTGTCCGGGATCTAACTGTCTAGCAGCAACAAATTCAGGAATACCGTTACGACTTGAGAACATACTAAAGATAACATGGTACACGTTAATAAATTTGTCGCTTACCGTTTTTGTATGCAAAAATCGATTGTCAGCAACACAAACACGTTTTTTTGCGTTTTCGATCGATTTTCGACTTCGAGATCTCGGCTATTTTGAAGCAACAAAATCAGGAATGCTGTAACAACTTAGTAACATATTAGAGACAAGAGTCTGCATATTTGTGAATTTGTTGCTTACGGTTTTTCTAACGAAAACCCCATTTACCTAATCTCAAACGCGTTTTTACCGTTTTCGATCGACTTTAGACTCCGGGATATAATCTACTGCAAAGCAACAAATTCAGGAATACTCTAACAACGTAGCAACATATTAGAGACAAGATTCTGCACATTTGTGAATTTGTTGCTAACGGTTTTGCTAAAGAAAACCCCGATTTCAGCGTCCCAAACGCGTTATTTTCCGGTTTCGATCGCTTTTTGTGTCCGGGAACTAACTGTCTAGAAGCGACATATTCAGAAATACCGTTACAACTTGAGAACATACTAGAAAAAAGATTTTGCACGTTAACGAATTTGTCGCCTACCGTTTTTGTATGTAAAAATCGATTGTCAGCATGAAAAACACGTTTTTTTGCGTTTTCGATCGATTTTCGACTTCGAGATCTTGGCTATCTTGAAGCAACAAAATCAGGAGTGCTGTAACAACTTAGTAACATATTAGAGACAAGAGTCTGCGCATTTGTAAATTTGTTGCTTACGGTTTTGATAAAGAAAACCCCGATTTCAGCGTCCCAAACGCGTTATTTTCCGGTTTCGATCGATTTTTGTGCCCGGGAACTAACTGTCTAGAAGCGACAAAATAAGGAATACCGTTACAACTTGAGAACATACTAGAGAAACGATTGTGCACATTAAAGAATTTGTCGCTCACCGTTTCAGTATGTAAATATCGATTGTCAGCATCAAAAACACGTTTTTTTGCGTTTTCGATCGATTTTCGACTTCGAAATCTCGGCTATCTTGAAGCAACAAAATCAGGAGTGCTGTAACAACTTAGTAACATATTAGAGACAAGAGTCTGCGCATTTGTAAATTTGTTGCTTACGGTTTTGCTAAAGAAAACCCCGATTTCAGCGTCCCAAACGCGTTATTTTCCGGTTTCGATCGATTTTTGTGCCCGGGAACTAACTGTCTAGAAGCGACAAATTCAGGAATACCGTTACAATTTGAGAACATACTAGAGAAAAGATTTAGCACGTTAAAGAATTTGTCGCTCACCGTTTCTGTATGTAAATATCGATTGTCAGCATCAAAAACACGTTTTTTTGCGTTTTCGATCGATTTTCGACTTCGAAATCTCGGCTATCTTGAAGCAACAAAATCAGGAGTGTAACAACTTAGTAACATATTAGAGACAAGAGTCTGCGCATTTGTAAATTTGTTGCTTACGGTTTTGCTAAAGAAAACCCCGATTTCAGCGTCCCAAACGCGTTATTTTCCGGTTTCGATCGATTTTTGTGCCCGGGAACTAACTGTCTAGAAGCGACAAATTCAGGAATACCGTTACAATTTGAGAACATACTAGAGAAAAGATTTAGCACGTTAAAGAATTTGTCGCTCACCGTTTCTGTATGTAAATATCGATTGTCAGCATCAAAAACACGTTTTTTTGCGTTTTCGATCGATTTTCGACTTCGAAATCTCGGCTATCTTGAAGCAACAAAATCAGGAGTGCTGTAACAACTTAGTAACATATTAGAGACAAGAGTCTGCGCATTTGTAAATTTGTTGCTTACGGTTTGGCTAAAGAAAACCCCGATTTCAGCGTCCCAAACGCGTTATTTTCCGGTTTCGATGGATTTTTGTGTCCGGGAACTAACTGTCTAGAAGCGACAAATTCAGGAATACCGTTACAACTTGAGAACATACTAGAGAAAAGATTGTGCACGGTTAAGAATTTGTCGCTTACCGTTTTTGTATGTAAAAATCGATTGTCAGCATCACAAACACGTTTTTTTGCGTTTTCGATCGATTTTCGACTTCGAGATCTCGGCTATTTTGAAGCAACAAAATCAGAAATGCTGTAACAACTTAGTAACATATTAGAGACAAGAGTCTGCATATTTGGGAATTTGTTGCTTACGGTTTTTCTAACGAAAACCCCATTTACCTAATCTCAAACGCGTTTTTACCGTTTTCGATCGACTTTATACTCCGGGATATAATCTACTGCAAAGCAACAAATTCAGGAATACTCTAACAACGTAGCAACATATTAGAGACAAGAGTCTGCGCATTTGTGAATTTGTTGCTTACGGTTTTGCTAAAGAAAATCCCGATTTCAGCGTCCCAAACGCGTTATTTTCCGGTTTCGATCGATTTTTGTGTCCGGGAACTAACTGTCTAGAAGCGACAAATTCAGGAATACCGTTACAACTTGAGAACATATAGAGAAAAGATTTAGCACGTTAAAGAATTTGTCGCTCACCGTTTCTGTATGTAAATATCGATTGTCAGCATCAAAAACACGTTTTTTTGCGTTTTCGATTGATTTTCGACTTCGGAATCTCGGTTATCTTGAAGCAACAAAATCAGGAGTGCTCTAACAACGTAGCAACATATTAGAGACAAGAGTCTGCGCATTTGTGAATTTGTTGCTTACGGTTTGGCTAAAAAAAAACCCCGATTTCAGCGTCCCAAACGCGTTATTTTCCGGTTTCGATCGATTTTTGTGTCCGGGAACTAACTGTCTAGAAGCGACAAATTCAGGAATACCGTTACAACTTGAGAACATACTAGAGATAATATGGTGCACTTTAATGAATTTGTCGCTCACCGTTTTGGTACGTACAAATCGATTGTCAGCATCACAACCACGTTTTTTTGAGTTTTCGATCGATTTTCGACTTCGAGATCTCGCCTATCCTGAAGCAACAAAATCAGGAGTGCTGCAACAACTTAGTAACATATTAGAGACAAGAGTCTGCGCATTTGTGAATTTGTTGCTGACGGTTTTTCTAAAGAAAACCCCATT
Source organism: Torymus aiolomorphi (assembly GCA_036365515.1). Lineage (NCBI taxonomy): Eukaryota > Metazoa > Arthropoda > Insecta > Hymenoptera > Torymidae > Torymus > Torymus aiolomorphi. The sequence goes on along the minus strand of CM070874.1, from coordinate 169,033,327 downwards.
TACCTAATCCCAAACGGGTTTTTACCGTTTTCGATCGACTTTCGATTCCGAGATATAATCTACTGCTAAGCAACAAATTCAGGAATACTCTAACAACGTAGCAACATATTAGAGTCGAGATTCTGCACATTTGTGAATTTGTTGCTAACGGTTTTGCTAAAGAAAACCCCGATTTCAACGTCCCAATCGTGTTATTTTCCGGTTGCGATCGATTTCTGTGTCCGGGATATAACTGTCTAGAAGCGACAAATTCCGGAATACCGTTACAACTTGAGAACATACTAGAGATAACATGGTGCACGTTAATGAATTTGTCGCTCACCGTTTCTGTATGTAAATATCGATTGTCAGCATCAAAAACACGTTTTTTTGCGTTTTCGATTGATTTTCGACTTCGGAATCTCGGTTATCTTGAAGCAACAGAATCAGGAGTGCTCTAACAACGTAGCAACATATTAGAGACAAGAACCTGCGCATTTGTGAATTTGTTGCTTACGGTTTGGCTAAAAAAAAACCCCGATTTCAGCGTCCCAAACGCGTTATTTTCCGGTTTCGATCGATTTTTGTGTCCGGGAACTAACTGTCTAGAAGCGACAAATTCAGGAATACCGTTACAACTTGAGAACATACTAGAGATAATATGGTGCACTTTAATGAATTTGTCGCTCACCGTTTTGGTACGTACAAATCGATTGTCAGCATCACAACCACGTTTTTTTGAGTTTTCGATCGATTTTCGACTTCGAGATCTCGCCTATCCTGAAGCAACAAAATCAGGAGTGCTGCAACAACTTAGTAACATATTAGAGACAAGAGTCTGCGCATTTGTGAATTTGTTGCTGACGGTTTTTCTAAAGAAAACCCCATTTACCTAATCCCAAACGGGTTTTTACCGTTTTCGATCGACTTTCGATTCCGAGATATAATCTACTGCTAAGCAACAAATTCAGGAATACTCTAACAACGTAGCAACATATTAGAGTCGAGATTCTGCACATTTGTGAATTTGTTGCTAACGGTTTTGCTAAAGAAAACCCCGATTTCAACGTCCCAATCGTGTTATTTTCCGGTTGCGATCGATTTCTGTGTCCGGGATATAACTGTCTAGAAACGACAAATTCCGGAATACCGTTACAACTTGAGAACATACTAGAGATAACATGGTGCACGTTAATGAATTTGTCGCTCACCGTTTCTGTATGTAAATATCGATTGTCAGCATCAAAAACACGTTTTTTTGCGTTTTCGATTGATTTTCGACTTCGGAATCTCGGTTATCTTGAAGCAACAGAATCAGGAGTGCTCTAACAACGTAGCAACATATTAGAGACAAGAACCTGCGCATTTGTGAATTTGTTGCTTACGGTTTGGCTAAAAAAAAACCCCGATTTCAGCGTCCCAAACGCGTTATTTTCCGGTTTCGATCGATTTTTGTGTCCGGGAACTAACTGTCTAGAAGCGACAAATTCAGGAATACCGTTACAACTTGAGAACATACTAGAGATAATATGGCGCACTTTAATGAATTTGTCGCTCACCCTTTGGTACGTAAAAATCGATTGTCAGCATCACAACCACGTTTTTTTGAGTTTCCGATGCATTTTCGACTTCGAGATCTCGCCTATCCTGAAGCAACAAAATCAGGAGTGCTGTAACAACTTAGTAACATATTAGAGACAAGAGTCTGCGCATTTGTAAATTTGTTGCTTAAGGTTTTGCTAAAGAAAACCCCGATTTCAGCGTCCCAAACGCGTTATTTTCCGGTTTCGATCGATTTTTGTGTCCAGGAACTAACTGTCTAGAAGCGACAAAATCAGGAATACCGTTACAACTTGAGAACATACTAGAGAAAAGATTGTGCACATTAAAGAACTTGTCGCTCACCGTTTCTGTATGTAAATATTGATTGTCAGCATCAAAAACACGTTTTTTTGCGTTTTCGATTGATTTTCGATTTCGGAATCTCGGTTATCTTGGAGCAACAAAATCAGGAGTGCTCTAACAACGTAGCAACATATTAGAGACAAGAGTCTGCGCATTTGTGAATTTGTTGCTTACGGTTTTTCTAACGAAAACCCCATTTACCTAATCTCAAACGGGTTTTCTACCGTTTTCGATCGACTTTAGACTCCGGGATATAATCTACTGCAAAGCAATAAATTCAGGAATACTCTAACAACGTAGCAACATATTAGAAACAAGAGTCTGCGCATTTGTGAATTTGTAGCTTACGGTTTTGCTACAGAAAATCCCGATTTCAGCGTCCCAAACGCGTTATTTTCCGGTTTCGATTGATTTTTGTGTCCGGGAACTAACTGTCTAGAAGCAACAAATTCAGGAATACCGTTACAACTTGAGAACATACTAGAGAAAAGATTTAGCTCGTTAAAGAATTTGTCGCTCACCGTTTCTGTATGTAAATATCGATTGTCAGCATCAAAAACACGTTTTTTTGCGTTTTCGATCGATTTTCGACTTCGAAATCTCGGCTATCTTGAAGCAACAAAATCAGGAGTGCTGTAACAACTTAGTAACATATTAGGGACAAGAGTCTGCGCATTTGTAAATTTGTTGCTTACGGTTTTGCTAAAGAAAACCCCGATTGCAGCGTCCCAAAAGCGTTATTTTCCGGTTTCGATCGATTTTTGTGGCCGGGAACTAACTGTCTAGAAGCGACAAATTCAGGAATACCGTTACAATTTGAGAATATACTAGAGAAAAGATTTAGCACGTTAATGAATTTGCCGCTCACCGTTTCTGTATGTAAATATCTATTGTCAGCATCAAAAACACGTTTTTTTGCGTCTTCGATCGATTTTCGACTTCGAGATCTCGCCTATCCTGAAGCAACAAAATCAGGAGTGCTGTAACAACTTAGTAACATATTAGAGACAAGAGTCTGCGCATTTGTGAATTTGTTGCTTACGGTTTTTCTAAAGAAAACCCCATTTACCTAATCCCAAACGGGTTTTTACCGTTTTCGATCGACTTTCGATTCCGAGATATAATCTACTGCTAAGCAACAAATTCAGGAATACTCTAACAACGTAGCAACATATTAGAGTCGAGATTCTGCACATTTGTGAATTTGTTGCTAACGGTTTTGCTAAAGAAAACCCCGATTTCAACGTCCCAATCGTGTTATTTTCCGGTTTCGATCGATTTTTGTGTCGGGGATCTAACTGTCTAGAAGCGACAAATTCCGGAATACCGTTACAACTTGAGAACATACTAGAGATAACATGGTGCACGTTAATGAATTTGTCGCTCACCGTTTCTGTATGTAAATATCGATTGTCAGCATCAAAAACACGTTTTTTTGCGTTTTCGATCGATTTTCGACTTCGAAATCTCGGCTATCTTGAAGCAACAAAATCAGGAGTGCTGTAACAACTTAGTAACATATTAGAGACAAGAGTCTGCGCATTTGTAAATTTGTTGCTTAAGGTTTTGCTAAAGAAAACCCCGATTTCAGCGTCCCAAACGCGTTATTTTCCGGTTTCGATCGATTTTTGTGTCCGGGAACTTACTGTCTAGAAGCGACAAATTCAGGAATACCGTTACAACTTGAGAACATACTAGAGATAATATGGCGCACTTTAATGAATTTGTCGCTCACCCTTTGGTACGTAAAAATCGATTGTCAGCATCACAACCACGTTTTTTTGAGTTTCCGATCCATTTTCGACTTCGAGATCTCGCCTATCCTGAAGCAACAAAATCAGGAGTGCTGTAACAACTTAGTAACATATTAGAGACAAGAGTCTGCGCATTTGTAAATTTGTTGCTTAATGTTTTGCTAAAGAAAACCCCGATTTCAGCGTCCTAAACGCGTTATTTTCCGGTTTCGATCGATTTTTGTGTCCGGGAACTAACTGTCTAGAAGCGACAAAATCAGGAATACCGTGACAACTTGAGAACATACTAGAGAAAAGATTGTGCACATTAAAGAACTTGTCGCTCACCGTTTCTGTATGTAAATATTGATTGTCAACATCAAAAACACGTTTTTTTGCGTTTTCGATTGATTTTCGATTTCGGAATCTCGGTTATCTTGGAGCAACAAAATCAGGAGTGCTCTAACAACGTAGCAACATATTAGAGACAAGAGTCTGCGCATTTGTGAATTTGTTGCTTACGGTTTTTCTAACGAAAACCCCATTTACCTAATCTCAAACGGGTTTTTACCGTTTTCGATCGACTTTAGACTCCGGGATATAATCTACTGCAAAGCAATAAATTCAGGAATACTCTAACAACGTAGCAACATATTCGAGACAAGAGTCTGCGCATTTGTGAATTTGTAGCTTACGGTTTTGCTACAGAAAATCCCGATTTCAGCGTCCCAAACGCGTTATTTTCCGGTTTCGATCGATTTTTGTGTCCGGGAACTAACTGTCTAGAAGCAACAAATTCAGGAATACCGTTACAACTTGAGAACATACTAGAGAAAAGATTTAGCTCGTTAAAGAATTTGTCGCTCACCGTTTCTGTATGTAAATATCGATTGTCAGCATCAAAAACACGTTTTTTTGCGTTTTCGATCGATTTTCGACTTCGAAATCTCGGCTATCTCGAAGCAACAAAATCAGGAGTGCTGTAACAACTTAGTAACATATTAGGGACAAGAGTCTGCGCATTTGTGAATTTGTTGCTTACGGTTTTTCTAAAGAAAACCCCATTTACCTAATCCCAAACGGGTTTTTACCGTTTTCGATCGACTTTCGATTCCGAGATCTAATCTACTGCTAAGCAACAAATTCAGGAATACTCTAACAACGTAGCAACATATTAGAGTCGAGATTCTGCACATTTGTGAATTTGTTGCTAACGGTTTTGCTAAAGAAAACCCCGATTTCAACGTCCCAATCGTGTTATTTTCCGGTTTCGATCGATTTTTGTGTCGGGGATCTAACTGTCTAGAAGCGACAAATTCCGGAATACCGTTACAACTTGAGAACATACTAGAGATAACATGGTGCACGTTAATGAATTTGTCGCTCACCGTTTCTGTATGTAAATATCGATTGTCAGCATCAAAAACACGTTTTTTTGCGTTTTCGATCGATTTTCGACTTCGAAATCTCGGCTATCTTGAAGCAACAAAATCAGGAGTGCTGTAACAACTTAGTAACATATTAGAGACAAGAGTCTGCGCATTTGTAAATTTGTTGCTTAAGGTTTTGCTAAAGAAAATCCCGATTTCAGCGTCCCAAACGCGTTATTTTCCAGTTTTCATCGATTTTGTTTTCGGGGATCTATCTGTCTTGAAGCAACAAATTCAGGAATACCGTTACAACTTAACAATATACTAGAGAAAACATTGTGCACGATAATGAATTCGTCGCTTACCGTTTTTGTATGTAAATATCGATTGTCAGCATCACAAGCACGTTTTTCTGCGTCTTCGGTCGACTTTTGACTCAAGATCTCGCTTCTCTTGAAGCAACAAAATCAGGAGTGCTGTAACAACTTAGTAATATATTTAAGACTACATTCCGTACAGTTATGTATTTGTTGCTTACGGTTTTACTAAAAAAAACCCCTCTTCAGAGTCCCAAACGATTTCGTTTGCGTTTTCGATCGACTTTCGACTTTTGCATCCTGCCTATCTTTTAATCTTTGACTTCTCGCTTGATTAGGGTTTTTAATTAAGAAACGACATTTGTGAAAGTAGTGTTGCCTGCATGCACATTAGCTGAATTAATTTTTTTTTAGTTTTATCATTTTCGTTTATATGCATGACCCGACGTTGTTCATCTCCGTGCATGCGTTCCACTTTTGGGACAGTGGTCAACTTTTGAGACATGGGATCTACGGCATCACCAAGCGACAAATTAGCGACAAAAAGTAGGCCAAACCCCGTGTCGTTATTGTTAATTGCTGAGAAGATACAACGTAATGACTTTTCCAGCTTAAGACTCACGCCACCGTAGCCACTGTTTCTCGGAAACGGCTAGAGCGTTAAAATCGGGGAAAAATCAGCGACAAATTAGCGACAAAATATGCAATTATAATTTAATGGCTATTTTTAATTTTTATCATTTTTGCTTATATGCTTGTGACCTTGTATCGTTTTCTGGGACAGCGGTCCATTTTTGGGACATGGGATCTACGGCATCTTTGAGCGACAAATTAGCGACAAAATCTAGGCCTAACCCGGTGTCGCTATCGTCAATTGGTGAGACAATAGAACGTAATGGCTTTCCTATCTTAATATTACGCTAGAATAGCCATTGTTTCTCGAAAACGGCTAGAGCGTTAAAATCGGGTTTTGTGGGAAAAATCAGCGACAAATTAGCGACAAAATATGCAATTATAAGTTAATGAATATTTTTAATTTTCATAATTTTTGCTTATATGCTCGTGACCTTGTATCGTTTTTTGGGACAGCGGTCCATTTTTGGGACATGGGATCTACGGCATCTTTGAGCGACAAATTAGCGACAAAATCTAGGCCTAACCCGGTGTCGCTATTGTCAATTGCTGAGAAGATACAATAGTGGCTTTTCCAGCTTAAGACTTACGTTGCAGTAGCCATTGTTTCTCGGAATCGGCTGGAGCGTTAAAATCGGATTTTGCGGGAAAAATCAGCGACAAATTAGCGACAAAATATGCAATTATAAGTTAATTGTTATTTTTAATTTTCGTCATTTTTGCTTATATGCTCGTGACCTTGTATCGTTTTTTGGGACAGCGGTCCATTTTTGGGACATGGGATCTACGGCATCTTTGAGCGACAAATTAGCGACAAAATCTAGGCCTAACCCGGTGTCGCTATTGTCAATTGCTGAGAAGATACAATAGTGGCTTTTCCAGCTTATGACTTAAGTTGCAGTAGCCATTGTTTCTCGGAATCGGCTGGAGCGACAAAATCGGGATTGGCGTAACAAATTAGCGACAAATTAGCGACAAAATAAGGGATTATTTTCAACCCGGGCTTATGAAGTGGCTACTCCAGCTTAATATACACATAAACTAGTCAAAGTACGTAGTTACTTCATATTACTAATCCCAGGAAAACATGTAACACGCTAATTCGAGATATTTGAAAAATTTTTATTAATAAAAATAGCTTAAATAAATTGAAATGAAACAATACTTATTTTAAAAACATATTAACTAACATATGTAGTGAACAAAAAAAATTGAATGATGAAGAAAAGTCGAAAAAATGCGATTTTTGTCATAATTTGTTTATAACAAATTATCTGCCATTTTTTTGACAATCCACCCTCGAAATTCGGATTCAGCAGGCAAAAATACATAAGAAAAACCTTGGTGGAGTCGGTCCGATTGAAACGGCCACGGGAACGTACCTGGCTGCTACACTAGTATGAGAGTTCATAGAAGCAGAGATGTTATAACGATGTTATTTAACTATTTGTTATGCAAAGATTTTGCTTCCTCATAGAGAAAGTTTTCCTTTTTAGTGTTTGATTATTTCCATTCGTATAAGTGAATTTAAGAGTGACAATTTAGTGTATTATATGTGAATATATATGAAGGTATACCTGAAAAGTTTTTACAAATGTAACAACATCAGCATGCAATGATAGTTTTATTGAAATGTAAAAAGTAGCTTCAGTTCAAGACAAGAATACTGTATGAAAATTAAATACAGATATGATTACTAGATATATGCTGTGTCATGATTTAGTTAAGTGTTTTAAAGAAACAGTAAGAAACAGTAATAAACCTGTGGACTGATGAAAATAAATACATATATTTTATAAGTTGATATTATTGAGTTTAGCTAACTATAAGATACAATTAAATTGAAGAGAGTTGCACATTACAATCAGATGGATCAAGATAAATCTGCATATTAAAGCGATAAGCCTTCTTAGCATACAAGAAGTATATAAGAATAAAGGTTTGAATATGTAAGATAAATATAAACAGTACGTATAATCAAGTGATTATGGAAAAAATGGTCTTACATACAACTTTTACATACTTATATTCACTTTTGTGTATGTATTACGTACAATATTATATACTTTTCGCCATGATAATGCCATATGACCTGGTAATTATATATCTTAGTGTAATGTTACAAAAAGTGAATCAACAGAGAATGAATGAAAAGTACAAAGAAAGAACAGACTGTTAGTTATTTAATAAATCTCACTAGAAGCGGTATTGCTAGGATAAAATTATAGATAGACATGTGCAAGCTGCCAGAGTTTATACTTTAACCATTTCATGTCAGAGAGTGGATCTTAAATACAAAAAAGTGACTTTTAACAAGAAGAAATGAAGGATCCGATAGCTGATCATTTTTGAAGTTTTATACTGTTTATCTTTAAATGCTTATTTTCCAAAATGTTATTTTTGTAAGTTTCAGATAGATTAAAAGCAAAGCAAAGGAATAATGGAAAGAAATGAAACATTAATGAAATATTAATATAGACATTATAATAAAAAATTAATATAGATATTATAAAATAAAATAATTAAAATTCATACAAGTAGATAAAATAGTAAGTAGTTAAATTACTATAAATGTCCTATCAGAATCCTATAAAAACAGAAAAAGAAAACGAAAATAAAATTTTTCATCACTTTAAAAATAGTAAAGTTCTTTCAGCCACAACCTCTGTGAGTTTGAAGAAAATTAATCAAGTTTTAACCTATAGATTCCAGAACTCTGACCCTCTTCTAGTAAGTCTTTTGAATGTATGTGTCGAAACGACAAAAAAAAGTATATATGTCACATCCTTATATTTGCAGGTAAATGTATTGCAGGCAAATGTATTGCAGGTAAATTCATTATTATGAATTTTTCAATATCTCCCTATAATATCTGAATTTCACCTAAATTTAAGATTTTTTAGCAATTTTTGACCGTAAAAATTATTTAATCAAATAAACTGGATACGTACAACTCTTCAGTCAATAGTCATATAAAATACCAAAATTTTAGGACCTCTCCCATTAAAATATATGCAGTTCCTGAATCTGGAGTCGACGGCAGAGCAAAAATTTTGAAATGGCCATATATTTGGTTATAATCGATTAAATTTTTTTGGGTCTCATTTTATCACAAATTGAATATATTTTTAGGATATTACTTCTACATATTTCTAATTATGAAAATTTATTTTTTTCAGGTCATTTTATGAAGAAAATTTTAAAGGAGTCTGACCTCCTTAAGGGGGTTTCACCAACAAGGCCCGAACCCACAGAGCACGGCGCCACGTGCGACGTGTACAGGCTCTCGCATGTGCTCCCCCTCTCTTTCTGTTGAGAGTTGCTTGCTACGGGACTGAGCACAGACACCGAGAGAAGCCTGTCTGTGTGTGCGCAGCAAGCGTGCGCGCCAGCGGCGCTCCTGCTCTCTCTCTCCCCTCGTCATGCATGCGTCTCACGCGCGCGTGAAATCTAACATGATATTCCGTACTTTCAATTAACGTATCTCACGAACGAGACCGCTGGGCTTTCTCAGATTTGAATGTCTTATTCTAATAGATGTCATTAATAACATTTCGGTTTTTAAAAAAATTGCTAAGAAAACTTTTCGAATTACAAACGAAAACGTTCATTTCGCGCGGGTCGTCCCATAAGGCGCTGTGTTAAAATGCGCGACTATGATATTTAATATCTCGAGAACTAAACCGCTGGGAGTTTTTAGATCGAAATATCTTATAGAAAATAGTATTATCAACACCTGGTCAGAATTGAGAGAAATTTCTAAGAAAAGACGTTTTAGGTGAAACCCCCTTTATGTTTTGAAATGAAATAAAATGGAAAATTTCTCTCTATGAATGACGAAACTAGCAAGTATAGTTTGGTCCCCGGGGGTGGCAACCCTTACCTTTTATTTCAGAAAAACCTGATTTTTTAAACTATTTTTGTGTATAATATTTGCAATAAAATTAATTATTATAAAAATTATTTTTGGGCTTAAAATAAAAAATATTAAAGTTGACGTGTTTCAGGGTTTTTGCAAATAAAAGCGTTATCGGGGGTAAACAACCCCTTAGGCGCAAAATACCGTTAAAATAAATATTTTATGTTATATAATGCATAATTTATTTTTATTTGGGCTAATTTTTTTCTATGGGCCCAATTAGGAAATTAAAGGGGTGAAATGCACTCCTAAAATTCACGCCCAAAAACGGTTTTCTCTAGATATCCCGAGTTCAGATTAAAATTTGAAATGAAACACAATGAAAAGTATTTCTCTTTGAAATTCGAAATTAACAATGGTTGTTTCATCCCGTGGGGTAGCAACCCTTATATTTTATTTCGGAAAAAATTTATTTTTTTTAAATTATTTTTGTATATAATATTTGCAATAAAATTCAATAATTTCTGTTATAATTATTTTTAAAATTACAATAAAATTTAAAATTAAAGTTGACGTGTTTCAGGGTTTTTGCAAATAAAAGCGTTATTGGGATAAAGAACCTCTTTAGCGCGTAATACTTACTACTGTAACGGGTGCAGGCAATAAAGGCGAAAGAGCCGCGTGTACCGCGCCGCGAGGTTTGAATCGCGCGCGCTTGCACGTACAGCGGCTCGCTGCGCGCCAAGCGGGACGCGCGGGAGGCGAAGCAAGAAGAAGAAGAAGACGCCGCCGTGGCGCTCCGAAGGGACGCCGCGGCCATTGATGGGCAGTCTAGTCCTGTAGCGCAAGAGTGCCGCGCTTCCGAGTGCCCCGCGAGTGCAGCATCCCGCCCTGCGGAATAGCCCTCCGCGCCTCCGATCCGCCGCCAGCCCTGCAGCGACGTAACTCCGGTTGCCTTCGCCGGCCGGGCCACAACCAGCGGAGGAGTGAGAGGAGGAGAGAGAGAAAGAGGCGGCAGCCGAGGCTCGAGAAGCCACAAGGCCCGACGCCTCGCAGCGAGGAGGCGAGAGCGCGGGAGCGTGAGAGAGAGAGAGAGAGAGGGACAGACCTCGAGCGATGCGCTGGCCAGCGCCAAAGTAAGTGTGCGCTTCTTTTGTATTTTTGCCGCGTAGGTTTTGCGTGCGAGCGGCCACGCGTAAGTAGTGTAGCGCGGCTCTCCGACGCCGCCTGCGTAGAGGCAAGCGGCCTCGTGTTCGCGAGCGCGGCGGCCATTTTGTGGCGTCTCGCGGCGCGGTGACGCCGGCCGTGCGACCGGCCGGCTCCGCGTAAGTCTCGGCCTGCGCGTTCGTTTTTGTAGGAGATGTTCGGGCTTCGCGCCCCTTAGCGCGATTCCTTTTGATCAATAAACCTTCTTTATTTTACTTTCTCATCGTTTGTGTCGAGTCTGTCAATTCGCGAGTAACCGTTCCCTATCTCCCCGAATACCGCCCTCTACCTTTTCAGCAGCTGCAGCTAGTCGGAGGCATCACCTCCTAGAGGAGCAACGTCAACGGGGAAATTGTAAGTGAAAGTCGCTCAGGTTAACCTGAGCGACGTTGTACGGGAACACCGGCGAGAGTAGGTAAAGCTAGTGCATATCTAGCCGCCGGTGAAATGTGCGCCGAAGTCAGCGGCAGCGGCAGAGCGCAGCGCCGGGTCTAGTAGAAGGCGGCCTAAGCTTTCTACAGCGAAAGCCGGGCGCGCTTGTTCTGAGCCTGCGCCAACGCGCTCCGGCCGGCCGACGGGTCCGTCTACAACGGCGCGCTGCTCTGGCCGTAGTAGACGCCCGTATATCGCCTGGCGCAACCCAGAGAGGGATTAATACCCTCTTTTAAATTCACCCCGTTACAACTGGCGCCCAACGTGGGGCCACCACATTAGATTAGGGAACGGCGAATTTTACAGTAATTGGTTGATCGTCGAAACAGGTCGAGACGCGCGTTGCGAATAATTAATTATCGCGGTGATAATTAATTATTACAAAGTGTACAGTGTGTGCAAGGGTAACCAACTGGTGGTTTCTAACCTTGCTTGGAGGAATTTACCCGGTCTGCACGTATTTAGTGAGGAACATTGCTTGTGAAGGCCGAGCATTTGTTGAAGTATTTAGCGAGGACGACAAAGAGATTAGGTAGCAATTATCTATTAATTATGTATTATATTATAAAATTTATTAAAATTGTTTTATATAGGTCCTAGCGTCTTATCTCTTTGTTCGTCACCACACGTGCACACCGAGGAGTAAACTAACGAATTACGCACCCAATATTTAAAAATCGGGGATTTCGTTTGGATTTTCGGATTTAGGGCTTAATTCGCGAAGACGCCTGCGCGGGGGATACCGTAAGGTGCACGCGCAGTAATTTTGGGCCCGCGCATGCGCAGAATCCGAAAATAAAAAGTGAAAAATCACTATCGCGAATTCGGTTGCCCATCCCACGAGGAGGTGGGCATATTCACTAATTTCGGCTTTGCGCATGCGCAAAAGGTCGAAAGATCAAAAATTTTGGTTTTACCCACAGAATCGTCTGCGCATGCGGCGGCGGTACTGATACACATAGTGATTTTAGTGCCGCGCATGCGCAGCGCCCGAAAATCGCGAATTTCGGTTTTGACCGGGAATCGGTTGCGCGGGCGACTATTACTCTTGCGCAATACGCCAAAAGCGACATAACCTCCAGGCAAGTGAGTAAAAGCGAGTTAACCTCGGTATAGCGTAAAGACCAAACCACCAGTTGGGGAAGATCGTTACTTCCTGAGCCAGTGGTAATCCAGTAGGTACCTTGTGAAGGATACCACTGGCCGTGCAAAAGCATTGTAAATTACGGGATTGAAGAGGAATCCCCTTGCACACGCACAACCAGCGAACGATGTCATACAACATCCAGGAAGCTGTGGAGGATTGGGTGTGGTCGATCTCGCCAAGCGAGATCGATAGCCACCTGTCGGAGTTGCAATTGAGGCGACACGACTCCACATTCTTGAGAATGCACAGGCTAAGCCAGTGGGTGCTGGGTAACTACACGCCTCAAGACTTCGAGGAGCCGGAAGAGCCGGGGGATGTAAGAGCCGGCGGATGGCACTAAGGGAAAACCTCTTACGGAGGATCCTGTTAGAAGACGACGGCTCCTTCGTCGAAGCGTCCAGTTGGGATTTACACCCTCTGGACGTAGTGCTCAAAAGCGAACAGATATTGGAGATACGGCGTAGGACGACGGCGGAAGCCGTGTTCGACACCCAGCACTCACCACACCCAAACGCCACAGTCAGTAACCGGGACACTACGCAACAACAAAAGGAGCAACGCACACAGCTACCTCTACAGCAGCAGGACAGCGAAGAAGAAGAAACTCGCGGCGACGACCAACAAGCGCAGCCAGGAGAGATGCTTCGCCTCCTGGCAAAGGACGGCTCCGAGTTTTATATCCCTCGGGAAGTCGGCTCGCTATTAGCGGAATTAATAGCGAAAGTAAGGTCGCTGGAGGAGTTGGTTTTAAACCAACAGCGACACGCCGCTTCCAGCACGCATATAGCGGAACTTAGGCAAGGTCACAACGTGCAGTTTGAAGACACGTACACCGTCACCGGCAACGATACGTGGATCGGTCCGCCATCGACACCACCGCCTGCTCGGCGTGATGGTCAGGCTGGTTTACAAGGAGTAAACGCAGCCTGGGTGGGGGGTGACCGCCGAAGTTCGGAGAGAGGCTCGAGCTGGCCGACATATGGCGCGCCAGGCGCGACAGGGAACTTCTCGAGGTCGAGTATGTTCCACTCGCGAGACATAGGCCAAATCGTGAGGAAATGGCAAATTCGATTCTCTGGGACGAAGAGCCAGAGTATCGATGTATTCCTAGCGAGGCTGGAGGACTGTCGAGTCCTGGCAAACCTCTCCGAAGAAGAGGTGTTGTCGTCGTTGTCAGAGCTGTTCACTGACACGGCGGCCACGTGGTACCGTAATGAGAAAGAGAAATGGGCCACGTGGCAAGATTTCGTGACTGCAGCGAAACGCTGGTACGGGACGACGAAGAGGTACCAGCAGCGGTTGATAGCAGAGGCGAACAACCGCACCCAAGGGGCGGACGAGGCCGTGAGAGATTATATCACGTGCCTCATTGCGATAGTGAGGAAAATATCGCCGCCCCCCAGCTCGGAGCAACAGCTGGATCAGCTGCACCGAAACCTACGGCCCCAGCTGCAAGCGATGGTCCGTAGGTCAGACTTCAGCACAGTAGAGGAGCTACTGGAGTTGGCAGTGGACGCGGAGCAAACGTTGGAGAATTCCAAGACGTTCCGACCTCCACCACTGCCAACAGCGGCGCTACTGCCGGAAATGGCGTATAAACCGCCGGCAAACACCGACGCGCCACGAAAGCCGAAAGGCGATGCCAAGGAAGGCAAAGTGGCTGCTGCGGTGGTCGAGAAGGACGCCAAGCTGGAGGGCTTGGAGGAAGTGCTTCGGCGAGTCCTAAGCGAGCGTCTTTCCGACCGGCGAGGCTCCGGAGGAGAGCGCTCCGGGCGAAATACGCCCCCTGGGCCGCGCAGAGGGCGCGGTAACCAGCCATCTGGGCGTGGCGGGGCAAGGAGGCCCCCAGAACCGAGGCAGGGGGCGAAGGCGACGAGCCCACCGAACGGCTCCGCGCCCTCCGCCAGCCCCGAGGGTAGCCCTCCGAAAGGACTAAGGCCGCCGCTGAGTTGCTACTCATGCGGCCTTGTCGGATATATAGCGCGCTACTGCCCTAATTGTGCGGGAAACGGGAAAGGGAGCGCGTAGAGGGGATCACTACCGTCCCCCTCCCCGACGAGGTCCCCAAAACCGAAGATGTTTTGGCCGCGTGCGATAGCCGCCCTACCGCGAAAGAGTCCGTGGTACCCTCGCCAGTTGCGAACCGAGGAGAGGCCTCGGCGAAGCAACCGACCGACGCAGAAACAAGGTGGTGGCTGCGAATTGAGGTCGGCGAGTTTAATCTCCGCGCTTTGTTGGACCCGGGAGCATCCACGACGGTGATGGGCTCCGTCGGACTCCAACTAGCTACAGCGCTGGACCGGGAGTTTGTAGCGTCCGAGAAGAAAGGGGTAAGGCTAGCGGATGGAAGCCGCAGCCCCTTGCTAGGCCACGTGATGCTGCCCATCACTGTGGCTGGCCTCACTCGCGATATCCGAGTCGCCATAATGCCGAATTTAGATGCCGACTGCTACTTAGGAGTCAACTTTGTACGAGCGTTCAGGGCCGTACTAGACCCGGATACGGATAGGCTATTCTGTAAGGAGACGGAAGCCTACGTCGAGCTGGAAGTAGCCAGCTTGACCCCCGATCCTAGCTCGGTAGCGGCAATTGGGCTCGAGGACGCTACAGACCTTCAGCGAGAGGAGCTGAAGGCCATGGTGGACGAGGTCCTAGGCAAGCTCCCGCCAGGATTAGGTTGCGTCAGAGGCGTGGAGCATGAGATTCATGTAGGAAACACTCGACCAATCAAGCAGCGCCATTATTCAGTGTCGGATAAGGTGCAGGAGGAGATGCATCGCCAGGTTTGCAAAATGCTGAACCAAGGCATCATCGAGCCCTCCAAGAGCGGGTGGTCGAGCCCCGTCGTGATGGCGCCGAAGAGTGACGGCACACGACGGTTCTGCAACGATCTGCGGAAGGTGAATGCAGTCACCGAATCCGACGCCTATCCTCTGCCGAATATGCAGGGTATTCTGCGGAAATTGAGGAAGGCGAAGTTCATCTCCACGCTTGACCTCAAGAGCGCGTATCATCAGATACCGTTAGCGGAGGAGGCGCGGCCCATCACCGCTTTCACGGTGCCGGGGCAGGGCCTGTTCCAGTTCCGGCGGATGCCGTACGGACTGACGAACGCGCCGGCCACCTTCCAGCGGCTCATTGACCAAGTGCTCGGACCCGAGCTGGAGCCTTACGTCTACGCCTACCTCGACGACATCATCGTAGCCGCAGAAACGTTCGAGGAGCATAAGAAGTGCTTGAAAAGGGTGTTGGAAAGGCTCGTCGCCGCTGGGCTAACCCTCAACGCAGAAAAATGTGTTTTCTGCAAGCAAGAGGTAGCATACTTGGGCTTCTTGGTTAACCGGGACGGCACGAGGCCGAACCCGGCCAAGATCGAGCCAATCAAGAATTTTCCGCAGCCGCGGAATCTGAGGCAGCTGCGCCGATTCCTGGGTACTTCATCGTGGTATAGGAAGTTCATCCCGAACTATGCCACGATCGCCGAGCCGCTCACGAGTCTGACGAAGAAGAACCAGAAGTACGAGTGGCTCGACGAGCAGCAACGCGCCTTCGAGTTGTTGAAGGCGATGATTATGACCGCTCCGGTCCTACATCGCCCTGATCCCGGCGGCCTTTTCATCGTGCAGACCGATGCGAGCGATGTAGGCCTTGGCGCGGTGCTGCTACAGGAAGTAGAGACCCAAGAGCGGGTGATCGAGTTCGCGAGCGGGGTGTTAACCCCGGCAGAGCGAAACTATAGCGTTACGGAGAGGGAGTGCCTCGCGGTGGTCTGGGCGATACAGAAGTTTCGCCCTTACATCGAAGGCTACGAGTTTAGGGTTGTGACAGACCACAGCAGTCTGCGGTGGCTCTGTCAGATGAAAAATCCCACGAGCAGGCTCGCTCGGTGGGCGTTGGAGTTGCAAGGCCACAAGTTTTCGATCGAGCATCGAAGAGGCGCCTTGAACCACGTGGCCGACGCCCTCTCCCGGATGTACGAGGATGAGGAAGGCCCGGAGGTGGCTGCGGTGTCCTGGTCAACGGACACCGAGGACGCGTGGTATCGAGAGTGGAGCGCCAAAGTCCGAGAGCAACCCAACGATTTTCCAACCTACAAACTCGTCGCGGGCAACCTTTACCGGTACCGACCGAACCAGGACGTTGACGCGGCCCTCGGCGACGATGAGAATGCTTGGAAGCTGGTAGTACCAGAGGAGCATCGTCGCGAGGTGTTGCAAGAGTGCCATGACGACGCCACCGCTGGACATCTCGGACGAGAAAAGACGTTTGCCAGAGTAGCCCTGCGCTACTACTGGCCACGTTACTACGCGGAAACGCAAGAGTACGTGCGCCACTGCCAAACGTGTCAGCGGTTTAAGGTGGAACAAAGAGCTCCAGCCGGCCTCATGGGTCGACGAGTCGTCGACAGACCCTGGCAGGTCGTCGCTGGTGACATAATAGGACCGCTGCCTCGCACCTCTAAAGGTTTTGAATACATTGTGGTGTTTCAAGACCTTTTCTCCAGGTGGGCGGAGGCTTCGCCGATACGGAAGGCTAACGCAAAGACGGTGGTAGGAGAATTGGACCGAAAGGTTTTCCTCCGGTTCGGTTGCCCAGAAGTGTTCCTCTCCGACAACGGCACAGAGTTCAAGAACCGTGTCGTAGAGGAATTCTTGAGGGAGCGAGGTGTGCATCACACCAACACTCCCACCTACCACCCGCAGGCTAATCCGGTGGAGCGCGCCAATCGTACTTTAAAAACGATGGTCGCCTCTTACCTTAAGGAGCGGCACACCACATGGGACGAGAAGCTTCCGGAACTTCTTTTCTCCATGAATACGGCGGTGCATAGCTCTACCGGAGTCAGCCCCGCCATGTTGCTTTACGATAGGCAGCCAGAGCCCCCTGGTACGCAGCGTAGGCTGCAAGAGGTCGCAGCAGAGACCCCGGCACAAGAAGAAAGTTTGGCCCGTCGGAAGGAGCGGCTCGACGCCCTTCCAAACCTTCATCAACGAGCCGCCTCGCAGGCGAGAGCGGCTCAAGATCGCCAAGCCAGCTATTATGATGCCGGCAGGCGAGAGCCAGATTTCAAGCCGGGAGACAGGGTCTGGAAGCGCAGCCACCCACTCTCCTCGGCCACGAAGGGCGTCGCGGCGAAACTAGCGCCTAGGTTTGAAGGGCCGTATTGGATTACGGCCGTGCTAGGCTCCAACACCTACAGATTGGTAGGTGAGGGGGGCCAAATTGAGGAGATAGTGGCCGCTGACCAGCTTAAGCCCTATCGCGGTGAGTCGCCTGAGTCGAATGGAGTCGACGCGGAAGGCGACCCCAGGGGAACGCCTGCGAGCGAACCACCCGCCCCTCAGGGGACACGGGAGCCCCCCGAGAGCACGCGGGGGAGACCGCGGAGGGCGCGCGGCGCAACTACGGGTCCCGCCGAACCAACTTCGGTAGGACAGCGAGCCCCGAATGCTCCTCGCAGGGGACGCGGTCGGCCCCGCAAGCCTCCGTAGCGCTGCGCGCCTAGCGCTTATCCCCCCCCCCCCCGAGACGTGCGATAAACTACACGCGGATATAGTGTATAGGTGATGTGCCCGAGAGGCTGGAATAAAAGGAATAGCCTCCACCTAACCTGTTGTTTTCGCCTTATTTCTGCGCCCTTCCTCGTTTCAGATGTCGCGTACGGGGTACGCCAAATCTGGGTGGGGGTTGTAACGGGTGCAGGCAATAAAGGCGAAAGAGCCGCGTGTACCGCGCCGCCAGGTTTGAATCGCGCGCGCTTGCACGTACAGCGGCTCGCTCCGCGCCAAGCGGGACGCGCGGGAGGCGAAGCAAGAAGAAGAAGACGCCGCCGTGGCGCTCCGAAGGGACGCCGCGGCCATTGATGGGCAGTCTAGTCCTGTAGCGCAACAGGTGCGCACGTGCTCTCCCGCCCTTCGAGTGCCGCGCTTCCGAGTGCCCCGCGAGTGTAGCATCCCGCCCTGCGGAATAGCCCTCCACGCCTCCGATCCGCCGCCAGCCCTGCAGCGACGTAACTCCGGCTGCCTTCGCCGGCCGGGCCACAACCAGCGGAGGAGTGAGAGGAGGAGAGAGAGAAAGAGGCGGCAGCCGAGGCTCGAGAAGCCACGAGGCCCGACGCCTCGCAGCGAGGAGGCGAGAGCGCGGGAGCGTGAGAGAGAGAGAGAGAGGGACAGACCTCGAGCGACGCGCTGGCCAGCGCCAAAGTAAGTGTGCGCTTCTTTTGTATTTTTGCCGCGTAGGTTTTGCGTGCGAGCGGCCACGCGTAAGTAGTGTAGCGCGGCTCTCCGACGCCGCCTGCGTAGAGGCAAGCGGCCTCGTGTTCGCGAGCGCGGCGGCCATTTTGTGGCGTCTCGCGGCGCGGTGACGCCGGCCGTGCGACCGGTCGGCTCCGCGTAAGTCTCGGCCTGCGCGTTCGTTTTTGTAGGAGATGTTCGGGCTTCGCGCCCCTTAGCGCGATTCCTTTTGATCAATAAACCTTCTTTATTTTACTTTCTCATCGTTTGTGTCGAGTCTGTCAATTCGCGAGTAACCGTTCCCTATCTCCCCGAATACCGCTCTCTACCTTTTCAGCAGCTGCAGCTAGTCGGAGGCATCACCTCCTAGAGGAGCAACGTCAACGGGGAAATTGTAAGTGAAAGTCGCTCAGGTTAACCTGAGCGACGTTGTACGGGAACACCGGCGAGAGTAAGTAAAGCTAGTGCATATCTAGCCGCCGGTGAATTGTGCGCCGAAGTCAGCGGCAGCGGCAGAGCGCAGCGCCGGGTCTAGTAGAAGGCGGCCTAAGCTTTCTACAGCGAAAGCCGGACGCGCTTGTTCTGAGCCTGCGCCAACGCGCTCCGGCCGGTCGACGGGTCCGTCTACAACGGCGCGCTGCTCTGGCCGTAGTAGACGCCCGTATATCGCCTGGCGCAACCCAGAGAGGGATTAATACCCTCTTTTAAATTCACCCCGTTACACTACGTATTATTTAAATAAATATTTTATGGTGTATGATGTGTATATTTAGAATAATTAATCATGAATATTTTATTTATTTTAGATTTATTTGTTTATAGGTCCAATTTTCCATTTAGGGAATAAAAATCACTGTCAATGAATTTGACAATTTTGTTATTGTAGCGTTCTAAATATAACAACATTAGATAAATAGGGGAATAAATAATTTCATGAGTATATTTTCATTTTAACTGCACAAATATTTGTATGCATAATCGCTGACTTTTAAAAGCTGAGCCTAGATTAAAATTATTTTTATGGTATATTTTAATCTTATTAGAAGTCACTGCTTGATAATTATAATTTGCTTACAATTTTAGGATATTCATATTTGCGTACTTAGACATGTCATATTATATTTCATTTCTGCTTCTTGATTAATACTTATTCTTAAGTAAAGATTTTACGCATTTCTATTTATATATTTATGAATAAGCTATTATTTGTAAGCCCATCTTGGAATCATGGATAAAAATAGCGAATTTCGCGGAGAAAAGCATCAGTGTAAAAATAACGCGAGTGAGTCTGGAGTCCGCGACTGCATAAAAACCGATGTGTTAGCCAGTATATTTTTGTCAATTCTGCTGCGAGGTACGTTATCGAGAGCCCGCGATTTGTTAAGAAAATTAGTTTATCCTACAATAAAATTTATTATTTTATAAAAATTAAATAATTGAATAAATGAAGGTGAAGCCTATCAACGTCATAAATTTATTATTGGCAACATTCTCGGGGCTTCAGATAGCAGAAAGCCCTATTAATAAGGTTGAAATGGATGTAGCTGAAATTTTTGAAAAAATTTTATTCGATAGTATGAGTGATGTTAATGCGATTGAAGCAATAGAAGAAGAAACATTAGATTCTCAAGAGCAATTTAAAAATTATGAAGTACAAGCAATTGAAGATGACACAGTTTTGAAAGAAGAAAAAGATTATGATTTTTGTTTATACGATGCGTTGAGCTTCGATTACACAAAAAGCAGTTGGATATTGGAGATCAAGGAATTACCCGCGCCGAGCAGGTATGCTCACCGGGGGCGCGAGCGCGCGAGCATCCTGACTGGATTAGAACGGTCTCGCGACGCGTAATATGCCCGTCGCGGACCCGCGAAGCTGCTACGGCTTTATGCGAGTCACGGCAGCCATCCTCGTGTCTGCCACCGTGCCGTGAACTTCTCTCCAGCGTGTCTCTCGTAAGTTACCTCGTCCGCGCCGTCCTATCTTTTTAGAGTTACCGCGGGTGTAGTGGAGGCGCCGAGATAGTGTACACTTGTGAAAGAGAGACAGAGAGAGAGAGAGAGCGATCCCGAGCCGCGTGAGCCACACGAGACAGCGAGCGAGGAGCCGGCAGCCAGCCCGCCTGCCGAGCCGACACAGCGAGTAAGAGAGAGAGAGAGAGAGAGAGAGAGAGAGAGAGAGAGAGAGAGAGAGAGAGAGAGAGAGAGAGAGAGAGAGAGAGAGAGAGACATAGCGCGCATCTACTGTGCGAGCGACAGGGAGCGAGAGAGAGTCGAGTGCACCGGCTGCTCCTTCCTAACGTAAGTTTTCTACTCTCCTCTCGCGGGTTTATTGTAAAGGCTCGCACGGAAATCGCCCCGTGCAAGCTTTCTGTGCCGTGTACGTGCGGGTGTGTGTCAGTCCGCCGTACTTTAACACCGCGCGCGAGAATAGCAGCTTCGCCGCGCGCCGTATCGTTCGCGCGTTTGAATCTTAACGGTCGCGCGCGAACTAACTCATTTGTTCTAATCAGCATGTGCGTTGTGCTTGTAGTTATTAGTGATTATAATATACTGTGATATCTAGTTACTCGTCGCGTTGTTCATTACAACCTGTCCTTTTCCCGGATACCGCCGCCTCCGCGGGAAAACGACTCCGCCGGTCGTTTTCATATCTGAGTATAGCGGCCGCGCGCTTTACTCTTCGTGCGCGCACTTTTCACTCAGCGATCCAATTAGTTGGAAAGCGAAGTTCGTGTGCGATCTTCGCGTTGTTTTCGGGATTCCAGGAGCAGATCCCCGGGCAAGTCATTTTAGTCTGACACCCGCAGCACCGTGTTCTAGGGCATCGCTGGCCTGTGGCTTGTTGGGATTTTCCCCCACTAGCCATCCCGTTACAGTACAAGCAATTGAAGATGACACAGATTTGAAAGATGAAAATGATTATGATTTTTGTTCATGTGATGATGAAGAGTTGAGCTTCGATTACAAAGAAACAGTTGGATATTCGAGATCAAGTAAAACTAATAAAAATCGTAGTATAGAAAGTTAGTGTTAAACATCGATTTAAATTAGTTACTTTAGAACGACAACTGCGTCGATGGGCGAGCCAAATCAATAAAGGTGGAACTTACAAAGAAAAATTATATCAGATTTCTGAATTTGTTTTCAGAAATCTCAAAGAATCTAACAAAGCTGGTCATATGATTCACGATATTGATATACGTAGGTGGACTTTAGAAGCTAAAAAAAATTTGGAATTTAATGATGTTAGATTTAGAGCATCTAATAACTGGCTGCATAAATTTGTTAATTTTTCTACTAACAATTCTGTGAGCTTTCTTAAATTTTTGCAGCGAGTTATTAGATGCTCTAAATCTAACATCATTAAATTCCAAATTTTGTTTAGCTTCTAAAGCCCACCTACGTATATCAATATCGTGAATCATATGACCAGCTTTGATAGATTCTTTCAGATTTCTGAAAACAAATTGAGAAATCTGATATAATTTTTCTTTGTAAGGGCCACCTTTGTTGATTTGGCTCGCCCATCGACGCAGTTGTCGTTCTGAATTAACTAATTTAAATTGATTTTTAACACTTTCTATACTACGATTTTTATTAGTTTTACTTGATCTCCAATATCCAACTGCTTTTTGTGTAATCGAAGCTCAACGCATCGTATAAACAAAAATCATAATCTTTTTCTTCTTTCAAAACTGTGTCATCTTCAATTGCTTGTACTTTATAATTTTTAAATTACTCTTGAAAATCTAATGTTTCTTCTTCTATTGCTTCAATCGCATTAACATCATTCATACTATCGTATAAAATTTATTCAAATTTTTCAGCTAGATCCATTTCAACCTTATGAACAGGGTTTTCTGGTATCTGAAGCCCCGAGAATGTTTCCAATAATAAATTTATGACGTTGATAGGCTTCACCTACATTTATTCCATTATTTAATTTTTATAAAATAATAAATTTTATTGTAGGATAAACTAATTTTCTTAACAAATCGCGGGCTCTCGATAACGTACCTCGCAGCAGAATTGACAAAAGTATACTGACTAACTGATCTATTTTTATGCAGTCGCGGACTCCAGACTCACTCGCGTTATTTTTGCACTGATGTTTTTCTCCGCGAAATTCGCTATTTTTATCCACGATTCCAAGATGGGCTTCCAAATAATCGCTCATTCATAAATATATAAATAGAAATGAGTAAAATCTTTACTTAAGAATAAGTATTAATCAAGAAGCAGAAATGAAATATAATATGACATGCCTAAATACGCAAACATGAATATCCTAAAATTATAAGCAAATTATAGTTATCAAGCAGTGACTTCTAAAAAGATTAAAATATACCATAAAAATAATTTTAATCTAGGCTCAGCTTTTAAAAGCCAGCGATTCTGCATACAAATATTTGTGCAGTTAAAATGAAAATATAGTCATGTAATTATTTATTCCCCTATTTATCTAATGTTGTTATATTTAGAACGCTACAATAACAAAATTGTCAAATTCATTGTCAGTGTTTTTTATTCCCTAAATAGAAAATTGCACCTATAAACAAATGAATCTAAAATAAATAAAATATTCATGATTAATTATTCTAAATATACACATCATACACCTTAAAATATTTATTTAAATGATACGAAGTATTGCGCGCTAAAGGAGTTCTTTACCCCAATAACGTTTTTATTTGCAAAAACCCTGAAACACGTCAATTTTAATTTAAAATTTTATTGTAATTTTAAAAATAATTTAAAAAAAAATAAATTTTTTCCGAAATAAAATATAATGGTTGCTATCCCACGAGATGAAATAACCATTGTTAATTTCGAATTTCAAAGAGAAATATTTTCCATTTTGTTTCATTTCAAATTTTAATTTGAACTCGGGATATCTAGAGAAAACCATTTTTGGTCGTGAATTTTAGGAGTACATTCACCCCTTTAATAGAAAATTGGGCCCATAGAAAAAAATTAGCCGAAATAAAAATAAATTATGCATTACATAACATAAAATATTTATTTTGACGGTATTTTGCGCCTAAGGGGTTGTTTACCCCCGATAACGCTTTTATTTGCAAAAACCCCTGAACACCGCAACTTTAATTTTTTATTCTAAGCCCAAAAATTATTTTTATAACAATCAATTATTTTTATAACAATCAATTATTTTTATAACAATCAATTATTTTTATAACAATCAATTATTTTTATAACAATCAATTATTTTTATAACAATCAATTATTTTTATAACAATCAATTATTTTTATAACAATCAATTATTTTTATAACAATCAATTATTTTTATAACAATCAATTATTTTTATAACAATCAATTATTTTTATAACAATCAATTATTTTTATAACAATCAATTATTTTTATAACAATCAATTATTTTTATAACAATCAATTATTTTTATAACAATCAATTATTTTTATAACAATCAATTATTTTTATAACAATCAATTATTTTTATTGCAAATATTATATACAAAAATAGTTTAAAAGATAAAGTATTTCTGAAGTAAAACGTAAGGGTTGCCACCCCCGGGGACCAAACTATACTTGCTAGTTTCGTTATTCAAAGAGGAGAATTTTCCATTTTGTTTCATTTCAAAACATTAATTAGAACTTAAGATATTAAGAAAAAATCGTTTTCGGGGGTGTTTACCCCCGAAAACAGTTTTACCCCCTTAAAGTTTTTTAAGGGCGGTTTTCACCCCTTTAATAAAGAATTGGGCCGATAAAAAAAAATGCGTGTCTCTTATTTTTCGATCCTCTACAACATATTAAAAATTCAGAAAAATCGGAAGCGGACACCTCGGGTAGTTTCCTTGAGAGCAGATTTCTCAGCCAACAGATTTCTTTTGCCCCAGAGGCTGCAGCTACATATTCGAACTCTGTTGTGCTAAGAGTCACTAACTTTTGTCACTGAGAATTCCAAGTTATTGGTCCGGACGACATGCAAAATACAAAACCCGTGGTGGATCCTCCAGTATCCAAGTCGCTCGCGAAGTCAGCATCGAAATAGTCTACGACTTCAAACCCATTTTCACACATTCTGTACAATATTCCTACATTCATCGTACCTTTGAGATACGCAAACACGCGATTCATGGCCCTCCAGTGACTTGAATCATGGTTACTTAAATACTTACTTAGTTTATTTACAATGAACAAAATGTATGGTCTACTAACAGTAGCCAGGCACAACAAGGAACCGATCGCTTCTCTGTAGGGTATATTACATTTTGGTTCACTTTCTAGATCTAGCGCATTCAGATTGACATTCGGATCGGCTGGCATACTCAGTGCATTCGTTTCACTCATATCAAACCGGTTTTGCCAATCTGATGAGTATACATACTCTGGCTTATGAACAAGGTTTTGTCGCTTCGGTTTTTGGTAATTTGAAGCCCTACAAAATAACTGGCATCACCTGTCGTGAATGAGAATGCGTTGCTTAACTCGACTAGAATTTTGTTAATAATATCAGATGACTTACAGGCCAACAGGTCATCATCTACAAAGAGAGCCAGGTACATTTTGTAACCTTCAAACTTACCCACAAAAATACACTTGTCTGCGTTACTCTCTCTTAGATTAAATTTACACAGAAACTTTTTTGAATCTCACGTTCCAGCACCGAGGTGCTTGTTTGAATTCATATAAGGACTTTCTCCACATACACAGCACTGTTTTCTTCTACTTCGTGGATCTTCACACCTTCAGGAATCTCCATGTGAATGACTTCTTCCAACTCGCCATACAAAAACGCTGTGCAAACATCGAAGGTGGCCATCTCCATGGTCTTCTTGTGCTGTAATCAGTGGGAATTTCGTAAGAAGCTACGTTTACCTCATACCTAGCCGGTGCTTTCAACGTGGTTCTGTTTTGCAACGATCTGTTGGGAATGGCAGGTGGTATTGGATGAGACCCAGCTTGTGTTGGTTGTTAAACGACTGCCTGGGTTGCTCTTACGTTGGCCTCTTCGTCACGACCAGCTTCTTTGTCGCCACCCTCCTTTAGGCCTGCATCGACATCCTCCTCGACTTCTGGGACAGTTGGCTGAGTATGATGGAACAGAGGCGCATCATTCTGTGTGGTAGCTCTGAGACGATCCACCTTTCCATTGTAGTAGTAGAATCTTACGCGCCTGGAGGCAACAATTTGCCTCTTCGTTGAACAGTACAGCTTGTAGTTAGTTGTGTCTTCCTCATAGCTTACCCGCCTCATTGGTTTGGCAGTCTTCTCGAACTTGGTTGATTTTGGCAGAAGTTGGTATGCATCTGCTCCAAAGATCTTCATGTGATCTAGGTTTGGCCTGTTGCCCTTCCATAGTTCGTATGAGATTTTACTTATGAATATATAAACGGTGAGAATTAAAAATTGTTTTTATGCACAATTTGTGTGCTTATTAGAAATACGAACTTGTTTATAAAGATAGGATTTGAGACTATAGTAGCAGTTTATAAAAGTTATCAACAGTTTTTTCTGTTATGAACATCTAAAAAAAGTTTATAATAGTGTCATAAACTTTTATTTACTTTTGTCGCGGGATATAACCATAAAATCAATCTGTAAATAGTTATTATCTGTTATAAACTTTTTTTATTTAATAATAATAGTTATTAATAGTTTTAAAAAGTTTATTAATTATTTACTTTTTGTAAGAAAAAAATTTCATTAATATGGATATTCCAAAATACAAATAATTATTAATTTCAATTAGCAAAAATTAGTATGATTAGTTACTAACTTTTTACTGATCAAAGATTCAAATGTTTACGACGATCCAAGAAACTTATAAAAGTAAATAACTATTTATAACTATTTATAACAGTTATAAATAAACTTTTATAAAAGTCTTAAATCCTGACTTTATAATCTGCTAATAGTAGTTATAAACTTTTTAAGACTTTTATTATACAAGATCGTCTCCGCCTGGGTATAATAAATATTGCAACAGCATTGTAACAATATTATAACAATTCTAAAAATCACCGATTGAATCCGATTAATTCGGATTCAATTTAGCGGTAAGTGAATCCGGAACTATTGTATTTCAATCCGGCCGATCGGGGCCCCCCATTGAAAGTAAATCGGTTTCAATGCCACATCAATCGGAATCTGATTTTATGCGATATTTCCGGATTAAATTCAATCGGAATCAATCGGTTCCAATGATATTTTTGCTGAATCCGTTTTAATCGTCAAAAGTGAATCGTTTTCAATCCGTTTTAATCGTTAAAAGTGAATCGTTTTCAATCTGTTTCAATCTTAAGATTTCTATATTTAACTATGAATCCGTTTGAATCGGGTGCATCCCGATTATATTCAATCGGGATCAATCGGCTTCAATTGTAACCGTCTATCATAATATATGATAGAAAGGTTATCCTAATTACTCAAATAACTTTTAACTTTTATTAATTTAAAAACAATACTTTATGAAGAGTACATATATTTTATAAATATTGTATATTTATCTTTGATATATAATATTAATTGGGGCTCTAATTATTGTTACAAATATTTCTCGGCCTTTTATTGGTCAACAAAATAATATAGCTAATTTCATATTTCGTCTTATGAACCTTTGGTACTTTTTACATATAGGTACTACATATAAGAATTATTGTTTAGTATTTTGACGATGATGCGAAAATTTGCCCTTATTACTCATAAATTTACTAATATCTTAATCCAATTCACTACCAATTTTATACTATTAATAATTTTATTTTCATTTAATATTTTTAATTAACTTTAAACTTTATATAATATTTTTAAAAGAAACCCAACTAGTGAATCCGCAAAAAAAGAATACAGGGACTATTGTAAAATATTAGATAAGATTATTAAAGATGCCAAACACAAATTTGACTTCGAAACGTTTAAAAAATGTGACAACAATCCTAGACAACTGTGGAACTTAATAAATAAGAAATTAGGAAAAAACAAAGTGCAATCAAATAATATAACTAATATTTACGATCAAGACAATAAAAAAATAGAAGATCAAAGGGAAATTGCTAATGTTATGAATAAGTATTTTTGTGAAGTAGGATCTGAAGTAAGTAAAAAAATTATACAACCTACAAATAAAAGATTGAATATGCCTAAACCAAATAACAAATCAATGTTTTTAGAACCCGCTGATGCACTTGAAATAAATACAATTATACGTAACATGAAAAACAAAGCTGGAGGTGTAGATAATATAAATACAAAAATTTTAAAGACGTTAGCAAACTACATAATTATTCCTTTAGAACATATATACAACTTGAGTATTGAAAAGTCTATCTGGCCAGATAATCTCAAAAGTGCCGAAGTTGTCCCTATCCACAAAGCTGGAAGCAAATCATGCATTTCTAACTACAGACCAATATCTCTAATATCCAATATTGCCAAAATTTTTGAAAAAATACTTTATAACAGACTTTATACTTTTTTGGAAAAACATCAAATACTTTCTGAACACCAATATGGCTTTGTTAAAAACAAAGGTACGGCGGATGCACTTAACTACATAACACATAAAATCTATCAAAATCTAGATAAAAGCAAACGTATTATTGCTACTTTTTTAGATCTGGCAAAAGCGTTCGATACTGTTAACCATGACATATTACTTAGCAAATTAGAACGTTATGGAATAAGAGGAAAGGTCTTACTTTTGTTCAAAAGCTATCTCTCCGATAGAGAACAAAAAGTTCGAATACAAAACCAAATAAGTGAATACAAATATGTATCTTGTGGGGTGCCACAGGGAACAATATTAGGACCGATACTTTTTATATTATATGTAAACGATCTATTGAGAGATATGCCGGACGGGTCTATTCTGTCTTACGCTGATGACACTGTCATCATTTCTAGTGAAGACACGTGGTCAATGGCGCAGGATAGAATAAACAAATTACTAGATCAAGCGGCGGAATGGCTTGCTTTAAATAAGCTATCCCTAAATATACAAAAAACTAAGTTTATAACTTTCGGTAACTATCGTGATAGTGTCCCAATTAATGTAAATATAAATATACAAAATCAGCAAATAACTAGAACAGAATGTTACAAGTACTTGGGATTAATTTTCGACTTTAATATGAAATGGGATAGTCACATTAAATATTTAATTAACAGAACAAAATATTTAATATTTATACTCGCAAAGCTAAAAAAAATTATGGATACAAACACATTGATGATTATTTATTACTCCTTCTTTCATAATGTTATAAACTATGGCATCATTGCTTGGGGGGGTGCTTGTAGAACAGAAATTAAAATAATACAACAAATCCAAAATAAATTGCTTAAAATCATTGCCAAAAATAAATTCCAGGTGCACAACACTCCGCTAAAAATAGAACAAATGTTCACTCTAGAATCCTTATGCTATCATTATAATAATCTAAAAGATGCTTTTCTTACAATAAAACGCAATACTAGAAAAAAATCACTACAACTACCTAAAATGACCAAAGCTATTAGTGATAAAGATAGTCTGGTAGAAGCTATGAGGGTATTTAACGAATTGCCTAATGATCTCAAAATTTTAAATTATAAGAAGACTACAATTAAGTACAAATTAAAACAAAAGCTCTTTCGATAATAACATTTAATTGTAACATTACACACAACTTCATATCATTTTCACTGTTTACTTTTGCAAAAATGAAGATTATAATATTACGTTTTGGCGGATTTTATTTATAGAATATATAAATTGTTAAATGAAATAAAGTTTTTGAAAATGTTTATGTTACTCGAATGAGTAATCTGTTAGTTTTAAGTTATAGATATAGTATTAGTTGTATGCAACCAGACTATTGTACAGGTAACAATGTTTACCTCTAATAGATTTTACTTTGTAAACTGCATTGTAACTTTTCTGGTTAAATAAATAAATAAAATAAATAAACTACCGTGAGCATTAAATAAACTCATAAAAATTAGATTTAACCCGATTGAAACCGATTCATTCAGATTGAAGGTGGTAATTATTTTTTCAAATAAAACGATTGACTGTACCAATACAAAACGATAGAAATGGATTTAAGATCAGGAAGTTATCACTGGGTGACAGCGCCAGGTACTACTTCCTAATACCAGTTAAACAGAAGAATTCTTAAGAAGAAGTTCAGAAATTGACTAATGAATTCGTTTCAATCGTTTTTAATCGTGTAAATACTTTTGAATCCGGATTTTTCGGATCAAGATTTCGTATTTAAACGGATTTACTTTTTTCAATCCGATTCAATCGGAATTTTTAGCAGGGAATATTATAACAACAAACTGTTTTTAATGTTTAACATTACAGGCAGACACATTATTAGCTCCATGTGATATTGGAAAATTAATAAATTCAGAATGTCATTTAACGACATTTTCTGCAAATGCATTTCTACACAAATTAAATGAATTCGGAGAAGACAGCATTCTATTTTTAAAATATCGACTGAATATTGATTCATTGTCAGAGATAGCCTCAAATGGATTTATTTGTGAACATCACAAGCTCAGCTATTTAAAATATTATTCAATAAACATGAAAAGGTGATGTGATCCTTTTAATAAACAAAAAATCTATAAGCACAGATCTCAGAATAATAACTTTAAAATTAGCTGAATTATGTAACTAAATTGAAAATATAAAAATTGTGTCTGGAAATAAAATTTTCAAAACTTGTGAGTCTTTATTAAAAACTAAATTAGAAAGTGTGAAGAAGACAATCAAAATAATCAAAGTAATAAAGAAAATAATAAAAATAATGAAGAGAATAATCAAAATAATGAATATGAATGGATATCGTCAGAAAGTTCCTCTTGAGAACCATCAAACGGATCTATTTTTTAAAGCAATAGCCAGGAAATTAATTCTCTCGACAATATTTTTAAATTACTTGGTTTAATTCCACTTGACAAAAATGTTATCAAGAGAATTTATTTACAAAAAAAGGCTGAAGAGTAGTTAGCAGAAGCGATGTCTAGATTAACAGTGAAAATAAATAAAGCTTATGATTTACATATTGAAACTCTCAACAAATCTGTAACCAGAGGTCCAGATGAAGATAGTGAAGGGCTTCAAAGTATCTTGCGTTCTATCCAAAAAAAATATAAGAGATGTAAAAGTACGAATGCAAAAATACAACTTCTAACAATCTTATCTGCAGATATGAAAATATCATCTTTGAAGAAATATTTTGACATTACTCGTCATATGTAGGGGAGAGTGGGGCAAATTCGCACACCTTTTTTTCAAAGCAGTTATCTTCTTTAGTACGAAAATAATTGACTTTACTAAGGTACTAATACTACGTTTAGTGTAATAACTGACTAAAAAGCTTGTTATGGACCCTTTATTATTTGTTAATTATTAAACTGTAGTCAATTGAAGAAAAAGTCGCTTTTTACGATATAGCCCGAATCGTGGGGTAAATTCGTACAAGTAGTGAGGCAATTTCGTACGTGTTTAAATGAATGAAATAAAATCAAATTTTTCATTTGACGAATCTTTATTTATAAGAATAATCTTTATTCATCAGAATTATATAACAGTTTAAAAACTTTTGATTTATAATACCTTTTATAATAACTTTTTAATTACTAATCACATAAATAAGTAATCTGAATATAATTTACTCGGCTTACGCTCTCTTTTTACTCTAATTTCAGATTTTAAATTAACTGACTCATTTTCTTTAGTTTCTTCATAACATTTAGGTTTTATATTAATTCTTTCTTGTTTTAAATCCTTTTTTAATATTATCTGTTTTACATTCTTCGAATTATCAGACATAACATTTAGCACTTTCCCCTGTAAGACAGACTTCTTAGCTTTATAATTATTCTGGACATCAGCTGTATTTGAGTTTTTCAATTTCTTTTTTTTAACCCCATCTCTCTATTTTTATTTTTCTCTTTACAGCTTCATTTTTTTTACAACTTTAGATTTATTCTCAACATTTTTCTTTACAACTTTAGCTTTATTCTTAATACTAACATTTTTTTAGTTTTAATCTCTTCCTGCTCTTCCATGTTTTCCATTTCTGGTGTATCGGTTAGAATCACTGTTCGACCTCTAGATCTAGTCGTTCGCTTTTCTGCAGATCGAGATGAGGATTTTAAAATCGGCCTGACATTGTTTGGCAGAATATAATTATAAGAGCTAGACACTGTTGTGAAAGTAATATCTAAATCTTCAGCTCCAAGATTATTTATTTTCATGGTACCGTTGCTGTTCATATCAGACGTAGAAGAGCATGTAACATAAGAGTAAGGAGCAAAATCTTGTTCATAAAGATATTACTGTTAAACGGACAAGTACCAGAGACTCTGAAGCCAGCCTGTCATTTGCCAGTATTAGAAATCATCCAATTTGAAGCTACCTTGTTGAAAGCTACTTTTAGAGGCCCAAAGACAGATCTGTTCAGCGGCTGCAGCTTGTGCGAACAATCTGGGGGAAAAGTGAGTAATACTATTCCTTTAGCCTTAGCAAATTTAATATTATCTAGTGATATGTGTGATACATGATAATCTAATAAAAGTAATCAAGGGTATTGAAGTGACCACCTTGTATATATAACAAAGTGCTTCAAATAACTTTAAAAAAATCTCTTTGGTCATGCAGCCACTTTTGTTAGCAGCGCCTGCACTATCCGCTGGAGTTTTACCAAGCATGTCTTCACTATGAAAGTGTACTCTTGAAAATATAAAAAAAGGTGGTATTGAATTACCAGATGCTGAAACTGTTGCAGTAAAAGTTACGAGTTCACCTATATAATTTGATACTTTATTAGAGTTGATAAAAAAAAGATATTAAAAGATAAATAAATAAAACAAAATATCTCTCTCGACTAGTTACAGGACCTATTTGCTTCTGTCCTTTATTGCCAACAATTTTGTTAGATATGTGTGCAGCTGTAATACCAGATTGGTCTACATTGTATATATCCTTATGTTGAAATTTGTATTTTGACAGTATTTTTCCAAAGTTATTGAAAAATAACTCAACATTTCTTGCATTGAAGTTAGATACTATCCTCTGGCCAGGCTAGTAGCTTCTGTTTTCCTGAATGATACTGTTGGGTGACGTCTCATGAACGAAAATAAACAATCTCTTCCAGTTTGTTTTTCAGCGATCCAACTTTTTGGTATCTTTACTTTAGATTGGTTTGCCACTGCTAGTTCATAAGCAAGTTGACGAGTTGATTCTGCGTCTAATCCAGCATAATAATCACAAGCTTCGAGTAAATAAGATACTAATTCTTCTTCCAGTTCATCAGGAAAAACTTGATTTCGATGCTCATAAGAAACAGAAGCTTCATTGTTTATGACTTCATTTTTATATTTATCATTGTAGTAACGTAATGTAGTACATTTTATGTCAAATTCTTCAGCGACACTTCGTAGTGAGTTTCCTTCAATTGCCAATTTTTCAAGAACATCTTTAATTTTCTCTGCGTCATGTCTAGCGTAACTACCTCTCTTATCTGCACGCCTTTTGTAATTTCGAACCATTTACGAACTATACTACTGCAACAAAAAAAAATATTATTGTAAAAAGATAAAGGCTATAGCGGGATAAGATGGTCAAAATTGCACTCACCTGGATTTTTTTTTGGGATTGACCATTCGAAAGTACATTATTAAAAACCTCTCTAGCCAAATTTTCAGCTCCCTAGGTGATGATTTGAGTCTCGTATCCTAAAAACGTGTTTTTTCGAAAAAAATTTTTTCCGCTCGACCCTTTTTTTAAAAAAATCTGAAAAAATTCACAGACATGTGTTTTTGAGTAAGAAAACAGCCTGATTTTTTCAGATTTTTAAAAAAAAATTGAGCTGAGAAAAAAAATTTTAATTTTTCAATTATTTTTTAGGTTATGTAGGTAATTTTTGGCTAACTTGTAAATAATGATTTTTTGTGTATTTTTTCCGTTCTTTCAAATGGCGGTGTCCGAATTTGCGTTTTCGAGCCGGAACATATTTAAAATTCGAAAAAACCGATTTTTTCCATGTTTTTGGCACATAACCTCAAAACCAATAGCTAAATAAGTGTTTATGAACAATTTTTTTTCAATTTCTTTCTATATCTTCAAATTCCACTGTCAGAACTATCATTTTTGCTATCAAATAATGCTATAAAATTAAATTATAAACATTTTTTTTCGTGTTTTTTACCATATTTTTGGAACATAACTTCAAAGAAGATCGTTCAATACGTGTTAGAACATACAAAAATATTCTAAAAAATTTTTTAATGAAAAAAATTTTTTAGTATTCGGTATTACTTCTCCGGTAGCTACAAAGGGCCTGATATAGCCTTTTTCAGGCGCAGGAAAACTGCATATTACAGAATTATTCGTGAAACATATGAACGTATGTATGTATTTGTAACTATGCATCAATATTAATTATTATGAGTTGATATGCAGATAGTCAAGTGCCGCATGGATATATTCATCTGTACTTCAACTACCGATCTGCATAATTATAATGATAAAAATATGCTTTAAAGTAGCAAATGATTGAAATAGTTCAGTAATTGAATATCAACATGTGGGGTGCGTTTTTTTTATTGGTCGTTTCGCTAGTGAACCGACTATTTCGGTCGATTCTGCTGTCTAGTTATAAAAAAAAGAGTTGAAATAGACAAATTGTGTTAAAATATAATAAAATAAAATACAAAAATGTTACTTTTTTTTCATTCTATTTAACTCAAATTGTCTATTTTAACTAATTTATTTTGTTAATTAGACAGGAGAAACGACCGGAATGGTCTGTTCACTTGTGAAACGAACAGAAATAACATGGGTTAGTATATCTATATATACGAGGAACAGCGGGAATAAGCACTGTTCCTCATATATATAGATATACTAACCCATGGTATTTCCGTATCTGGTCCTTATATTTTTTGAGTGTAACGGGCCTATTGAAATGAGTTTGAGTGAGTATATTGTTTATCTAAAATGAAGAACAATACTTTTTTAAATACTTGCTACTAAAAAAGTACATCACAATTTCTTGCTAGTTGCAAGTCTATTTAAAAGGATAGTCGAAAACTTATTAATTTTTTCTCAAATATTTAAATACAACTTTTGTTGCAAAGCCAGCTAGTTTTTGCATCTGTTTTGTATGTTGTAAGTTTTTTCCGGATATATGTATGAAGAATATTACTATTCTTTTTTTTTCTTATTTAATTTTATCAAAGGAAAGTATCGGTTATTTTGCACCATTACACAAACTAAATATTTAATTGCCAGGTTATACATTTTTAAAGTATGTTTTGGAAGACCACTCTGTAAACCACTGTTTATTGCAAAATTGAATTTGATAAATACACGAACATACTATTGATGGAAATTGGTGATTATCAAAATATATGAAATCTACTAGCATCGAGTTTATTAAATATTTCATTTCTGTAAACTTTTAATGCTTTCTAGGTAAAGCGATCAAATTTTTTTTTTTTATTTTATCTCATTTACCATGTTGTATAACCTAAACAAATCTTGAACAGTTTACTAATTTTTTTGAATGCGTTGTGAAATAACATTGTGTAATGCATTCATAAATCGAGCTTTTTTTGTCTGGAAAGTTTTTAAAAATATTAGATGTGGGATTTAAGAATTCGTATCACTATACTTAATATCATCTTCTCATAAATAAAATGGGTTTTTCCAATGAGTAGAGGTTTTTATTAAATTGAGGAATGCACCCATTGTGCAACATATTTGGTAACTTAATTGATGATTAAGTACAATATTGTATAGATTTAATTAACTTTTAGTTTCTTGGAATATGTTGCAAATCCAATGAATTTTTTATTAACTAATAAAAAAAGATCAAATCTTTTCATTGAAAACATATATTTTATTTAAAAGAACTTGCTATCAAGCATTGTCATGCACAGTTTTAAGCCTAGCCTACATATAATGAAATATTGCACTATATAATTTCACAACATGTTATTAGTATTGTAATAGTATTTTAATAGTAGTTAATATTAAAGGAAATTGATAATAATGATGGTGCAGGTTTTAAACAATATTATAAATAATTAAGAACATATCTCTTTTTTTTAGTGATTGTATGGGATTGTAATCACTAGATGTTGCTTAGCTTTCCGCAAGCAAGTTGCCAAAAAAATATTTATATATGGGAGCGTCCGCCAGAAACCAGCCAGCGGGCGCGCGGGACGCATTTTTCATGCAAAACACGCTCTGTTCAACTCGCTCGTAATCGTATTCTGAGTCTCTCAGAAAAAAACAAAAGATATATATCGATAGATTTTTTCCTGCTCTTTCCAATGGTGCTATTTTTTTTACTCCGAAACTTTTTCTTCTGGTCGAAAATTCAAGTTGAAAGTTCAGAGACATTTTTCTCAAAGTATATCATGTTCTTTTTCAAAATGCATATGACCATTCGAAAGTACAAGTCTTAAGCTACAAAACCCTAAATTTTCAAATTGGAGAAATTAAGGGCTCAAAAGTAAGATTAAAAAGACAGCGGTGAGTGGCCGTGCTCTTCGCGCTGCGCTCGGACGCGCCGCACGCTCGGGCTTGGTATGATGAGCTCGTAATCGTATTTTGAGTCTCTCAGAAAAAAACAAAAGACATATATCGATAGATTTTTTTCTGCTCTTTCCAATAGTGCTATTCCTTTTAGTCCCAAACACTTTCTTTTGGTCGGAAATTCGAGTGGAAAGTTCAGAACCATTTTTCTTAAAGTATAACATGTTCTTCAAAATGCATAGCACCATTCGAAAGTACAAGTTAAAAGCTACAAACCCCTACATTTTAAAGTTGGAGAAACGTAGAGCTCAAAAGTAATAAGATTAAGAAGACTGCCGCGAGCGACTGCACAAACTTATTGCGCTGGATCCGAGTGTGCTTTTATAAACGTAGTGCATATTTTCGTTGTTTCCTATTAAAAACATTACACAATGTTTTATCAGTGCATCATATATTACGTTTCAAATAGATTAATTTTTTATTTAAACCTTAATTCTTTTATTTTTATTTGCGATTATTTTTATTGGTCTTTTCACGATACTCATGTTTTTCTTAATTCGAGTTTTAGAGGGTTCGGCTTTTTTAACTGGTGGATATAATTGAGAATCTTTGGATGTTGAAAATCGTTTTAGTTCTAACTTTTTATTGTTAGCTAATAATCTAACACAGTGAAACGATTGAGTTCCAGGCACTGTTTTCGCTGAATCTAGCCTTTGTCTTAATTTATCTGTAGCCTTAGCATATTCATCTTTTGATGAAAAAAACACAAAATATTTTCAAAGTATTTAGTCGCCCACTGGTAAAGATCTTGCGGCGTCAATATATAATTATCGGATACTTTCCGCAAACTTGCTCGCCTAGCATTACTTTTTATAGAACCACCGATTCCATCGCATGCATTTTTTCCGTGAGCAGTCGCATGAAAATGCCATTCAGCTTCAACGGAAAAATCTTCATAATGATGAAAAAAAAACGAAATCAAAAGATTTTTTAAGGTAATCGATTATAATTTCTTGAATTAGGTAAACTGCCACAGTATCATGAATTAAGTTGTCTGAAAAAACCGCCATACTTTTGTGTTCAATTTTAGAATCTGAACCTTTGTAGTAAATAACTATTGTTGCCAAACTACATTGATTATTATTATAGTGGAATGATTGTGCCGCATCTTGTGCAATGAACGCATAGTTTTCCGAAAAATCTAGGGAAATTAAAAATTCTCCTTTGCTTAAGGATTCTCGTAAGATTTGAAAATAAGATGACTGCTGTTTGGAAAGGAAAGAATGAGTTTTGAGTTTATGTAAAAGAGGAAAAAAGATATCAGTAAATAAAGAACTAGAAACAATTTCAGTTTGCAATGTTGATCTATCAGTAGTTTTCCACATTTGAAATTTTATTTCATTAACCCCAGACCTTTCAAGAAATAGCTCGAGTTCCGTTTTCAGAGGTTCAATACCAGGACAATTTTGACACATATTTCAGTAACATTTCGCTGTTGCTGTTTTACAAACTATTTCAGCTATACAATCTTTGTAAGTATCCATTTTATCAAAAGAAACTCCTGAATTTCTTAAACCAGCTAAGAGGAGTTTGACGTTTTGATGATAAATGCACACACACACTAAATGCGTACCACTAGCACCAGCTAAAACACAATATTTAGGGCGACATTCGGCAAAGGACCCCGCACACAATGTATGGAAAAAAATCATTCGGCCAAATTTTGGAGGGTTTTGCCCATGAGAACTTTTGTTCAGGACCTCAAGATCTATCTTTTCCCCAAGTTTGATCCAATTTGACCGTATGATTATTTTCCATACATTGTGTGCGGGGTCCTTTAGTGAATCCCATTTTTGATTCGGGATACTGTTGTTTATACTTTAAATATAACTCTCTAAGATTGTACAAAACAAGTCGTTTCTGAACATAGGTCTTTGTGCCATCATCATTTCGTATATACTTATTATCTTTATAATCTGGCATGATTCTACTATTATTGTCATTTTGATAGAAAAGTTTTACTTCGTTTACAGTATCACATGATATTTTTCGGTTTTCCCTTTTATCAACTAAAAGGGATTGACTATCTGACAAACATTTTGTTACAAGCCAACGGGATGAATTAGAAAAATTAGCAACTTTACGAGAACTCCAGTTTTTTGGGAGTAATTTTAAAAGCAACATTTTTTTATTTTTCGACAAATTATCATCGTTAAACAATTTTTGTAAATTAGAAATAATTTTTCTAGATTCTTCCATTGACACTACATTTTCTTCCTCAATTTTCGCATCAAATTTTAATCGACAAGAATCACATATTTTATCTTTATCTTGTAAGTTCAGAAAACGAGCTTTCATTTTTTCAGAAACAAATCTCAGTTTAGATGAATGCTTTACTTCATCAAAAGGGTTACAACAGCGACTGAAAGTCTTTGACATTTTAAAGTTTTTTTTTATTATGAAAATAATAAATATTGAGAAAGAAAACATTTTCAGTGGGTGATAAATACCTTCCAAGGTACTCTTTTAAGTATTGGGAACGACTCTGTGGTCCCTCTAGTAGCAGAAATGATCACAAGTGAAAATGATGCAACGATTAAAGTATAATAGATATTTACGCATACAGAGGCGCGTCCAAGAGCAGAACAGATTTCACGCGGCCGCTCGCCGCTGTCTTTTCAATCTTATTACTTTTGAGCTCTACGTTTCTCCAACTTGAAAATGTAGGGTTTTGTAGCTTATAACTTGTACTTTCGAATGGTGCTATGCATTTTGAAAAAGAACATGATATACTTTGAGAAAAATGTCTCTGAACTTTCAACTTGAATTTTCGACCAGAAGAAAAAGTTTCGGAGTAAAAACAATAGCACCATTGGAAAGAGCAGGAAAAAATCTATCGATATATATCTTTTGTTTTTTTCTGAGAGACTCAGAATACGATTACGAGCGAGTTGAACAGAGCGTGTTTTGCATGAAAAATGCGTCCCACGCGCCCGCTGGCTGGTTTCTGGCGGACGCTCCCATATAGATAATCTCATTCTTACAAAGGTGTGCGTTAAAAGAAGTGTATTTAAAACCTCTCTCTTAATAGAGAACCCTCTCTTTATAAAGGTTTCGTTTTGCTTAAATTATCTATGTCTATACTTGTACTTTCGAGTCAATTAGAATAGATCGTCACCTCAATTTCCGACACTACCTAACAAAAAACAGAATACAGTCCACATTTCAAGAAATATTTAATTTTTTACCATTCATTAATTATTAACAAAATAGTTTTAAGTGCATTATATTTCTTGGTGAAAAAAATCATTTTAATATAAAATAATAATCAAATTCATTAATTTTGTGATAATTACATAATGGCTTAGCTTTAAAAAAGATTGATTATTACACAAGTAACTATTTAAATATCACCGATATTTTTTGTAATTATATTCATGATCCCATAATATATCTTAAATATTCTCCATTTTAATTTTTACATCGAACATGGATGAATTTGATGATACTGATCAATGTTGCAATTGCTTCAAGCGAAATCTCAGTAAAATATCAGCTCAGATTAAGATCATTAATTCAGCTAGTGAAGTCGAAGCAGTTTGCGAGCAGTTAAATGTAGATAATGTTGACATTGGATTTTAACTTTGCGATAAATGTAGAAGACTTGTTTTTTTTGGGACACGAAAAGTAGAACCTTCAACCAGTGATCAAAGTCAGCCAATGAGTTCGCAGTCAAGATCGGAAATACCCAGCTCTCAGAGTTCAGGGAGCATTGTTGAGGTAGTATTAAAACCAACTATAGAAAAAAAACCTTCCACCGAGTTGCTGCTCAAAAGAACTATGATATCTCATACAGCATGTTGCGTTTGTAGAAACAGAAATAACTTGACATGTGTACCATTGACTGCAAGACTGCAATGTTTCAAAGAAATGCAAATCTTTATTCCAAATGGCAATTGAGTTTGTACCGAGCATTTAATAAAAAAACGATTTTTTGATGATGACCTAAAACTAACAAAGATATACAGTAACACGAGTTCTTTAACTGCAGATGAAATATGTTTATTTTTAAAAAAAATTTCAGATTTAGCCTCGGAAACATTTTTAGATAAAATAAATCATCAGAGCTTAGCGAAAAACAATTATTCTCTTTACTAGTCTTTCGACTGATCAATTGCAAGAGCTGTGAAAATTATTAGTTTCCATGAGATCATCGGATTCTAGAGACGTTACACAAGCCCTGGTTATATGTTTATTTAAATTACGAACTGGATCGTCGAATAGTTTTATTTCGTCTATTTTCGCAATAGAAAACGAAATAAAAGTTTCAGATTTTTGTGAATCAGTAATTAATTCATTTGAAAAAGATGTTCTACCGAAATATTTTGGAGTAAAAAGTATTAAAAGGGAGGATCTCATACGTGATCACACTTCCATTTATGCAAAAAAACTGTTTAAATTAGAGAACGAGCTTGTTTTGGTTTTTGATGGAACTTACTTACGTCACCAAAAAAGTAAAAATAATGAATACCAAAGAAAGTCATATTCAGGTCAGAAGAAATATCCTTTGGCCAAGCTATTCACTATATGCACCATAGACGGATTCGTTGTTGATGTCCCTGGTCCATTTTTAGCCACAGAAAATGATCCAAGCATCATGAAGAAAGTAATGGATGATCCAGATGGTATAAGAACTATCATGAGAGAAGGTAATGTTTGCGTTGTAGATAGAGGTTTTATTTAAAAAGTCTTGGCTTTAAGATTCTCATGCCTGCCTTAAAGGGAAATAGATCCAACTTGAGTACAACTGAATCGAATGAATCTCGTTACGTTACGAAATTGAGATGGGTTGTAGAGGCTGTTCATGGTATTCTTGGTAAAAAGTATAAGCTTCTTCACCAGCAATTAGATAATAAACTTTTACTAAAAGCTGGTGCATATTGTAGAATTGCATGTTTTCTCGACAACCTTTTTGGTAAGCGTTGGAATAGCGATAAAGATGACGGTGGCTTACAAGGTGTAATCATCGAAAGAATGTTAAATTCTAATCAAGGTGAAAATACTTTAGCATTAGAAGCTGAGACAACCAGATGGTCTAGACGGCCCACTACTACGATCAAGCTAACATCGCAAGAAATCATTGACTTTCCGGAGATGACTGAAAGAGATCTCAAAATATTTTTTTCAGGTACCTATCAATTAGGTCAAGCCGTATATTATTTGGCTGAGTTAATGAATGATAGTAACAATATCAATTTGGAATATATTAAGATCAAACCAAATATCATTAAAGTATTAATAAGGTCCAGGCATATTAACAGTAAGACTTACAAATGCTACATCGAATACAAACCTAACTCAATTGGATACAGCGGTATCCTACGCCATGCGTGTGACTGTGCCAAAACAGCGAATCTCCAGAGAGTCAGGCGAGTAACAGTGACTCCCGGCCTCGCGTTGGCCAGCGCGCGTGTACATAGAGAGAGCGAGGGTTCGCATCGCCGTTGAGCGCCGAGAAATCGGCAGCGCACGGCGATCACCCTAGGCTTGGAGTGCAGGGCCGAGAAACCCCCGGTTGCGAGGCCACGAATCCTGCGTTGGCATAGAGTGTGCGTGTAATTACCGTTGTTGTCGGCGCGGTTATCGTCGAGTAAAGTAGAGTCACGTAATCGATTGTCGGGTTACTTGTGTTCCTTTGAAGTGAATAAAGAGAAAGTGTTTGCATATCAGTGTTATTTGTTACGAGAGCCTTCTCCAAAATACATTCCTCTCTCAGCACTGGAGTCGGCATCCCACCGACTTCGCGACGATTAGAGCGACAGCCTCCGGATCATGGGTACAAATAAGTTGTATCCGTTGGCACTGGGACAGGTGAAAGTGCAACGTTACAGTACAAAAAAAAGTCGTGCCAAATCTGGCAATGGATCATATATGTACATATTTGAATAACTTTTGCAATTCTCAACGGATTTGGACAAAACTTGTTATGCAACTGTTTTTGAGGTCACTGAATTTGAATTTGACATCAGAATTATTATTTACGGCTACCAGTTTTGCCACGAGAAGTTCTAAAAGTCGCACCAGTTAAGGGGTTAAAAATAGCAGAGGTTCACTTTGTAGCCATACACAAAATACACATGAATTTATAAATATCCTAGTAGATGATTTGTGAAATCTAACTGTTCACCATTTTGTAGCTGATACGCAAAACAATTATTTATTTTTATAAGAATAAAAATTGTTTAAATCGAGTTGACGCAAGCTACTAAAAATCAAAAAAGAATTTTTCTTTCTTTTTGCTCTCGTCCACCGGATTTGGTGAGATGGTGCTCCTACTCAGTACAAAAATAAGTAATGTTTTATCAAATATACTGTATAAGACATAATCTTTCATTAAATTTTATTTTATGTACACATAACAAATTTTTTTATAGAAATCATATAAAAAATTTGTGTTGCCATGAAAAAGATTTTGGTATAAAAGTGGTGTCGTATAA
Organism: Torymus aiolomorphi; assembly: GCA_036365515.1. Taxonomy (NCBI): domain Eukaryota; kingdom Metazoa; phylum Arthropoda; class Insecta; order Hymenoptera; family Torymidae; genus Torymus; species Torymus aiolomorphi. The sequence continues at coordinate 168,990,485 of CM070874.1, read as the reverse complement.
CTTTTTCGCAACAAGCAATGGGAAAAACTCATGTGATGGGATTGAAGGTACTTTAAAATGTACACTCCCGATCACTTGCTTTTGCCCACCCAGACGACATTTTGGGTCATCGAAAAAGTTTTACATCTCCACTGCCTATTGGGCTATAAAAACCGGAGGGGGCTCATTGGAAAGCTTGAACCAAGAGCTTTAAGACCCACCTAAGGATAAATATTTTTTTCGAATTTTTGTATGTTCCATTAAAGAATTAAAAAAAAAAATCTACAATTTTGTTCTCAAATTTGAATCAACGTAGTTTTTGAACTAATGATCGTAGGATAGTTTTGCAAAAAGAACCGGAAAGCTTGACGTAAAAGCTTCAATTTTCATTTTTGCAAAATTTTTTAACGCTGTTTTTCAACAATTCAACGACGCTTCTTTAATGAAAACTAGTTACTTTCAAAAATGAATTTAAATGGAGAAATAATGATTTTCTGAAAAACTTTCGTTAAAAATTTTTTAAATCTGACAAAATTTATGCGTAATGTAGGTGCCAAACTACATATTTTTTTCTAGCGAAAGTTTGTCGGAAAATCATTATTTCTCCATTTAATTTTATTTTTAATAGTACCCAGTTTTCATTAAAAAAGCGTCGTCGAATCGTTAAAAAACAGCGTTAAAAAACTTTGCAAAAAATGAAAATTGAAGCTTTTACTTCAAGCTTTTCAGTTCTTTTTGCAAAACTATCTCACGATCATTGGTTCAAAAACTACGTTGATTCAAAGTTGAGAACAAAATTATAGATTTCATTTTTTTTTTAATTCTTTAATGGAATATACAAAAATTAAAAAAAAAGATTTACCCTTAGGTGGGTCTTAAAGCTCTTGGTTGAAGCTTTCGAATGAGCTCCCGTCGGTTTTTATAGCCCAATAGGCAGCGGAGAGGTGAAACTTTTTCGATGACCTAAAATATTGTCTGGGTGGGCAAAAGCAAGTGACCGAGAGTGTACAGTGGCGAGACACTGTCTGAGATCACCACTAGAGATCCTAATAACAAACCCGTCAGAAATGTACGAATGTGCTTCTAAAGACATTGAAGGGATAGCATGAGTATATAAGAATCTTATCAGTAATAACAAAATAAATTTTTAAACAATTTCAAAAAATAAAATTTTCAATTCTTAGAGCATGTAGTTTTTTATGCGTAACCGCCAATTCTACATAATTTATTCCAAACTTTTCTTACATTTCGAAATTTTTTTGACTCTGTCAGTTTATGATCTAACATTCAAGTTGAAAATCTCCAAAATCTAATTTTTTCTTATTATTTTGTTTTTTCAAAGCGAAAGCTTTGTAGTGGTGAAAATTTTTACTGCGAGTATCTGATAAATTTTTACGTTTCTGATCTCACTAACAAGTAAGTCGAAATATGCAATTTCTCGAAAACGTCTGTATGTTTGTATGTTATAAATTTGCCTGCTCCAAAAGTCAAGAACAAAAATATAGATATCGGGCAAAAACTTGCAAGTACATAAATCATATTATAGTTCTAAAAGTTGAATTTTGTAGTCTATCAAATAATATTATGTAGATCATTTTTAATAAAAAATCTGGCTAATACAGTTAGCAGCCAATTTTTTTTTGCAATCCCCACTTCATATTATCTAAACAAAAAAACCCGGTAAACATCTTACATTAGTAAATATTTTATATCTAATAAATATCTCTAAATATTCTTTGTACTATTTCAGAGCAATATCGGTTTCAGATACCGAAGTACAGCTAGAAGCATAAAAGAAAACTGAACAGCAGATTTGAGAAGACTTAGACAATACAATATACGAGACTCTATCATTGCTTCATTCCACTTGATGAAGACCGCTTAGAAGTGAAAATTACCTCAACATGTAAGAAAAACAAATAATATTAATAATTTAAGTATTATAAATACAATAAAAATCTACATATTCCTAAAAATTTTTTTTTTATTTTTACAATATTAATATACACAACTTATGGCTGTATTTCCTATTAATTTTAAGAATTTCCCATAAAGATAAATCAAAACTATATTTGTTACTATTGAAATGACACATATTATTAAAAATATAAGATATATATGAACAACTATAACCACATGTATCAAAGATAATTGGAAAACAAAATTGCCCTGATTTTTCTCTAAATTTTTACAATTTGTTTTAATTGATTGAATAAAATGTAAAAGAACGGTTTTTTGACATTACAGTGGTACAAAAAGGGAAAAGTGTATGTATTAATTGCCAAACCTTATTTTATGTCCCAATATGATTCCATTGGTTGTTTGCGAATCCTAGAGAGGAGTGTTTTCATCATACTGAACTGGAGGAGCCCCCTCCATATAATAGCATACAGAAAATGAGCATGGAAAAGAAGCCATCACATTTCCGGAAATTGTTTCCCAAAAATGGGCCTTGAGGGATTCAATTACATATCGTCGTCTCCGAATAGAAAGGCGTTATCTCGAAGTCCGCTGGTAAAAGGCGTTAACTCGGAGTCCGCTCGTAGAATGCGTTATCTCGGAGTCCGTTCGTAAAAGGCGTTAACTCTGAGTCCGCTCGTAAAAGGCGTTATCTCGGATATCCCTCGTAGAAGGCGTGATCCCGAACGCAAATTTTGTCGGCTTAAATTTAAGTTGGCAGCACTGCCTATATAGATGCGCACGTATCATAAATATATCTATAAAATCGATTTTTAAGCATAATGCATAAAATGAATTTATGATAATAATCTAACACTAAGGATTGCTTGAACTACTTCAACTCCAACTTTTTTATGCAGATAATTTCCGCTATAAAAAACATTTTTTATTAATATTTATCTTCGGCTATTTCTATCAGGACTTTCATATAAGTATAATACAAAACTTTATTCTAAAACATTTTTTTTTGTTGAATGAATTCCTATTACTATTATTATAAAAGCGACTGTAAACAAATAATTTAGCCAGAAATGAAGGATTTTTTGAAGTACAACTTTTGGCTTACATCATTATTCTATAGAATTATTAAATCCTCGGAAAACGATTAAAAATTTCTAAATATGACACCTATTACTGATTTATATTAATAAAATAAGATTTGAATAACGATTGCGACAAAATTTGTCATGATGACATATTTAGAAATTTTTAATCGTTTTTTTGAGGATTGAATAATTCTACAGAATAATGATGGATGTAAGTCAAAAGTTGTACTTTAAAAAATCCTTCATTTCTGGCTAAATTATTTACAGTCGCTTTTATAATAATAGTAAATAGGAATTCATTCAACAAAAAAAAAAAATGTTTTAGAATAAAGTTTTGTATTATACTTATATGAAAGTCCTGACGGAAATAGCCGAAGATAAATATTCATAAAAAATGTTTTTTATAGCGGAAATTATCTGCATAAAAAAAGATGGAGCTGAAGTAGTTCAAGCAATCCTTAGCGTTAGATTATTATCATAAATTCATTTATGCATTGCGCTTAAAAATCGATTTTATAGGTATATTTATGATACACGCGACTCTATAAAGGCAGTGCTGCCAACTTAAATTTGAACCGGAAAAATTTGCGTGCGAGATAACGCCTTCTACGAGCGGACTCCGAGATAACGCCTTTTACGAGCGGACTCCGAGATAACGCCTTCTACGAGCGGACCCCGAGTTAACGCCTTTTACGAGCGGACTTTGAGATAACGCCTTTCTATTCGGAGGCAATGATATGAAATGAAGAAAATTTAATTCTAAATTTCAAGTAAAAATATTTATATAGAAAATAGTTACAGCACCTTAAGAATGACGAATTTTTAAAAAAGGGTGAAAAAGGGTGGTATTCAAGTGGATATAACTTTGTACCGAAATATCAAAATTTAAATCGCCAAAAAAGGAATTAAAACTTAAACCACGCAGGGACGTGCTTTTCCGAGTTTTTCAAAACATGACTTATACTATACATTGAAATATTATATACATTATCTCTCAAACCGTTATCAATAAAATTATTTTAACAACAACAGATATTAAATTTGTGAGTAAGGAAATTAGGAAAAATAATATCAATTCTATATTCTTTTGTTAAATTGCAATCAACAGCTTTTGTTGTTTCTGTATTAATAATATAAAGATCTATTAACAAAAATCCAAAAATATAGCCACTGTAACTAACTATATGCATTTTGTAAACGCAACCTACAAAAATGAAAAGAATCTTTATTAACAAACGATAAATAATTACTATAATACTTATTATATTACATAAAGCAACAAGTTATGTTAACCACTAGTTTATTTTATATAACCGATTGTTTTGATAAATTTATCGAATGTAATTTCATTGTAAATTAGACTTTTAAGTATTAATAAATTTTATATTGCGAATAACTACCGACAAAATAATCATAACGTTTTCGTTCAAATTTGTAATAATTTGCTACACAATTATCTAATAAAGTAGATAACCGTACACTTTTAAAATATTCAGGATTGTTAATCATAAGAAAGTGCTAAAGAGGGTGATTATTTGTAAAATCTATCCCACGCATATGGTGTATCTAAAAATAGATTTCTTCAGTCTTCCTGCACGGAGACGCGTTTTCCAGCATCTTTTTGGGACTCAACGTACTGTAGCATGAGAATATTATTTTGTGAATAATATTTAATATCTTCTTAACTATAAATAGGAAAATTATTTCGTTTACAGCAAATGTTAGGCTATAGATAATAAACATTAGTAATAAATAAATATCATTGCGTTTTATATTTTCACAGCGAATAATGATTTTGTTTGTTCTAATAATTTATCTCGTTTACTTTAATTAAAAGTTTCTTTTAGAAATCAAGTAACAAAACATTTCGAAATTTAAATAATATTATAATTTGTATGTTTTTCTAGCGATAATTACATAGTTCATTTAATAACAAGAAATTTCAACTTGTTCATGCAAAATTTATAAAATATATATATAGAAATATGCTAACTAAGCAATAGTATGTATTTTGACATAACATTATTTTAAACAGTTAGTTAAATTTCAAGTATTTTAAATCCCCCTACATATTAATATCTATGGACGTGTCAGCGTAACGCCAATATAATAACGTTAAAAATCGGTGTGTATTACTAACGAGAGAGAGAGAGAGAGAGAGAGAGAGAGAGGGTGAGAGAGAGAGAGAGATGCGCATTGTTACATAGTCTGCAGGGGCTATATAAGGCCGGCCGTAGCGCTCCACGGCTCAGTTGGAGCCTGGCTTTCCAGGAGGTAAGGTACCTTCAGCTGAGGTGTGCGTGCGTGCGTGCGCGCGCGCGCGTGTGTGTGTGTGTGTGGGTGGGTGTGCGTGCGCGTGCGTGCGTGTGTGTGTGGGGGGGGTGTGGCGGGGGAGAGAGGCATGGGAGAGAGGAAGTGGCAGTGCTGGCCGTATGGTTACGAAAGGAACTTTATTTTTTATAATATAAGAATATACTATATACTAAAATAATATAAATAAATATTAATGCTGTGAATTATGCTTTTCAGGTGTACGAGCAAGTATACATCTATCTAATAGGTGTATACTTCAATCTTCTCTAAAGATTAAAGAAAAACGAGTTATTGATTATTATGTTTTGATCATTGATTGTATTACTTATTGTCTATTGATTAGTGTTTTTTTTACTATTGTTTATTAATTATTGTTTGTTGATTATTGTCTATTTAATATTGATTATTCTTTATTGAATATTCACCATTAAATATTGATTATGGATTATTGAATATTATTAATTATTTATTTTTGATATTTCTATTGAGTATTGACTGTTATTGATAAGAACTGATAAGAATCGAAATGAACTGATAAGAACTGATAAGAATTTATATGAACTGAAATGAACTGATATGAACTGAAATGAATTGATGTGAACTAAAATGAACTGATATGAACTGAAATAAATTGATGTGAACTGAAATGAATTGATGTGAACTGAAATGAACTGATGTGAACTGAAATGAACTGATGTGAACTGAAATGAACTGATAAATAATAATTAGGAGTTATTGATTATTGTCTGTTTATTAATATCTATTGATTAGTGACTATTGAATTGAATTGTATATTGACCATTGAATATTGATTATTGACTTTTGATATCACTATTTAGTATTGATTGTTACTGATTAGAACTGAAAAGAACTGATAAGAACTGATTTTTGCTATTGAACTTTGGCTGTTATTATTGAACATTTGCCATTTTGATTAAAAATTAAAAACTATATTTTGATTATTATTGAACTTTTACAAGTATTTGTATTAGCATTAATAAAAAGTCTTGATTAATTTTTCTTACGTATTGTTTTTTATTATTATTTATATTATATTTCATTGGAAATATCATTAGCGGCATTTAAATATTAGTAGTTTAATGGAGCATGACAATGTTGAGCAAGTTATTGATGAAAATCGTCGTCGCAGTAGACCCAGAATCAGACGTACTTCTGAGGAGGAAAGGGAGTTCCGAGAAAGGCAACGGGTTTTAAGAAATGAAAGAGAAAGACGATCCAGAGCTCGGTGCGATAATAATGTCAATAATAATTCAAATACATTGGAACCTAATAATAATGAAATGGAGCATGACAATGTTGAGCAGGTTATTGATGAAAATCGTCGTCGCTATAGACCTAGAATCAGACGTACTTCTGAGGAGGAAAGGGAGTTCCGAGAAAGGCAAAGGGTTTTAAAAAATGAAAGAGCAAGACGATACAGGGTTCGGTGCGATAATAATGTCAATAATAATTCAAATACATTGAATGCACGCGTAGCGCGCCCAACATTCTAGTAAACAACAGAAAGTCTACAAATTTGTATTGAAATCAATAAAATAATTGAATAAATTAATCAAAGTCTTAGTTAGAATGAATAATTCCAGGTTTTATAAAGTTTGCAAAGAAATTTCATTGTTTATTGTGTAATTAAGTTTAATAAAATTTGTAATGCGTTTAACTCCTGTTGTAATAAACCGATAACTTCCATTCTAATTTGTACTTTCATCTTAAAAAAAAATGAAATAGAATAATGTATTTTTAATTCATAAACTGTCAGTAATACATAGTTTTTAATAAGTGATAGAAAAATTGATCGTTTTTAGCTTAAAAGAGAGAGAAGGACATATCTTTTGTCTCTCTCATCTCTCTTTCTCTTTCATTCATCTAGCGTTCTCTCTCACTCCTTAAAGACGATACGAGCCGCCAGAAAATACCCTAGAGAAGGCCCTAGAGATGAGCGCCCGATCTCTGTGTAAAAGCATAGGACTCTCCCCACTCGCCCAAAAATTGACGTTTGGAAGGGATGCCACCCCCGCACCATTGGACACCGTTTTCCTGCACCACTAACCTCATTTAACATTGCGAGATATACAACACATCAACCGCCGTCGAACACATCATCGATAATTCGATGCCTCAAGATGCCGCAACCACCCGATTCGACACCGCAGCTTTTCCAGCCAAAGAAGAGGAGGAGCAATGCATTTAAATACGCCGAGCGCGCACTGTTCGTCAGTCAGATCAATACAAGCCTCACAAGCTTTGCTGACTGTACAGCAGATCGACACAAGCCTCACAAGCTTAAAGACTCTGTACACAAATTCAAGCTCTCAAATAAAATATTCAAATTTTTCCAAAATCAAATTTTCAAAATTCATTTTTTTTCATAACTTCTAAAAAAAATTCAAAACATACTAAATTCAAAATTATCAAATTAATTATATTCGAAACTACTTCTCTAAACCATAGTTGTTACGACCTTACGGGTAAGCATACTCCTATTGGTTTAGAAAAGAATTAAGTAAACATAACGGCAGTTGTACAACCTTACGGGTAAGCCTCACTGGTTGTGTTTACAAGGAATATTTTAATTTATAAGAAATTCCAAATTACAACTCTAAAACAATTTATAAAAATATAATAAAATTTAAAAAACAAGAAAATCATAGGGAAATTCTAAAGAAATTATCCTTTATTAAGATAAAAATTTATTTATTAAAAAGAAAAATAATATATCAATTCCAAGAGGGATAAGTTTCATAAATAAAAATTAAATTCACATACGAGCTCTGCTCTTAACCCATTAATACGCAAATGCACATTTTTGTGCACACATTTTCAAGTACAGAATTCTATTGGAAAAACAAAGTCATTTTTATCCAAAATCCTATATAGGAGGTTTTCGAGGGTGCTCTTTCAGAATCTGCAACTTATTTTGTAAAAAAAAGTCAGTAAGTGTATTATTTTTGAGTTTTTTTAAAAAAAAGTCAAAAAATTTAATAAAATTTTATTTTCAAATCAATTTTTGTTACTGTTTCTGTTTTTGGATAATCATATTACTGCCAGAAATTGCGGTCCGAATGTCTGGCGTTTCCAAAACACAAATTTTTTTCTCGAAATGTATGAACTGTAACGGGGTGAATTTAAAAGAGGGTATTAATCCCTCTCTGGGATGCGCGAGGTAATATACGGGCGTCTACTACGCCCAGAGCAGCGCGCCGTTGTAGACGGACCCGTAGGCCGGCCGGAGCGCGTTGGCGCAGACTCCGAACAAGCGCGCCCAGCTTTCACTGTAGAAAGCTTAGGCCGCTTTCTACTAGAACCAGCGGTCCGCTCTGCCGCTGCTACCAACTTCGGCGCACGAATCACCGGCGGCTAGCTATGTACTAGCCTTGCCTACACTCGCCGGTGTTCCCGTACAACGCCGCTCAGGTTAACCTGAGCGACTTTAACTTACAATTTCCCCGTCGACGTTGCTCCTCTAGGAGGTGATGCCTCCGACTAGCTGCAGCTGCTGAAAAGGTAGAGGGCGGTATTCGGGGAGATAGGGAACGGTTACTCGCAAAATCAAGGACTCGACACTAACGAAGTAAAAGTAAAATAAAGAAGGGTTTATTAAACCAAAAGGGTCGCGCTAAGGGGCGCGAAGCCCGAACATCACCTACAAAATCTAATGCGCAGGCCCAGACTTACGCGGAGCCGGCCGGTCGCACGGCCGGCGTCACCGCGCCGCGAGACGCCACAAAATGGCCGCCGCACGCTCGTACACGAGGCCGCTCGCCTCTACGCAAGCGGCGTCGAATAGCCGCGAAACACTCACTCGTGAAGCCGCTCGCACGCAACACCTACGCGGCAAGTATACAAGGAAGCGCAACACTTACTTTTGAGCTGGCCAGCTCGCGCACGGAGATCCTCTCTCTCTCTCTCTCGCTCTTGCCTCCTCGCTTCGAGGCGTCGGGCCTCGTGGTCGCTCGAGCCTCGGCTGCCGCTGTCTCTCCCTCTCGTTCTCTCTCTTTCACTCTCTTCTCCTGGCCGGCGGCGGTCCTGCAGCCAGGCGTTGCACCGGTGGCTGGCTGGTGCGGCGAGAAGGCGCGGGGGCACGGGACACTCTCGATTGGCGCGGCACTGGCGGGGTACGTGCGCACCTGTTGCGCGTCAGGATCAGACTGATGAAAATGGCCGCGGCGTCGCTTCAGCGGCGCGTCGGCGTTTTCTTCTTCTTCTCGCTCCGCCTCTCGCGCGTCCTGCTTGGCGCGCGGCGAGTCGCCATACGTGCAAGCGCGCGAGATTCAAATCTCGCTGCGCTGTATACGCGACCACCTTTACTTTTATTCATGCGCCCGTTACAGAATTTAACGAAAAAATGTTATAGAACAAAAAATGCTTAGAATCACTCAAAAAATACGTATGAATTTTTTCAGAAGTTTTTGAACCAATTTTGAATTTTTTAATTTTTAACATTTTTGAAAAATCAAAAAATGTCTCAAAAACTTCTGAAAAAAAAATCATACGTGTTCTTTGAATGATTCTAAGCACTTCTTACTCTATAAAATTTTTTCGTAAAGTGTATTTTTTTCGAGAAAAAAAATTTTGAAATTATGCGTTACTTAAACACGCAAAACGTTGAATGGATTGAAGACTGTATAATCATCACTCTGCCACTATAAATATGTAGTAAAATATAGCGTTGCCCAGTTCTAACCATGGGGAGGTAGACGATGCAAGAGAACCTTCTTCTTTTTTTTATATATTTTTTTATGTTTTATATTTTTTATATTTTTTATATTTTATTCTATTCTTTTAAATGTATAGAGAGAAAACAGTTTTTACAAACATGTAAAACACACACCTTGGAGAGCTTTCTAGTTCTTAGAGAACATTGTTTCTTCATAATTTCAAAATTTTTTTTCTCGAAAAAAATACACTTTACGAAAAAATTTTATAGAATAAGAAGTGCTTAGAATCATTCAAAGAACACGTATGATTTTTTTTTCAGAAGTTTTTGAGACATTTTTTGATTTTTCAAAAATGTTAAAAATTAAAAAATTCAAAATTGGTTCAAAAACTTCTGAAAAAATTCATACGTATTTTTTGAGTGATTCTAAGCATTTTTTGTTCTATAACATTTTTTCGTTAAATTCTGTAACGGGCGCATAAATAAAAGTAAAGGTGGTCGCGTATACAGCGCAGCGAGATTTGAATCTCGCGCGCCTGCACGTATGGCGACTCGCCGCGCGCCAAGCGGGACGCGCGAGAGGCGGAGCGAGAAGAAGAAGAAAACGCCGACGCGCCGCTGAAGCGACGCCGCGGCCATTTTCATCAGTCTGATCCTGACGCGCAACAGGTGCGCACGTACCCCGCCAGTGCCGCGCCAATCGAGAGTGTCCCGTGCCCCCGCGCCTTCTCGCCGCACCAGCCAGCCACCGGTGCAACGCCTGGCTGCAGGACCGCCGCCGGCCAGGAGAAGAGAGTGAAAGAGAGAGAACGAGAGGGAGAGACAGCGGCAGCCGAGGCTCGAGCGACCACGAGGCCCGACGCCTCGAAGCGAGGAGGCAAGAGCGAGAGAGAGAGAGAGAGGATCTCCGTGCGCGAGCTGGCCAGCTCAAAAGTAAGTGTTGCGCTTCCTTGTATACTTGCCGCGTAGGTATTGCGTGCGAGCGGCTTCGCGAGTGAGTGTTTCGCGGCTATTCGACGCCGCTTGCGTAGAGGCGAGCGGCCTCGTGTACGAGCGTGCGGCGGCCATTTTGTGGCGTCTCGCGGCGCGGTGACGCCGGCCGTGCGACCGGCCGGCTCCGCGTAAGTCTCGGCCTGCGCGTTAGATTTTGTAGGTGATGTTCGGGCTTTGCGCCCCTTAGCGCGACCCTTTTGGTTTAATAAACCCTTCTTTATTTTACTTTTACTTCGTTAGTGTCGAGTCCTTGATTTTGCGAGTAACCGTTCCCTATCTCCCCGAATACCGCCCTCTACCTTTTCAGCAGCTGCAGCTAGTCGGAGGCATCACCTTCTAGAGGAGCAACGTCGACGGGGAAATTGTAAGTTAAAGTCGCTCAGGTTAACCTGAGCGGCGTTGTACGGGAACACCGGCGAGTGTAGGCAAGGCTAGTACATAGCTAGCCGCCGGTGATTCGTGCGCTGAAGTTGGTAGCAGCGGCAGAGCGGACCGCTGGTTCTAGTAGAAAGCGGCCTAAGCTTTCTACAGTGAAAGCTGAGCGCGCTTGTTCGGAGTCTGCGCCAACGCGCTCCGGCCGGCCTACGGGTCCGTCTACAACGGCGCGCTGCTCTGGGCGTAGTAGACGCCCGTATATTACCTCGCGCATCCCAGAGAGGGATTAATACCCTCTTTTAAATTCACCCCGTTACAGTTCATACATTTCGAGAAAAAAAATTTGTGTTTTGGAAACGCCAGACATTCGGACCGCAATTTCTGGCGGTAATATGATTATCCAAAAACAGAAACAGTAACAAAAATTGATTTGAAAAAAAAATTTTATTAAATTTTTTTACTTTTTTTTTAAAAAAACTCAAAAATAATACACTTACTGACTTTTTTTTACAAAAGAAGTTGCAGATTCTGAAAGAGCACCCTCGAAAACCCCTTATATAGGATTTTGGATAAAAATGACTTTGTTTTTCCAATAGAATTCTGTACTTGAAAATGTGTGCACAAAAATGTGCTTTTGCGCGTTAATGGGTTAATAGGGAAGGGCTAATCTGAGAATAACCTGAGACCGGGAAAAGTTATAAGAATCTCAAACCCCAGGTATCCAAAGAAAGTCGTGACCTTATTCCTAGTCCATACGGGGGTACGTGCGGCCAAACGATCTTTACGTGACGTTCGTGCTACTCGCCGTTGGTCCTTACGATAGCCAAATCCTAATCCAAAAGTTAGTTAAACTTAAATCTCAACGTTAACAATGAATTTGATATTACACTCATTTCCTCAGCTCGTTCAAGTTTTATTAGCTGGCGCAGCTAAGGCCTAAAAGAGCATAACTCTTAATTGAGTTAAACATCCCAGTTTTGTCGTGTTTTAGGACGTGACAGCGTCCCCAGTGATGACAGCGGCTGCTGTAGTACGCCGCCCTGGTAAATGTCGTCCCTTTAATCGTGTTCGCCAGTTGAGGATAATTTGTCGTAGACATAAAGGCAGTATATCAACGATGAGAGCAGATTTAGTAAGCCCTTTCTCGTTCCTAATCTCTCTGATAGGTGAGCTGATGGTATTTTCTGTTGTTGCAGGTACATCTGTGGCAACGAGAGGAGTGTAAACGACGAGCACTGCTACAGACTGTTTCTTGGGATTGGAAGAAATGTTGCTTGGGTTATTTATTTATTAATTATATGTGGTTTTTAGGTGCTCAACTTCCTTGTTTGCCTCTTATACTAGAGACTATGTGTACAGTTAATCTGCTGCTTGTGTCTTCAGCGACTCTCAGGCTGGAGCTGTTTCCAGCAGTGAAACAACGGTTGAAGGTCTCCACCAGTCCTTCCCCTCTAGTTGGTGCAGGTAGCTGGTACAGCTTGTGAACAACAACTGTTGCTGCAAACTTTTGCTTTGTATGGTAATGTTTTTCTTGTGTTATCCATTTGTTAGTCATATGGGAATTTTGGTGCTCAACTCTCCTCGCTTGTCCCCCAGAATAAAGACTGATCTGCTGTTCATGTTCTTTGTTGATCCCTAGGCTGAGGCAGTCCTTGACATTGAGATAGAATTGACGGTCTCTGTCAGTACTTTCCTCCCAGGTGATATGGTTACTGAAGTAGTGGATCGCTGTTAGATGATTCTCAGCACAGTGGCATCCATGGAGTAGTGCCAGCCTAGACTGTCCAGCCCTATTTTGCTGCTTCTGCAGCTCTAAGTGATCTCCAAGTGTTAATGCTTTATAATGTGAGGGGATAGGTAATTAGGAACTGGGGATATCATAGATGTGCTGCGTATGTGGTTAAATACGATATGGGTAGGTAGTTGTCGATGGTAATATTAGCTCGTCTGGTTAATTTCTAAGTTTAGTCAGGGTGTAAGAACTCGCTTCAGGGTATCTGTTGTATTAAAATACATCATTATGTATTTCGCAGAATTCTACCCAGTGAGACTTACCTATTTAATAATTTTCTAGCACACTGTAAGACTGACAGTGTTAGCTAAAAAATTGCATTCTTTATACATTAAAATTTATCATATTACAAAATTTATAGCACATATATTACACAAAAGTTTTTTTTGTGAATATGATGTTACTTTAACATGTACTTATATAATATTAGACAATTTTGATTCTTGTAGTTCAATCACTTAGGTCCTGTGTACATAGTTAACAGGTTAAGCTGTGCAATCTTGTATAAAATTTCTTAAATTTGTTATCAAAACAGTAAGATAATAGAATTATATATTTTTACCAACCCAATTTTTAAATATTTTTCTAATTTTAATTCTATTACATTCTAAGTTCTCTAGATCATTTGACAAGGAATTATAAGTTCTGGCAGCTTCTATCTAACAGTTTTTGTTAGTTATTGTTTGAGTTTTTTTTATTGGTGTCTGTACACTTCTATTTCTTGTATTAATTGTTTGTCTCTGATATTTAGTTTCTCATAATGATAGAAAACGGACTCAAAACAAAATAATTATTTAATATTTAAAGGGCATCCTTTAAACACAAAAGTATTTTTGAATTTAATTTTAAAAATTTTATTTTGTATATTATTTAATGGTCTTCAACTATTCTAAGACTATTTAAGACTATTATAAAGTGGATAATATAATGTCAACAATGTTTTAGTTTGCATAATATTTGTTTTTTATAGAAAAAAGAGGAATAGATATTTTGTTTCTTTAATTATTTTTTACCAATGTGTTTATCAGATTGAATATTGTAATCAAATGTACTTTTGTATATCATTATTATATTTTTGTAATCATATTATCTTTGGATATTGATTTCTGCGATCTTAATGATAGCTATTGTATTTAATATTTCTGTATCAAATCGAATTCTGTTAAATAATAAGCGATAATTGACTATGTAAGGTGCACTGATGCATTAAAAATCGTGTTTATAGGTTTACATACCAGGAATTGATTTTACATGAAAATGTTAAATGGGAAAATTGTTTGTTTTATTATAATTTACAATTTTTACATTTAACATATTTGTGTAAAGTTAAATCCTGTGTCGTTATAGCCAAAAATCATCCATTTTATGTAAATTTAGACCTTTAAAATCGCTTTTATAGGTCTAACTCGTCAGGTATTGATTTTATTTTATGGTATTTTTTTATTTGTCGATCGATTCGGTCGGGCTGAGAACTGTCAGTTACTTATAATTAGACAAGTATCTTCTCCAAAGCTCGTAAGGATCTATGGAAATTGCGCTGAGATAATCAGGTTACTTGATCACATACATACGTACCGACATACATACATCTCGGAAAACGCTTAAAATAAACTTATTTTCGGTGGAAAATAGTTTTTATGTTGTCTATTTTCAGAATTTTAAGTGTTACAATTTTCGCCCTGACGAAAATATAAGGCTCTCCCAAGAAGCGGTCGTCCCTAAAAAATGATTTTTTAAGAATCTAATTATCTTTTGATTTGAGAGAACAGGGTAAGTTTAAAAATGACCAAAAAATTCGAAATTTTGATATTTACGTTCTTACGTATGTAGCATTACCTAAAAGAGGGATTAAAACGAAAAAAATATATCCTCAAAATTGACAGGAAGACGAAAAAACTGCCGCGTTGAACGCCTAAAAAGCTTAAATAGAAAGCTCAGGAAAAATTATTGAATTTTTAAGCAGTTTTTGAAAATTTTTTTAAATTCTAGGTATGTTTAATGAGACCTTTGAGGCTGAAACTTGGCAGATATTATTTTTTTTAACATACTTTTAGAAAAAAAATTATGGGATAAATCGAAGTGGTGGCCCGGACCACTTTTGTTGAAAAGTAATGGATCTGCCCCTAAATATATATATACCAGGGAGGTACCCCCCTACTCGCCACGCTCGTCAACCCACAATTAGAATTTTGAAAATCTATTTAATTTAATCTAGAGTAAAACTTTGGAAAAAGATAGCTTTCTTCAGGACCTCAAGATCTATCTTTTTCCAGTTTCGTTCAATTTGACCGGATGATTTTTTCCCATACATTGGGTTTGGGGTCCTTTAGTATAGGCTTATATTTTTTCAAAGAAATATCATTTTTCAATTAAGCATGTACTTTAATGAGTAGTCTATAAGGAATAGTATATTACGCATCTTCGGAGCAAAAAACTTATCAATTTGCCCCCCATGATGCGTATACTATTCTTCAACATCCATGTACCGACAATACCACATTCGCATCTTTAAGCTGTGGGCGAAAGTGGTACTTCCGGCTAGGATATGGTAATAATAGTTTTTCGATCACTATGTCTGTGACTCTACGACTCTGTTTCAACGTCTCTCTCTACATCTCCGTCTCTATGTATCTGTCTCCACGTCTCTGTCTCTACGTCTCTCTCTACATCTCTGCCTGTACGTTTCAGTCTCTACGCGTCTGTCTCTACGTTTCTGCCCCTCTGACTCTGTCTCTACGTTTCCATCTCTTTTTTTCCGATTCCGTCTTTACGTCTCCGTCTCTACGTCTCTGCCTCTACGCCTCCGTCTCTACATCTCCGTCTTTACGACTCTATCTTTATGCCTCCGTGTCTACGTGGCAGTCTCTACGTCTCTGTTTCTACATCCCTGTTTCTGTGTTTCCGTCTCTAATCTCTCTCTCTCTACGTCTCTGACTTTACGTCTATGTCTCTACAGCTCTGTCTCTAAACTCCGTCTCTACGTCTCTGTTTCTACTTTTCTATCTCTACGCCTCGGTCTCTCCGCCTCTGTCTCTACGTTTCCGCCTCTACGTCTCTGCCTTTACGCCTCTGTCACTACGTTTCTTTCTTTAATCTCTCTCTCTCTCTCTCTCTCTCTCTCTCTCTCTCTCTCTCTCTCTCTCTCTCTCTCTCTCTCTCTCTCTCTCTCTCTCTCTCTCTCTCTCTCTCTCTCTCTCTCTCTCTCTCTCTCTCTCTCTCTCTCTCTCTCTCTCTCTCTCTCTCTCTCTCTCTCTCTCTCTCTCTCTCTCTCTCTCTCTCTCTCTCTCTCTCTCTCTCTACGTCTCTGTCACTACGTCTCTGTTTCTACGTCTCCGTCTCTAACTCTACATCCCTGTCTCTATGTTTATGTCTCTACGTCTCTCTCTCCACGTCTCTGTTTCTACAAATCTGTCTCTACGTCTGTCTCTACATCTCTGTCTGTACGTCTCTGTCTCTTGGCACCTGTCTCTACGTTTCTGGCTCACTGACTCTGTCCTACGTTTCGGTCTCTGTTTCTCCGACTCTGTCTCTATGTCTCCGTCTCTACATCTCTGTCTTTACGTCTCTGTCTTTACGTCTCTGTCTCTACGTTTCTATCTCTACATCCCTGTCTTTACATCCTTGTCTCTACGTCTCTGTCCTACATTTCTGGTTCTACGTCTCTGTCTCCGCATCTCTGTCTGCACGGCTCTGTTTCTACGCCCCTGTGTAGATGTCTGTCTTTACGTTTCTGTCTCTAATCTCTCTTCGTCTCTGTCTTTACGTCTCTGTCCTACATCTCGGTTTCTTATCTGTGTCTCTACGTTGTCTCTACGGTTCTGTCTTTACGTCTCCGCCTCTACATCTATATCTCTACGTCTCCGCCTCTATGTCTCTGTCTCTACGCCTCCGTGCCTACGTGGCTGTCTCTACGTCTCTGTCTCTACATCCATGTTTTACGTTTCTGTCTCTAATCTTTCTCTCTACGTCTCTGTCTTTATGTCACTGTCTCTACAGCTCTGTCTCTAATATCTGTCTCTATGTCTCGGCCTCTCTGCCTCTGTCTCTACGTCATCGTCTCAACATCTCTGTCTCTACGCCTCTGCCGCTACGTTTCTGGCTCTCTCTCTCTCTCTCTCTCTCTCTCTATCTCTCTCTCTCTCTCTCTCTCTCTCTCTGTTTCTGTTTCTGTCTTTACGTCTTCGTCTCTACACCTCTGTCTCTACATCTCCGTCTCTACGTCTCCGTCTTTACGTCTCTGTTTCTACGTTTCTGCCTCTACGTCTCTGTCTCTACGCCTCTGCCGCTACGTTTCTGGCTCTCTCTCTCTCTCTCTCTCTCTCTCTCTCTCTCTCTCTCTCTCTCTCTCTCTCTCTCTCTCTCTCTCTCTATGTTTCTGTTTCTACGTCTCTGCCTCCACGTCTCTGTCTGCACATCTCCGTTTCTATACCTCCGTGTTTACATGGCTGTGTCTACGTTTCTGTCTCATCTCTCTACGTCTCTGTGCTTACGTATATATCTCTACATCTCTATCTCTAATCTCTGTCTCTCCGACTCTGTCTTTATGTTTCTGTCTCTCCGACTCTATCTCCACGTCTCTTTCTCTATGTCTTTGTCTCTCCGCGAATGTTTCCACGTCTCTGTCTCCACGTCTCTGTCTCCACGTCTCGATTTCTACGTCTCTGTATCCACGTCTCTGTCAAAAAAGTTCAAATAGTTTCCGACAACTTGATCATGAATTGACACTATAGTTTTATTGATGAAACAAAAGAACAGTTTTTCATGTTACTCTAGAGGTACTACTAATTGACGCGTTTAATTTATTTGAAGTAGCATCCTTCGTCAATAGCCGGACGTTTCCACTGTTAATCTGAAATATTTTTGAATTTCATGTATGAAAAAGTTTTGATACCACTATGTATAAAAAACGTTTTTAATACTTTTTTGTCCGAAAATTTTTTTTCAACGTTACAAAGCTTCCTCTTTGAGGAAGCAAGAATATACATATTTATTTAGGAAATACATAATATAATTAATAAATTCAGTTGAAGGTAATGTAGTGCTACTGATCGATCTCTTAATAATATAGGTACTGTATGTGTGACGATAAAAACTAACTTTTTCCTTATGGATCACCGTATGTGAAATTGTATCTAAGAATTACGGAGACATAAATATATTATAATATAAATATATTATATAACCGTTAATAGTGAAGCTTCCGTAACTACTTACGATGGTGCCAATAAATTGGGCATGGAATAATTTAATATAGGTAAAATAGTGTTTATATAAAGATATAAATTTGTTATTTTTAGTGACTGTATTATGTGTAACTATTTACAAATTTATGTCGTAGTTACCATGAGAAATAAGGATCATCTAAAAGAAATTTTTAATAATAAAACGTGCACTAATAAGTACAAAATCATTACTAATTAAAGACTTGTCAATACTGTATCATGTATAAATATATTTCATAACTAAATTTGCTTAATAAATAAGAAGGAAAAAACATATGCCTTTAAAAGTGCTTGCTTACAATTCGTTATTAAATATAAAATCAGGGTAAACGTTTTGCATATTACATCCAGTACTGCAAAAATTAATAATATGGAATAATTAAAAAGAGTTAATTATCCTTGCCATTATTCTTTGCATATGAATTATCACGACTCAAGTCGCGGAGGGTGAGCGCAGTATGCGTCTCTTACTCAGCGCGCCCTGACGGTCGGATTCATTGGAGTCGGAAAGCGCCGTACCTCGCCAAGTCGGATTCTGGACTGTCTGGGTACGGAAACGCGAACTGGATCGACTCGAGTCGCGGAGCGTGTGCACAATACGCGTGTCTTACTCACAATCAGCGTGCTCTGACGGTCGGATTCATTGAAATCGAAAAGCGTCGCACCTCGCCAACTCGGATTCCGGACTCTGGGTACGGAAGCGCAAACTGGCTTGACTCGAGTCACAGAGCGTGTGTGCAGTACGCGTCTCTTACTCAGCGCGCTCCGTTGAATGATTTCGTTCGACTCCGAACGCATCGACTTCGCGCAATTTAAAGTTAGTCATCAATCGGCCAGTGTGTCTGGTCTATTTCATTACGTTTAATTACGAAATCCGCGTGCTCCAATTCCGAGCTACCCTGGGACTGATTATCCCCGACTGAACCCGCACTGATTAAAACGAGCAGCTTCCAACTCGACTTTTTTCAGTGTAGATATTTGTATTTATTTCGTCGAGCTGTCCCAGATTAAGTTCAAAAGGATTTTTGTTCGTGGTCCAGAAGCCGAGGTATTAAAGATTTTACAAGGGCAAGAGATTTAGAATGAACGACATCAACTGACAGCAGTCGCTCGGCGTTTCCCTTACTCCGTCGCCCGCTCCAGCTGACGCACTCCGCACTCGCACGCTTTACTTCATTACTAATACTAAAAGTCAATGAAAAATACTCAAATCTTTTTTTATTAAAAAGATAGGTTTTCAACATTAACCTCCGTCAACCCCTATCGCTGTAAAATCCTGGTGGGTCCTCTACATTTTTTTTAAATAAAGAAGTTTCCTTGATTCTGGAAGGTCATAGAATAAAAATACTTTTTTTACCTATTCCTGAAAAAATGTCAGCAATCTATTTCCATAAAAGTCATTTGCGTATAATTAAAACAGAAAAAGTTCATTGAGGAAAACATGTCCCAAAATGGAGAAGTTTTTTCAGTCATTTTTTAATGACTCTAATTTATAAAACCGTTCCAATTCCTTAATAGCATGGTAGTGCCACTCTTCAAAAAGAAAACAAGCCGTCTATCGTTATTCTACGACCATACGCTGATCAACTCTGGTCAATTTCCGTGAGCCCCTTTTTCTCTAATAATCGAAATATCTTGAATAATGATAAATATTTTTTAATTTTTAAAAATAGTATATTGTTTGCCTAGGGCGTAAAGTGGGCATTTCTAAACCGAGTGTCGAGTTTGCAGTACGAGTCGAAGGTGAGCTAGCACGATTCGAAGGCGAGTGTATTTTGAGAACCGAAGACGAGTACTACAAACACACGAGGTCAAAAAGCCTACTTATTAGCCGTAAGTGCACCCTATATTTTTTGTGACACATGTATTGATTTTCGTGATTTTTTATCTATGAAATGCATGCACGTAACAAATTTATGGGATTTTAAGTTTGATCTTTCGATTTTACGTATTTTTATAGCAGACAGAAAAGTATCATTGTAACCTTCCTTTAGGACCTCTTCTTAGGTCTAACAAAACACCGAAAATCGTGCATGTGTTACAAAATAGTTCATTGTGCAACCAGAGAGGAAATTTGACTTTTTCTAGCGAGGATGATGATCATCTGAGTCTAAAAAAGTCAATTGCTTCCTTGTTACAGATAGTACCTTTTTTAATAAATGCAGGAATATGACCTTTCTTTGCATGAAAAGTGGGTATATCGAGTCTTCATAACGGGAGACTAACAAGGAAAGGATACTTAGTGTCCGCCTCCGATTTTCATGAAACTTTGCTCATGGGTAGAGCATCGAAAAATATTTGACACGTATTTTTTTTTTATCTGCGGAAAAATCTATCTAGGGGGTGAAAACCGCCCTTAAAGTTCACCTCCAAAAACCGTTTTTTTAATATCTCAAGATGGAATCGGAAATTTTTAATGAAGCCAACACCTATTTGTTTCTTATGAAAAGTCGAGTTTTTCGGCACAGTTTTAATGCTGGGGGTTGCATCCCCTATTTTTTATAAGGGTAAATATGATATTTTTCCTTGTATTTTTTATATAAAAATGTTTTAATGAGCTAAATTTGGTTGAAAATTTCCATGTTATAAAGAAAATTAAAAATTATAGTTGACCTGTTTCGAGGTTTAAAAAAAAAAAACACGTGGACGGGGTGAATTACCCCTAATTTAATTAATCACCTTTTTGTTAGTGGCCACCTCCGATTTTTATGAAACTTTGCAAGTGGTTAGAGTATCGAAAAATATTTGATATGTGTTTCTTTTTGTCTGCGGAGAAAGACATCTAGGGGGTGAAAACCGCCCTTAAAGTTCACCCCCAAAAACCGTTTTTCTTAATATCTCGAGATATATGTTTCTTATAAAATGTCGAGTATTTTGTCACAGTTTTAATGCTGAGGGGTTGCATCCCTTATTTTTTATAAGGATAAATGTAATTTCTTCACATATTATTTTGAAAGAGCAATGTCTTGATAAACCAAATTTGGTTGGAAATTGATGTGTTGTAAAAAAATTTTAAAATTATAATAAACCTGTTCCGGAGTTTCAAAAGAAAAAAAAACGTGTAAGGGGTGAGCTACCCTTAATTTAATTATTTACTTTTCAGTGATTAAGAGAACTTAAACAAAACTTTTTTTTTTATTTTAATTTTGAAGTGCTTATCTTGATTCATATTTACCATTAAAAATGAAATAAATAAAAAGTGTTCTAAATTTGGGTCGCTACCTCTATGAATATTATCATTACTAGATTATAAGTGAAAACTTTGTATTAAGAAAGGGGGATTTCCCCATGAAATAAAAAAATTAATAAATATATTACTACATAAATTAATGAATTTGCAAATTTTATTCAATGACGTCTGACAATAATGATAACATGTGAAAAAATGTGCAAAACATAACATCTTTTTGCCCCATACACATCGTATGACTGCAATTCCTCCACATATGTCGCAAATTGGTTCCTCTAAAGTATGGAAACAGAAATCTACTGGATTTGCATGGCTTGGAGGTTTTACCGTTAGGTATCCACTTTTATACCATGCGTATTTAAAAGCATTTTGGAATCTTGATGAAGAAAATGAATTATGCTTTAGAGATTGCAGTTTGATTATATTGTTTCTCTCGTGTAAGTTAACATCATAATTCATAAGAAGTGTTATGTCAGAGAATTTTCTTATAAAGTTTTTCCATAATCAAAAATCATATACATCAAGAGGTTGTATCTGACCAGTTGGGCCTTTTGGTATCGTTTTCAATATAATATTTGTCTATTTAGGTACAGCTTCCTTTACAGTGTTTTCACATTGTCCGGTCCATGAATCTAATAGCAGTACAGGTGTATTCCCACTGTGAGTCAAAAATACATTTTGAATCCAAATTTGAAACAGCTCCTTGGATAATTTGCCGGATGCTGATGCTTGTACGTACACATTTTCTGGTCTGAATAGTTTCCATTACTCTAGGTCGAAATTGCCCATCAGCCTCTTTCAACTATAAATAACGGAGACATGAGCTTCCCCTCTGCTGATATTGTTGGTTGGACGGTATAGCTGTGTGTTGTAGAAATTACCGATTGAACGAAGTTCATCTTTGCAGATGATACAGTAATAAATTTTGTTATTTTTCGTGAAACAATGTGATGTTTTCTTTTGAATATTTGTATCCATCTATGTGAAGCTTTAAACCATGGAATATTTATTTCTGCTTTCTTTACGAGAGCCCATCTTTTTATATCAATATCATGCAGAGTCATTTTTGATTTTATCGCTTCTTTAACTTTTTCAAGTACGTAAGTTGTTATTCCATACAATATAGCTTTTCTGTCACCCCTGCTTCAACTTTTAATTTCCACTGTCACAATTGACGATCGGACGTAACTTTTTTATACTTTGACTGTGCAGTATTTAAGGATAATAAATGCTTTCTTTTTCCACTTTGCCAATACTCTACTGCCTTTTTCTTATATTCAAAGTCAACATCTTCTTGATTCGGTAAACAAGCAGGAACCTCTGCATAATCTTTATGTAATTCATCATCTTCTTCAATATCTTGTGGAAGTATATCACTGTACTTTTCCTCAAAGAGTAAAGTATATTCTTCTTCTGTTAGTAAATTGTAATTTACACTATCCTTAATTATATTTTCTATAACATGATATAAAGTTATCTCTTGTTCGTTAGCTTCTGATTGCTCAATTCTAATATTGTTAGGATTAAAAATTGTGGATAATAATGATACCAAAACCAGTGCATTAATAGCCATATTTTTATTTTATTTTGAGGCAATGACGTTCGAGTAACAGCCATAGATTATTAATTTTATAATTATTATTTTACTAAAAATAATTCTGTTGTATTTCCATGAACGTCTATTTAACTTACATTTATTGCAGATATTTCATAGTTTATCTTCTTTTTTAAAATAAAACCTTGTTTTACTGAAATGAAAATATATTATAATTACTACAATATTATCCGCACACACAATTTTATTTATTTTATTTGTTTATTATAGGTAGAGAGCATCGTTCACGTTTAATACTGTTACGGTCCCACCGTTTCTGATAAATTTATGATTTTCCCTTTTAAATGTGTGTCAAATTGGAAGAACCTATTCCTGATCACCTGTCTGCTTCGGTATTGACTTTTATTTAAAATACACGTAAACTTGATTTGCCCAATTCCTGATCACTTATTTTAACACTTTTTTGAATTTTTTGTGTTATGATTTAAGCATTAATTTATAAATAAAATACTAATTGACTGAACGTAAATTTTAGTTTTTTAAAGCAAATTGATTAATTGTAAGTTATAGAAATATTGCGTATATTTACCTCAAAAATATCCTTTTGTTTTCAGGAACTTACAATTAGTCCTGATCCGGAACTGGGACCGTGACGATAAATCTACATATGTACACACACGCGCGCACGCATGTATGCACACAAAATTTCATTTATTCTATTTATTTATTGTATTAAGCGGTAAGATGCTCATTAAAGTAAAAATATTATACTAGTTTTATTTAAAACAGGTATTCAGGGTATGTCGAATATAGGGCACGATAGTGACCTTTCTGGTGTTTTTAATTTCAAAAATCAATGTAAACATTTATTTGACATAATCTCGATTTCAGATCTCGATTTGTGTAGGGCCGAATCCATCTCAAATCAGACAGCCCGCGTATGCCTATTTCACCTATCATGTTGAAATAAAAATATTTATGTTCTACTCGAAAAAATATTTTACACGTGTTTTTTTATTTTTTTGTTTCATCAAAATTTCATGCGTTCAGCGATACCGAAAAATTCCGAGAAAATTCTTTCATTGAGAAAAAAAATTTTCAATGTGATTTTCAGACTGCTATTGTTTCAGCAGTTTTTCAAGCTTTTAAACGTGTAACACATAATTTCACTCAGTTTTGAGCCCTCTTTAACGGCCTTAATGTCATTTTCAAAAAAAATAAAAAATCCACGAGCTATGCACTTTTTACTGAAAAATTCATTTTTTAGAGAAGTGCCTTTTTCTCGAAAACCCCATGTTTTTTTTGCACAATTTTTGTTGTCGTGATAGAGGACGGTAATGCCTAGCTAGACGTATTTGTGAGATTCGGTACTTTTTCCCTGGGATAGCGATCACTAATGAGATAACACACAAACAAATTTTTCACGCTTAACGCTTATATATAGTCAATGATATTAGAGTCAATGTAAAGGTATTTATCTTTGTGCGTATGTAATATACATGTACGTGCGCCTACTTATAGGAGTATATGTACTAGTACATTTGTCCGCTAGATGGATATGGTTTGACTTAACATTTACAAAGAAAAGTTCGGTTTCTGCTATATATCACACATCTCGTCTTATTTAAAACCATCATCTTTTGGAAAATTATTACATATTTACACCTTATCAACTCAACTACGATGTCTCAATATTACTCAACAGAGAGAATCAAATGTGCAGACTTTTTAGACAAACACAAACAAATTATTTACAAATCTAGTTCCGTACGTTTAAAACAACTTGAGAATCTTGCTCATCCATTGAAGCACCTCTATCCTCATTTACCTTTGACACCTTCTACATATCTGTGTCAACATTGTTATAATCGTGCTTTAGAATTGGTGAGTAGTACTGACAATGAATTTATAACGGATAATGAAGTTACCGATAACGTAGTTGATAGAGATGAAGATTTTTTACCAAGTACTCCAGAACGCATTGAAGAATTTAATAATGAAATAAGTACATCTTTCTTAGGTTCTGTATCGCCTCTTAAAAGAAAAAATCTTATACATGAAAAATCAATTGAAAATTACGTAACAAAGAAAAAAAAATACTTTCAACATTGTCTAATACCCTTGATGTGAAGTTGAACAATGTTTATGACGTTTCTATAACAGCAAATGAATCAACTGTATGCCATTGTACAGAATGGATACAAAATCTTGGTCTAGCCTTGCAAAAGTGTTCTACGGTATCAGAAAAAATAAAAATTCTGACTTTGCTACCTTCATCCTTTACAAAACATGAAATTTTATCTTTATTTCCAGAAATAACAATGTATATGATCAACAAATCGAGAAATCTTGTTAAAGAAAAAGGAATTTATTCAGAACCAGATGCATATTCAGGCCATCCGATTGATGAAAACATGGAAAAAATTGTTATGGAATATTATTTAAATGATGATTTTAATTGTTCAAGACAAAGTCCTAATAAATGTGACGTTGTTACAATTAAAGTTAACAATAAAAAAGAGAAAAAAGTTAAGCGTTTTCTTACTCGAAGTTTAAAAGAGACGTATAAAGTATTTAAAAATGATTGTCCAGAATTGAGAATTGGAAAATCGAAATTTTATAGTTTGCGACCAAAGTATGTCTTACTTAGCCCCATCAAAGAAGTTTGTCTCTGTATCTATTGCGCAAATTATGATTTATTTCTTACGAGCTTAATTAATTTTAGAGGGAGTAACGTCACAGAGTTGGATGAAAGTCGGTCACAAATAATAAATGCAACAATGTGTTCTGAGCCATCTGATTTATGTTATTTACAAGAATGTAAACTATGTCCAGGGATTAAGGGAATTACGTTTCATGTTTTAAAACTGCAAGATGCAGAAGGCACAGAAGAAATTACATATGCTTTGTGGGATAATGGAAACCTGATTAAAAAGACACTATCAATTTCTGCTTTTAAAGATGAACTTTCGGTTTGGACCATGAGGGTTAGTACTCACATGTATGTAAAAAATATACAACGCAAAGCTATAAAAACAGAAAGAGAAAGTGCTAAAAAAGACTCACATCATTTAGTTCTTCAAATAGACTTCGCTGAAAACTGGGCTGTGATTCATAATAAAGCTGTTCAAGGAAATCATTGGGTTAATGATCAAATTTCTATTTTCACAGCAGTCTCTTATCAAGGGGATTCGACACAAAGTTTCGCAGTTATAAGTGATGACCGAAAACATGATTCAGCGTATGCTTTGCTAGCAGTACAAAAAATTATAAAATTCTTGAAAGAAAATTGTTGTGATTCAATTAAAAAAATTACCATCGTATCAGACGGCGCTGCGAGTCACTTTAAAAATCGCTTTCAATTAGATGAACTAAAACGAGCACCGTGTGATATAAAATGGTTGTTCTCTGCTACTGGGCACGGCAAAGGAGCTGTAGATGGTGTGGGTGGACTTATAAAGCATTATGCTACTTCGCATAATCTTCGAGAGCCCCTTGAAGAAGCTATTCAAAACGCAAATGATTTTGCAATACATGTTCAAAAATATACTGATGCTATTAAAATAATACATTTACAAGATGCTGAAATAGAACAATTCAGAAAAGAAAAAAATATTGATTGGCTTACAACTCCAAAGTATCCTGGAATTCAAAAAACTCATATATGGGTTAAAAAAACATGTGACGATAAAATACATTGTTTGACAGCAAAGACCGCTGATCGTCCGCTTACTGAATTAAGAACAATGAAGCAGAAAAACAAAGGTAGTAAAATAGGTATACAAATGAAAAAAGGTATAAAAATAAAAAATCAAAAAGACGCAAATAACAAATAAATACATAGTTATGTGTACCTGTATATTACATACACACAAAGACAAATACCTTTACATTGACTCTAATATCATTGACTATATATAAGCATTAGGCGTGAAAAATTTGTTTGTGTGTTATCTCATTAGTGATCGCTATCCCAGGGAAAAAGTACCGAATCTCACAAATACGTCTAGCTAGGCATTACCGTCCTCTATCACGACAACAAAAATTGTGCAAAAAAAACATGGGGTTTTCGAGAAAAAGGCACTTCCCTAAAAAATGAATTTTTCAGTAAAAAGTGCATAGCTCGTGGATTTTTTATTTTTTTTGAAAATGACATTAAGGCCGTTAAAGAGGGCTCAAAACTGAGTGAAATTGTGTGTTACACGTTTAAAAGCTCGAAAAACTGCTGAAACAATAGCAGTCTGAAAATCACATTGAAAATTTTTTTTCTCAATGAAAGAATTTTCTCGGAATTTTTCGGCATCGCTGAACGCATGAAATTTTGATGAAACAAAAAAATAAAAAAACACGTGTAAAATATTTTTTCGAGTAGAACATAAATATTTTTATTTCAACATGATAGGTGAAATAGGCATACGCGGGCTGTCTGATTTGAGATGGATTCGGCCGTAGAGACAATTTTCAGAAATTTCATTGATCGTTTTAGTTATACTATCTATGAGATATTTGGGTTGATAATCTGACAAATCTTTTAGATAATATAGTTATTTAAATTTAGAATCATGCCAGTATTTAATATACTCAATAAAAGTCAAATGAAAAATTCATTAATATATCATGATATGATAATCATGTATATAATAAACATTATAATTTCTATTAAAACAATAGGAACAAAATAAAAATAAATCGATGTTTTTTATCTAAAATTAGTAGAATTTGTTTTAGCTAATTAAGATATTTTGAAAAATAAATTTATTTATACTGAATGTATCAGTTAACATATCAAAACTTTCTTATAAAATGAAAAAAAAGAAAATTAGGGAATTGAAGATTTAATTTGATAAAAATATTTATTCATATGAATGATTTTTTACAAATATTCTTCATATTATGTTATATACATAAATTAAACATTATTAAAATCATTATTTTATCTTACGTTTTTATATAATAATCCTCCTTACATTATATCACTTCTTTTAATCCAACTATATTTAACTGTAGATATTATTTTAATATTTAAAAGATTTTACGTTTGTCAAGAATGTTTTTATTTGTTGGAATATTTCAACCATATAGCTAAAAATAAAATAGCAATACTTACTATGCCCTTTTTAAAAGCAAATCATTTCAATACATTCATCTGTTTTCTGTATCCAGGATTCTGTTTTTAAAATTATCTTTTAAAGAATATAATAAAATGTATATAGCAATTTAAACAATTGCACAGAAAGTAACAATTGTAACGGGCTAAAAGCTGTCCTCGGTGCGCTATATCTCAACGCGGACTTGCCGATGAACGGCGCAGCAATTGACAGGCGCGTCCACTTACTCGTGCCAATCCTCGACGATTAGCGGCCCGTCAGCTCCTGCTTTCAGCAGTAGCCGCGCCTTTTCGCTCCGTTACAACGAGCGACTTCGTCGTCGCGCTCTCTCTCGAGCGTGCTGCCCCAGCTGCTCAGTTATCACGCAAGTACTACGTACTCGCGACCGCGGAGGCCGGCGGTATTCTTCACCGTGCCACCGAATAGGGAATTGAAATTAGGCTGCGTGAAATAATACGCGAACAAATAAAAGCGAAGAATTATCTTTATTGCCCCTGAAGGCTGTTCACTATTTACACGCGCGGCGCGTACTCTAGGTACGCGCCGATTCGGGTGGTGCGTCCGCGCACGCGGAGTACCTATGTGCTCTGCCGCACACACGTACGCGCAAAAGCGGCTCGCGCCGACGTCGGCCGATCGCCGCGCACGATCGGCGCTCACGCGCGTGTTGGCGACCTCGTTCGCTCGCCCGTCTTCGCTTCCTGGACGCTCGTCGTCCGCGGGGGAAGCGCGCGCTCGCCTGGCCAGGGCTTACCTCCGTAGCCTATAGTCAGGGCTTGAGCGGACCCTCTCGACGGTGTTGGCTGCCGTGCGCCGCGGCGTCTCTCTCTCTCTCTCTCTCTCTCTCTCTCTCTCTCTCTCTCTCTCTCTCTCTCTCTCTCTCTCTCTCTCTCTCTCCTCTTCTCTCGGCCGCGGGGCTCTCGCTCTCTCTCTCGTTCTCGCGAGTCGGCTCGGCCGTAGCTGGTTTCGGCCGCGATGCTCCCTCTCTCTTTCCCTCACTTGCACTCTCGGCCGTGGTTGAGTATGGCTCTCTCTCCGTCTCTCTCCGCCACGAGGGAACGCGGCTCTCTGCGCCGTGCTGCGTCTCTCTCCTTCGCTGCACTATTGGACCGCACACTCGCTGTCTCTCCCTCTTGTGCACTACACTGCACTGGCTGCCGTGATCCTCGTGCACTACACTCCGACTCTCTCTCTCTCCCTCTCTCTCCAAGTCTTCGCGCACGGGAATAAAGCAGCTGCCTAAGCTACGGCAGGAGCGATACTGCCGGGCTCTGTCTCTCGCTCTCCTTCCCCCTCGCGCAAGGTTGTCGCGAGTTTTCATTTCGGGGCTCATTGTGTGTCGTAGTTGCGCTCGGTACTTTTCGCATAGCTACACGTGCGAGCAACTACACACACACGCAAGCCCCGGGAGAAATACGAGGACAAGCCCGACTCTATTTGCGAATCCTCATGCCGCAATTATCGGCCTTGCCTTCTCCAAGGCCGCGGTATGTTTATGTTTTCGGTCAACTACCTGTGTGTATACTGTGCGTCGGAGATCGGCTCAATCCGAGCTCCGTGTTCGCGCACATACACACACACAGACGCGCCTGCCGTTACACCCCCCGTCCAGATGCGGACTATACCCTGGATAGTCTGCTCTGCATCCTTGAATCCCTTACACGGGGGCGCGTCGGCTACCTCCCCGGAGAGATATCGTAGGACTCGAACTTCCGTCCGTTCCTGCCTCGAACCGATTTACCTCCCTCTCCTTTTCGTCGTTGCCCTCAGAACTTCCGCATTCTATAGGGCTTTCGGGGGTTTCTCGGATTCCTCCTCCTGCCGTCCGTATCGCGACGCGAACCGATTCGCGCGGGCGTCCCCGGGGACGCTTTCACCCGATCGCATGCCGCTCGCTGCTCGGCGGCGCTTCTCCGGCTTTCGGTGGGTTGCTCTTCACCGGTCGATCCCTCGACGGTCGCGATCTCTCATCCTTGAACGGCTTCTTCGTCTCTTGGAGGGGATGTCTCGTTGTTCCAGGGGGAAATCCCCCCTTCTGCTGGTTCGTACGATGGAAGGATTCATCTCCCTCGCTCCGTACCCGACCCGTCAGTGTTCACAAGTTCACTGCGTGTCGTCAGCAGACGAACTCGTTTACCGAGGGCCTCTCGTTCGATTCGGGCACTCTCGGCGAATGTGACCAGGCATCCGGCAGTCCCAGCACTTCCAAGGCCCGTACGCTGCCGCCCTTGTGCCGACTGTTCTGTCGGAGCCTGATCCTGCTCGGTCGTCGGTGTTCGTCCCGCTACTCGAGCTGAACGGGCCACTGCTATCCGAGCTCTCCTTCCGATATCGCCGAAAGTTTCTGTTTTTCTTCTTCTTTTTCTGGCTCTCTGGCGATTCGGTCCGAGACGCAGACGTCTCTGATGAAGAGGCTGACAGCGCATATCCGGAGCTGATCTGCTTCATCCCTTCCAAAATCATTTGGGAGAAGCGCTCCAGCACCTCGTCCAGCGTTTCATTGCTCTGGGGGGACGGTACTGGCGGCGACTCCTTGTCCTCAACCGCCGCTCTCTTTCCCCTTAACGGTGCCGCTTTGGGTGCCCTGTGCCCTAACTCAGCGTAAACACGAGCATCTGGTGGAGGCGGGGGCTTATAACGCTTTTCGGCGTGCCACGCTAACTCGGCCTCCCCTGCTGTGTCGGATAGCGTATCGACATCGGCGAATTCCCCTCGTCTAACCCGCTGCTGCAGCCGTGGCTTTGTATTTCGACGAAACGTTCCCAGCTGGGTTTCGAGGGGCGGTGGTGGCTCCATCTTACTCTTCATTGCCTCGGGGCAGGTGATGAAGTCACGCACCGAATCGTCGGGTCCTTGGGTGCGCATCGCCACCTCGTGGGCTAAGCGCTGGTAGAACCGGTCTTTCACGCTGACCCATCGATGAATTTTCCGGCGAAATTCATTCCACGTGGACCAACTCTGTCTATGGGAACGGACCCACACCCTGGCCACCCCGACGAAGAGTTCGGGCAAAGCACTTAATTTCTCGTCTTTCGGGAGCTTCGCCAAGGCCCATCTCTCTTCGACTCTATCGAGGAACAAGTCGATATTTTCCTCTCGATCTCTGGCGAACCTCATTCCCCAACGTCGAACTACTTGACCGACATCCCTTGGTGTTCCGTCGGTCGTGTCTTTGACGTTGTGTCTCGCCGTCAGCAACGTCGCATCCCGCGAATCGCGCCGTGGCTCAGAATCGGAAGTGTTTCGCACTCGATTCTGAGCTCCCCCCCCTCTCCAGGCATCGCCGAGGCTCATTCGGCGTGGGAGCGGGATGGGTGGCGATGGTGATATTCTATCACCGGGGGATGGTTGCTGTATCCTGACTCTTCTTATCGTTCTTCCATCTTGTCCGGAGTTCCTCGCTGCGGTTTCTTCTTTCTGTGGCAGACAAGTGGGTGTCGAGTTTGCCGAATCGCCGTGATTGGCCTCTCCACTTGTCCCGACGAGCTCTGTCGTGTCACTCGTCACTTGCCAGTCAATGTCCGGAGGGTCTCTTCTATCCTCCGCAATCAGGCTTCCATTCCCTCGACATATGCTGCCCACTAGTTCGGTACTTGAACCGTCGTACCGTCCGCCATCGTAATCGTGTGCGTTGTGCCATTTTCCAATTGACGTACGGTACTCTCCTCAGCCTCGGTCGAGTCGCCCTCAACTTGTGCACCTGGGGCATCTGCTGCCCGTACAGTGCTTTGCTCGAGGCACTGTGCTTCTGTCGCGTCCGACTTCAGTATCTCGAGTGGATGTGGCTTGTCGCTAGTGGAGATCACGTGATCCACGAACGCTTCACGTGCGTTCATGCGCTCTAACAGTGTCGAATCCTCATCATCGGCGACTAACCCTGCAAAATCCCTGGGATCGTAGTCGCCGGATAGCCACCGGCTGAGGCGGATCAATCTCGTGAACAGTCTGCCATCCATTCTTAAACCGAGGACTTGCATGTATTGCTGTATCTCTTCATCGCTGAGGCACTTCCACCAATCCTCGACGGCTTTTCTTACCGAACCCGCCATCGCTGATTTGACTAATCGCTGTTAAAATCTATTCAGCGCAACTCGTTTACGGGTTATTAGCCGCACGAAACTCGCTCTCAATAAGTTCTGATCTCTCTCGGAGTGTACCTGTGCGCGGCTAATCGATCGCACGCACGTATCTGGTTGGCGCACCAAAACTACAAAATGTAAAAAATAAATATAATTTAATTTTCCCGCCTAACCAGGTACACTCCCTTTGAGTGCGTGGGTGTGTGTGTTTCGGTTCGACTCCCAGTTGAGGTCTTACAATTTTGTATCTTCAGCTGGGAGATGCTAAACCGCTACTTTTATTTCGAAAAGTAAAACAAAAATTTCCGCGAAACCGTTTCCAAAATTTTACATTCAAATTTTCCGGTTGAGAGAAAAAAAATGTATTTTTCACTATCGTTCTCTCGTACCGACAGAATCCACATACACACGCTTACACACGTAAGTTACCGCGCGCTTGCGAACTTTGGTACGCGACGCGTCGCCGTTATCTACACCTCCCGCTTTTCCTTCAATCCGTAGGAAAAAAAAACCAATTTCCCCGCACGCTCGTCGGTGGCAGGTGTCCGTGTATCCACACGTTATGGGCGCCAGTTGTAACGGGCTAAAAGCTGTCCTCGATGCGCTATATCTCAATGCGGACTTGCCGATGAACGGCGCAGCAATTAACAGGCGCGAGCACTTACTCGTGCCAACCCTCGATGATTAGTGGCCCGTCAGCTCCGTGCTGTTGCTCGCCGTCGGCTGCTTTCAGCAGCAGCCGCGCCTTTTCGCTCCATTACAACGCACGACTTCGTCGTCGCGCTCTCTCTCAAGCGTACTGCCCCAGCTGCTCAGTTATCACGCGAGTACTACGTACTCGCGACCGCGGAGGCCGGCGGTATTCTTCACCGTGCCACCGAATAGGGAATTGAAAGTAGGATGCGTGAAATAATACGCGAACAAGTAAAAGCAAAGAATTATCTTTATTGCCCCTGGGCTGTTCACTATTTACAGGCGTACTCTAGGTACGCGCCGATTCGGGTGGTGCGCCCGCGCACGGGAAGTACGTGTGTGCTCTGCCGCATACACGTACGCGCAAAAGCGGCTCGCGCCGATGTAAGCCGATCGCCGCGAACGACTCTCGACGATCGACTCTCGCGCGCGCGTCGGCGGCCTCGCTCGCTCGCGCCGGTCTCGCTCCCCGGACGCTCGTCGTCCGCGGGGGGAGCACGCGATCACCTGGCCAGGACTTACCTCCGTAGCCTATAGTCAGGGCTTGAGCGGACCCTCTCGACGGTGTCGGCCGCCGTGCGCCGCGGCGTCTCTCTCTCTCTCTCTCTCTCTCTCTCTCTCTCTCTCTCTCTCTCTCTCTCTCTCTCTCTCTCTCTCTCTCTCTCTCTCTCTCTCTCTCTCTCTCTCTCTCTCTCTCTCTCTCTCTCTCTCTCTCTCTCTCTCTCTCTCTCTCTCTCTCTCTCTCTCTCTCTCTCTCTCTCTCTCTCTCTCTCTCTCTCTCTCTCTCTCTCTTGTGGATCGGGTCGATCGGGGCTGCGGTGTGCATTACGGAGCGTAATGAAGAGGTATCAAATTAGAACTGTTGCCCGACAACAACTGCTCTGTATTAGCTTTAAGAAATAATTTTTATCAACACTTCTTAGAATTTTACAGCTTCAATTGAAATAATAATATTTTGAATGCATGACGAGGTATGAGGAAAGAAAAATGAGAACAGTAATATTCAGTATAAGAAACGTTTATTAAACATAATTTTTACATGTATTTGCGTAATAATTTTACATTCATTGCCCATGATGGTTTATATTCTTGATAGAGTAGTCCTTTCTACTCGTCTCTTTCAATCACAAGCTCGAATGCATTATTGTCTTCGCCAAAATACTGCAAGTACATATCCCCTTTCTTGAATTCTGCTATCATGTTGTTCAAGAAATCTTCATGATTCTCCACGAACTTTGATATTCTTGCTGGCAGATAAACACCAAAAGAGTCGTTTAATTCAACGTATACTTTCTTTCCGAATTTCGTGTTCATCTGTTTTACTCCAGTAATTTTATATTTCTCTTCAACTTTGAGACTTGAAAATGTATGCGTTGGAAGAAATCTTGAAAGTCCAATGCGGTTAATTTCTTGCAGATCCATTTTTCTTAGTCTTTGGCGATACCAACGATGTGCACAGTTTCAGTGTTGCACGAAAACTGCTAGCGAAACTATAGAAACGTTCTGTTTTATAGAGGGTAAAAATTCTTAAATCATTCATAGCGGAGGGGATTCATCGTTGCTGTATAATATGTGTCAAAGACTATCATAGTTTTTTCATATTATATTAGCATTAAGTGTACATTGAATACAATCTCTTCTTAAAGGTGGCACTACAGTTGCCATATAATTGTGCTCTCGACAACGTAAACAGTTCAAAATTTCTTCATCTCTTTTTAAATCTTCAGGCAGCTTATCCCACGCCTGCTCGAGACTATTTGCTCCGAACGTTGTGAGAAATGCCTTAGGCAACTGAGCAATATCTATAGGACTCATAAACGACAAATGTTCAGTGCGAAAAAGTATCTTGAGCGATCTTTCTAGTGATGGAGTATTATCATGATAAAAGTTTCTGAGTAATAGTACATTTACATATGCACAACTTGCCTTATAAGCAAGTCTATGATGCGGGCATAGCTGCTCCAACACATCAAACTTGAGTCTCTGTAGTGATGGACAGCGCATGTCACTCATATCATATGCGTTGAGGTTATATTGTTCAAGCCATTGTTTTCTCCAGACCTTTAACGTAAACAACACTTGCATCATGTAGGCTGTTGCGTAGCACATTTTCGAGTTCTTCATGTGGCAATTCGCCAGAGCTCCATGATAAACCGTGATAATTACGCTCCAACCAGCAATTTTGACTTTTATACTTTGCTGGAAGTCTACACCAAGGTGTGGGTGGCTTGAAGGTAAACACCGCTGGTTTCACGTTTCCATTCAGAGGAACAATGGCTAATTCTTTGACAACAAATTCATTGATGGGTTGCTTGAACCCTTGCACATCCACCACGTACTCCATGTTGACTGAGTGTTCAAATGGCTTTGTAGGGTCTTTTATACCTTCATCCCCTCCTTAGACTAATTTCTTAATATTCCCACTTATGGGATTATATTCAATAATACGGTCATGTAATATCAAGCAGTACGAGGGTCATTTGACAAGTACCTAGCCTCACCGCCAGATGGTGCCACTATCGCACCAGAAATACACTACAGTGCAGTATCTTCCTGTAAACGGTTACAGACGAAATTTCAGCCGGATCGGAGTTGTAGTTTATTTTTGAGAGCGTGTGAAAGCAAATGTGTCCGTTGATTTTTGAAAAAATGGATAAAGAACAATATCGGTCGGTGATTCGATTCTTGTTTTTGGAAGAAATCGCGCAGTGAAATTAAAGAATGCTTGGATGCAGTGTATGGGGATGCTTCTCCTTCGATGGCGACCGTTAAATTTTGGTATAACGAGTTTCAACGTGGTCGTACGTCGGTTTTTGATGATCCACGCCCACGTGCTCCGAAAACAGCCACTACGGAGGAGAACGTGAGAAAAATACACGATATCGTTTTGTCATACCGCCGATTAAAGGTGCACGAGATAGCTGCGATAGTAGGCATCTCAGAAGAACGCGTGTGACATATCCTACATGAGATTTTAGGCATGAGGAAGCTGTCAGCAAGGTGGGTGCCGCGTTTGCTGACTGCAGACAACAAGCGCATCCGTGTGACCAGTTCAGAGCAGTGTTTGGAGCTGTTTAATCGCAATCCAAAAGAGTTTTTGCGTCGTTACGTGACCGTCGACGAAACATGGATTCACTACTACACTCCAGAGACCAAGGAGCAGTCAAAACAGTGGATCTTACCCGGTGAACCTGCTCCGAAGAAGGCGAAGACGGTCCCGTCGGCCGGAAAGGTGATGGCCACTGTTTTCTGGGATTCTCAAGGTGTGATTTTTATTGACTATCTGGAGAAGGGCAAAACGGTCACAGGACAGTACTACGCCGAACTATTGAGCCGATTTGACGTCGTGTTAGAAGAAAAACGACCCCATTTGTCTAAAAAGAAAGTGCTTTTCCACCACGATAATGCACCGGCTCACACTTCTGCACTCGCCACGGCTAAATTGGTCGAATTACGCTACGAACTGCTGCCCCATCCACCGTATTCTCCAGATTTGGCTCCGTGCGACTTTTTTTTGTTTCCGAACCTAAAAAATTCGCTCGCCGGGAAGAGATTTCTATTTCTATTTTGCAAACCAAGAGAAAACATTTTTTTCAACGGGGTTAAAAAAATTGGAACACCGCTGGACCAAGTGTATTCAACTAAAAGGAGACTACATTGAAAAATAAATTTTATTTTTTGTAAAATTTTGGTGTTTTCATTTGTAGGCTAGGTACTTATCAAATGACCCTCGTAGGCTGATGTCTGGGCTGGAAATTTTTCTTTAGCCTCGAATTCAAGACGAACGTCAATTGGAGCCTGCTTCAACGACTCATTCTGTTTTGAACAATCGATGACAATTAGAGGAGCATGCTGTATATACTCTCCTTTCTTGACCATAGATTATGCTGCCTCTTTTCCCTAATACACACTTTGAAAGCTTACATACATATCATATAATAAAGCGAATTGATTTTGATCAATGTTAAGATTGAGATTTCCATAAGGATAGTATTGTGAATTGAGACATAATTTCACATTACTTATATTACAATGATTAAAGCGGCTAGCAGTAGATCCACTTTGTCCTTTACGATTAGTCTAAAAGCCTAGAATGACGAATCGGGATTTTTCCAGCTGATTTGATGTCTTTACAGTTCAAACATGCTTCGATGTGGTTGGGAGTAATGGATACTCGTATAGCTCCCAACTACGGAAACTCATAGCAATCGATTTTTCCTTCTGTAGGTAATGAAGGAGACGTATTTTATGCTTGTCAGATAATTCCACATATGGCATTAACCATTCAATTTCAATTAGATTAATTTTAAACTCTTCTGCTTGCGTTTGCACAATAGCATTTACATCATTCTTTGGTATTGTTAGAACAAGCTCATGTTTGCAATTGACTATAATTTTACGATAGTCTTCCGCAAAGCCTAGAATCATACTTAGCGGTATGGACACATCAAAGTAGCCAGCATTATTGGTGATTTGTTGAATTTCTCCAATATCAATCCAACCTGCGTTTTCCAAGATTTGTGTAGGATTAAATGATACGAAACCCTTCATTAGACTTGTCAAGCCCACATTTTTACATTTATCAATCTCTACAGCATTAATTTCATATCGGATTTCTTCGAAAAGATGACAGAGGGCGTTATTTACAAACTTAGTGTTGACTGCAGGTGTACCATCTGCCTTAGTTAATCGACCATGAATATGTAATGAACTACGTGAAGGTAGTAGACAGAGGGCTTGATACTGTATGGCGATACGAATTTCATCGCTGTTATTGAAAGCGGATGAAGTGTAAGGCTGATGTGCGTGCACTTCATAATGTGCGACAGATTCGTTGAATTCCACGGGTGATTGTACGTTCAATATGTCTTCCATATTTGAAACAGCAGAAAAACAGACAACTTATTTTCTTCCAACGTTTCTTTTGACCTTGAGGCCTAGGCTTCTTAGGAAGTGAATGTTCTGTGGTGTTAACTCTTTCACTGCTCGTTGATGACTGATCTTCTGGAGACATGGTTTGTTCTTAATATAGCTTTTGCGGTTATATACGATTCCCATAATTATGATGCTGCTTTGATGTGTAGTCTAATTGTTATAATTTCTCCACGAAAATTCACGAAGTTTCCGTCTTGATCGACAATTCACAACTGTATATTATCGATAGTATGAACTGTAATTGGTAAATAAATAACTTGTCTTGGAATTTCAATGATCTTATAGCCTGGAGGAACGGCTGGAAAAAATTCGTGTATTGTACGTACTTTTTGTTCTTTTATATAGGCTCCAGCTGTAATGTTGCACTCAACTCGCAAAGCGCTAATCTTGAGAATAGCTACAGGTAAATCTGATTCGTGAGTAATATTTGCTGAAAGAGTACGCTGGGTAAAAACTAATAATCTTCCAATAGAATCTTGCGGTTGAAAATCTATCGTATAACTGCACTTTATAGTACTGCGAAGAGTATTATTATTAGGTTTAAGGCTGAGTACTATGCCTTTGGATGTAAGTATTTCCTGTAGACGGCGCTCAATGTCTTCAATTTCCCAGCTACCTGTTGGTAATGTCACTATCTCTTCTCCGACGTAAAACTTGTTATTTCCAATATCAATATTGGGTATTGAATTGAAGGTTAAAAGTTCAACCAATCCTAGAACGTATCTTTTATTTGCCAAGAGTTCAATTGGTGGAAAGTATTGAGCTTCTAGTATAGATGACGTTCCAGATAAACTTAGCATCAATAATTCACCCATGACTGCATAATTAATACTGACTATGTACAACATTTACATCGTTTTATATGGCCTCACTCAGAAACTTTAAAGAGAGATGTCCACAGTTGTACGAGTTATAATCTTGATATCTATCATGATTATACTTTACGGCGCTAACGCCCAGGTAATCCAGAAGTTCTACAGGTGGTTGAAGGTCTCCAAAACTATCAAAGTACACAACGTTATTGCCTCGTTTTCGATAGGCTACCAAATGTGTACCAAGTCCTCTTTCATCATCGAGATTAACGATCGCTGATTCGCGGTAATGTGGACCTTTTGCTGGTAATGTATTTCGCATAAATACACCTCGAAAGTGTGGAATTTGCATAATACGAGCATACTTTATCAAGTCAGCATCAGTCAGTGCTCTATGAGGCAATTTTACATCGAAGTTTTTTTTGCCACGTCCGCTGTAGGGTTTAAGATGGATACCATAACCTGTTTGTATGGTTTAAGGTAGAGACATTTACCAAGAGCAATAGCTCCCATCGCACTCTTATGTCTTTGACTTTCTTCAAGTTGCCGTTTAGCAGCTTTTGCATCATTTACTGCTTTAGCTATGCCAGCAGCATCACCTACCAGTGCACCAGTTGCACTTAGACCCGCAAATAATGGAATCAGAAAAGGTAGAAATCCACCGATTTTTCGTGGAACTGGTAGTACACGAGGAATGTGTACTTTAGCTTTACCACCAGCCTTCTTTACAGCATCTCGAGCACTTTTCAATGCAGCTTGAATTACCTTGTGTGAATCACTACTATGGGAAATCGGTTTTGAGGCTGCTTTAACTATTTTAGCGAGTGTAGTGGTTGGACTCTTTTTCAGCCCCATACCGAACTTTGATTTTAATTTCATAGCGTTTGTTACAGTATAAGCTGCTGCTTTCTCACCAATACTTGCGTCTTTAGCGAAAACT
Organism: Torymus aiolomorphi; assembly: GCA_036365515.1. Lineage (NCBI taxonomy): Eukaryota > Metazoa > Arthropoda > Insecta > Hymenoptera > Torymidae > Torymus > Torymus aiolomorphi. The sequence continues at coordinate 168,950,819 of CM070874.1, read as the reverse complement.
ATCAGCAGCATTTCTAGCCTCAACGCTCACTCGATTCCGTGAGTAGGCAATGTCGTGTTCTTTACAAGCTTGGTCTAAAGGATTAATTCCAGGGTCACCTCGAGCAAGACGCTTTGCAAGTTTAGTTCCAGGTCCGCTGTATTGATAGCCAGGCAGATGTAATTCAAATGGAAGTTTATTGATGACTGTATTGACTAAACCTCGACCTTTACGCGTATTGCATTTAGGCTGCTTATGCTCAATCATGATGTTAACACCTCGGAGGATAAATACATACTAACTGGAAATGTATATAAGTATGATGTATATGTACGTTCAAGATTAGTTTTCTTTGAGACGTCAAACATTGAACATGGAGTTTAAGGAGCAACACGTTAAACTACCTGTTGTGAATTTTGATAAATTAATGACGCAACAAAAATCAAAAAGACGTCATGGAGAATTACTTCCCAATAATATTAGAGCTGTATTCTGTAGTCCATCTAACTGTGGCAAAACAAACGCTCTACTCTCACTCATTACTCATCTTAGTGGATTAAAATTTGAAAATGTATATGTTTACTCAAAATCACTGGAACAGCCCAAGTAAAAATTCTCAAGCTTCTCTTGAAGCCTATAAATGGAATTAAGTATTTCCCATTCAAGGATCATGATGAAGTAATATCAATAGAAGATGTACTTCCAAATTCAATTATCATATTTGATGATGTAGCATGTGAAAAACAAGAAAACATTAAAAATTTCTTTTGTATGGGAAGGCACAAAAATGTGGACAGCTTCTATCTATGCCAATCTTATGCTCACATTCCAAAGCATCTAATACGAGATAATGTTAATTTATTAGTATTATTTCGACAAGATGATATGAATTTAAAGCATGTATATAATGATCACGTAAACACAGATATGTCATATGCTTAATTTAGAGATTTGTGTTCAAGTTGCTGGAATAATGATAAGTATGGATTCCTTGTTATCGACAAAGAGAGAGCACTTGGTAGTGGTCGATATAGAAAGGGGTTCGATCAATTTCTTATAAATATAGCTGCCCCAAAGCAAAACCGATTAGTATGATTTCAATTGTTCATCAGACAATATGGCACACCTCAAGCAAGAGGAAAACGTTCTCAATCAAATTGTAAAATCGAGAGAAACAATTAAGCGAAAGTACAAGCAGTTGAGGCAAGATAAAACAGATGTAGAAAAGGTGTTGGGGGAAACATTTAAGCCTATTGTAAGTCCACTTGAAAAACTCGTTGATGCTGCTCAAACAGAGAAAAAGAAAGTAATTAAAAAAAGACCGAAGAGGAGCAAGAGCCAAGTTATTTTCAAGAACTTAGCTCAGATAATGAAGATGAAGAGGAATCACAAAGTGATCTTGATGAAACTGTAAAGACTAAAAGAGTAGACGCATCATTAGGAACAGCTGAAAGCGGACAGGATGATGATGATGAAGAAACAGAATTTGTTAAAAAAACTTACCTACAGACCTTAGAAAAACGTCCCAACTCACTCGATAATATCTATGGGGTACGAATAGAAGATAATGTAATGAAAATTGGTGACTCACCTATAGATTTTACAAAAACATATGTGAAAGTTCAAAATGTAAACTATCCAAAAACAGCAGGTTTACTTCAATTGTTCTTTCAGAAGCAACCGACTTGATGCACATAGGTTCCAATGATATTGAAAATTATCGAAAAATCCTAGAAGTGACGAATGCTTTTAGAAGAAATTATAGTGAAACTCAACCTCTGCGTAAGAGTAACAGTAACAAATATAAAGACTTCATAGGTCCCTATTTCGATAAATCAATAAACAGAAGTGTTAGTGGCTCAGGCCTCTTACCTAAATATAAGATTGCAAGAAAAGATATGCGTATGGACTATGTATACTGGGATGATCCTAACGAATTAGTTGATCGTCTTCGCTTACTCTTGGCTGAACTGGAAGGCGGCAATCAGAGCCACACAAATGAGATTCATTCAATCATTGAAAAACTCAAAGAAGCAGGTTACATACATTAAGATGTCTTCGAAGAGAGTTCGCTTTGATGCTAAACCAGTTATTCATGTGATGCATGTGTGGCCCTATGCCAGTCGAGCTGCACGCCACGGAGAATGGGAACAGATAGCATGTGATCGAGAACGTTTTCGAATGCGAATTCAGAGATTATCTGAAATTATTACTACTGTGCTCGTACATAAATATAATACATATTTGAGTATAAATTGATTGAACTTGATGGTATTGCAGTCACTTGCAACATGAGTGTCGATGTATTCGGACGTAATCTCGTGCATGCTGAAGGTAGTCGTGGTCCTCCGGGTGTTGGCTTCAAAGTAACTTCTGACGGAGAATACGACATTGACAGCAAGAGATTATGTAATGTTGCCGAGCCTACCCAATCAGGTGACGCTGTTAATTTGGATACTGTACAGCACATAGTTAAAATGGAAATCAGAAGCTTGTATGAAGTAACTGCTAGATTAAGAGCAGATTTGGACAATTTAGATGTTATTATTGAGGCTCACAGAGATGAGATGGATGCAAAGTTTTCAAAAATAGAATCTGTAATTCAGAGCTTAGAAGATGCAGCAAGTAATTGAAGAGGTAAAATCTTATAAATAGATCTCCAATTATAAGTTTATCACAGTATCGTTCCAGCACTCATCGAAAATGGATAAATCAAATAGTACTGTGAACAGCAATATATCATATAAAAGAACGAATCACAGTGGAAAAATTTTATAAATAAATTTTCTTCTAATACTTTTTCCTTATCTGAACGACAAAATTACGAGAGATTTCAATAATTCAGAATGAAGGTCATGCAGCAGCAAGTCGTTAAGGAGCTTCATACACCTGCACGTCGAAATTACCGATGACGCAAGCTTATTGTACGTGGCTTGGATGAAACGTGGCAAGCTGATCTAGTGGAAATGCAGCCTTATGCTCGAGAACACAATGGCTATAGATATATGCTCACTGTTATCGACGTATTCTCCAAGTATGCATGGGCTGTTCCGGTAAAGTAAAAGATTGGTAGTGATGTCACAGCAGCAATGGAGTCTCTCTTGCAGCAGGGACGCAAACCATCAAATTTACAGACCGATCGAGGCAAAGAATTTTACAATGCTACATTTCAAAGTCTCATGCAACGATATGGAATTAATCTCTATTCGACATACAGTAATCTCAATGCATCTATTTGTGAGCGTTTCAATCGCACCCTTAAGCAGAAGATGTGGATGCAATTCAGCTTGCGTGGAAAATATAAGTGGCTTGATATCTTACCCAATTTGCTAAAGGAATATAATAACAGCAAACATCGTACCATTGGAATGAAGCCTAAAGATATAACATTGGCCAATGAGGCAGAAGTACTTGCGAAGTTTGCTCGACAAGTGAAAATAGTGAGAAAGCCAAAATTTAAGATTGGAGATATAGTAAGAGTTACTAAGATAAAGCAAGTATTTGAGAAGGGTTATACACCTAATTGGTCAACAGAAATTTTTACAATAAATCAAGTGATGGCTACTAATCCAGTTACCTACAAGCTAAAAGACTATTGAGATCAACCCATTGCCGGTGGTTTCTATGAACAAGAACTGCTCAAAGCTAAATATCCAGACGTCTATCTTGTGGAGAAGGTGTTGAAGAAGCGTGGAAATAAGATTTATATTAAATGGTTAGGGTTTGATAACTCACACAATAGTTGGATAAACAAATCAGATATGTAAAGGTTAAATAAATGTATATATTGTATGAGATATAAAGTCTTTTATTAATAATTCCATATTTACAATCAATCTTCATTAATTTCAATAGTTTTATAATGCCCCCAAGGTAGAGTATCTGTTTCCTCAGATATTAAGTACCTCTTATTATCGTAGGAGCTTAAAGCTAACTTTGTTTGCTCAATCGTACGTACTACATGTGCTTTAGATTGTATAACACGCTGTTGTCTATATTGTGTTGATGAATTTAATAAACAATCAACATAATCATCAAAAGTGATGGTTCTATTAACAACTCCAGTTTTAATACCTTTAACTTTTTTAACATGATCTTGTCCATGTATACGATGTATACCATGTAACCCAACGAATTCAGTCATGATTTGACCATTGCATTCATCTTTCATTAGGCCTACAACTTTTTTATTGGCTTGAGGAATTCCAAAAATGTTATCAGCTGGGTAGTCAGAAGTATCAAAATTTGAAATGTCACGTTTTATCACTTTATATATATCTTCATCACTTATTTCATATATCAAACTATCAGTGTCTTTGACACTGATTGTTCTTCATGTAGTTGTAATGAAAATCATATACCAATGTCTTTGACAAATCTAAAATACATAATCCCATATAAATTGGTTTATTCATATATACTTCTGTCTTTTCTAACTCTATGAGAACAAGATTTTCATCAATGATGGTGCGGCTATGAAATTCTGGCTGCGCAATAAGAGCTTCTGCTCCATATCGGCCTTCCCATTTAGTCAGTAATTTAACATTGATTCTTTTTCAAACATTTTCCATAGTCTTACCAAAAACGGCATTATTCATTACACTGAAAAAAAAGTCGATTTGGATCAGCTCTTTTTAATCAGTGCGGGTTCAGTCGGGGATAATCAGTCTCGAGGCAGTTCGGAATTGGAGCACACGCATTTCGTAATTAAACGTGATGAAATAGATCGGACACTCTGGCCGATTGATTAATAACTTCAAATTGCGCGAAGCCGCTCTGCGTTCGGAGTCGAACGAAATCATTCAACAGAGCGCACTGGGTAAGAGACGCGTATTACACACACTCTCCGCGACTCGAGTCGAGCTAGTTCGGGTTTTCGTACCCAGAGAGTCCGAAATCCGAGTTGGCGCGGTGCGGCGCTTTCCCACTCCAATGAACCCGACCGTCAGAGCGCTCTCAGTAAGACACGCCTACTGCGCGCACCCGTCGCGACTCGAGTCGAGCCAGTTCGTGTTTTCGTACCCAGAGAGTCCGAAATCCGAATTGGCGAGGTGCGGCGCTTTTCGATTCCAATGAACCCGACCGTCAGAGCGCGCTGAGTAAGAGACGCGTACTGTACGCACTCTCCGCGAATTGAGTCGTGATAATTCATATGCAAATGCCTTCACAATACTTACTTCGAAATACGTGAACGCGATATGTCCAAAATCTATTGAGATCGTTTCCCAAACTCGGCGGGGGCTCGGATTCGATCTGGCAATCGAATTACTTGTAACAAAGAATAATGGTAAGGTTAATTAACTCTTTCTAATTATTCCTTATTATTAACTCTTGCAGTAACATGCAAAACGTTTGCCCGATTTTATATTTAATAATCAATTGTAAGCAAGCACTTTTCAAGACATGTTTTTTTCCTTCATATTTATAAAGTAAATTTAGTTATTAAATATATTTATACATGATACGGTATTGACAAGTCTTCAATTAGTAATAATTTTGTACTTATTAATGCACGTTTTATTATTAAAAATTTCTTTTAGATGATCCTTATTTGTCAAGGTAAGTGCGACATAAATTTGTAGTTAACATAAGACAGTCACTAAAAATAATAAATTTATCTCTTTATACAAACACTATTTTACCTATATTAAATTAAGCCATGCCCAATTTATTGGCACCATCGTAAGTAGTTACCGAAGCTACACTCTTAACAGTTATATAATATATTTATATTATAATATAATATATTTATGTCTCCGTAATTCTTAGATACAATTTCACATACGGTGATCCATAAGGAAAAAGTTTTTATCATCACACATACAGTACCTATATTTTTAAGAGATCGATCAGTAGCACTGTATTACCTACAACTGAATTTATTAATTATATTATGTATTTTCTAAATAATTATGTACATTTTTTTACTTCAACTTGTTTAATTTTCGTTAAAGAACGAACAAAATAAGACATGAAAAAAAATTTATATTCATCAATAATCATAAAACCTCTATTATTTTGTAAACTGTATTTTGTACGGATAAGGAACTCTGGTGAAGCATACGAAAAACTTATTTGAAAATTCAATTTTAAAAAAATACTTTTTTAAAAATTACACAATTGCAAACATCTTTATATGTTTTCATGCTCAAGGTAATTATTACAGATATAATAATTGATTAGGAGTTGCTCACACCTCCGGATCACGTATCCGTCTGAAACTTTGCCATATATTTTAAGATACTAATAGTAATAGAGATAACCGATCTATTTCGGCCTTGCATGTCAAAAAAAATAATCTATACTGTATTTCTGAAAAAATTTACAAAAAATTTTTCAGATATAATTGATTAAAAAAAATACCTATCAATATAAACACAAAATGTTAGTCATTTTAGTTACTTTAACTTCACTGCCATTATTTTAGATTATGCCTTTTTCTTCTCTATATTATTTTCTTATGTAAGTCAACATAGATTAGATTTTAAGATGAACATCATGTGAACTAAATGTTAAGTCCATAAGCTAAAATCGCGGGAAAAAAGGTTTGTATGGTTTATATAAAATTAACGAAATTTCGTTCCAACAATAACCAAAGGTGTGATCTTTTTTTTTCTCGAAACTTTATAGAACAGTCTATTAGAGGATTACGCAGGGCAACTGAATTTATTCAAGATGCAAATCGTTATTCTTTCATTTATATTAATTATTTTGACATTATGTTCCGCCGATAAAACAGGGTTAGTCGTAAAGTAGGACTATTAAACAAAACACACTCTATTAAACAAAACTCTTATTTTTTCCCAGAGAGCATGTATTTATTGTATTGAGAATGATATAATTAACAAAGGATAATCACTCCAAAATTCGTTCATATGAATAAACATTGTTTTTAATTTCTATAATGAGAAACTCTAATTATATTTGTTAAATTATAAAGGTTTCGTTTAAATAAATTATTAGAAATATATTGAAGAAATTAAATAAATTAATTACTGAGTTTTCATTTTCTTTTTATTTTATAAGTTATAATAATAAACTATATTTTCATTCTGCAAAGTTATTATTATTACTATTTGTTCAATGTTTAAACTTATTATATGCAGACAATTACTTTGATAATAATAATAATTTTATTAATATATCATTTTTAGGAGCCAATTCAAAATCGCATGACGTATGATACGAAAAATAAATATATTTATTTCATCGGTAACACTCAATTTACAATTTCATTATAACTTTTTTTTTCTTTTTATTTATGCAATTTCAAACTCCGTTGAGTTTATTTTGCTACATGAAGTTACAAATGTTTATATAATATAATTGATGAAAATCATTTTTTATATTTTAAAATTGGTGGTTTCCACGCAGCCTGTTGGCCTAGCGCCTGTCCTCCCACACCATTTTTTTCTTTCTTATTATTATTACATTATGTAACCTAAACATTTCCTGAGAACCTCTCTTTTATAAATGTTTTTTCCATACCTATCATCCATCCCGCATTCGCCCACGGTTATGCCTGTGGGGCGGGGAAAACCTATAGGCAAACCACGTGGGATAAATCCTAATTAGGAAAACCTGCTCCGGGATGGTCGGTGTATTGGAATAATTCAGTTTGGATATCTAGGTAACATTCCGTAGGCTTAGACACCGAAACTATATTTATCCACACCTCCCGCTCAGTTTGTAAGAAGGCAATTTCAACATCTAACCGATCATACAAGGTAGTCGCAGAAAAAGCAGTCACCCATCCAAGTAGTAATCGCTCTCTTTGCTGCTTAACCCGTTTCCGCCGAAAACGCCACTCGCGGTACATCGGTCTTTGAGGGCTTATAACTAATGCTATAGGCGTTAAAAAAAATTGAGGGGGACATATTTTTAAAGTTTAAGACATGCCCTTTCCCATGGTGAATTCAAAATTTCTCCAAAATATTATTAATTATGAAAAAATGCCGTTTAAACAAAAAAAGCACGATTTTTCCGCTCTCTTTTTTTTTTAAATTGAGTTTTCAAAGGCTTCCCCGTCGGCAATCGTCCTGGAACCTTTTTAACCGGTGGAATAAATGTCTGAAATTTAACAATCCATGATTCAAAGATCGATTTTTTGCCTTACTATTTTCAAAATGGTACCCGAACCACAAAATTTTTGCAAATGCATTCATGATTTTTTTACACGAAAACTATGAACTTATGGAGAAAGTGCCAAGAGTGAAAAAGTTCTTAAAGTTTCTCAAAGAATGCACCTAAATGCACATAGAGAATGTCTAAAAATAAAATGTTTTTAGAATTAGCCAAAGAATACATGAGAATTTTTTTGGAGCGGTTTGAGCAATTTTTTCAATTTTGCAAAAAGTTTGCCATTTGCAAAATTAAAAAATTTTCTCGAAAGCAATTGAAAAAATTTAGATGCATTCTTTGAGTAATTTTAAGAGCTTTTTCAGTTTTGGCACTTTCTCCATAAGTTCATAGTTTCGAGTAAAAAATCATGAATGTATTTGCAAAAAGTTTGTGGTTCGGGCGTCATTTTCAAAATACTAAGTCAAAATATCGATCTTTGAATCATGGATTGCTAAAGTTCAGACATTTATTCCACTGGTTAAGAAGGTTCCAGGTCGATTGCCGACGGGGAAGCCTTTGAAAACTCAATTTAAAAAAAAGAGAGGGGAAAAATCGGGCATGTTTTACATTTGAAAAATATATCCCACTCAATTTTTTTTTACGCCTATAGCATTAGTTATGAGCTCCCAAAGACCGATGTACCGCGAGTGGTGTTTTCGGCGGAAACGGGTTAACTCTTTACGGCGTACATTTTTTAAAATGATATTTTTTGGCCAACACTGTTACTGGGTTTGTAGATTTTCAAATTTTGACTTCAGATTTGTAATTAGCGACCCCAAAACCCCCCTAGAAATACATTTTGATAATTCTAAGTATAACAGAAATTCCAAAACCGATTTTTTAATGAAAAAATTGCCATTTTCTTGCCCTTCTTGTTTATTATAAAAAAAAAGGCAATACAAAAGTATAATTTTGTATTGGTATATGTTCATTGACATCTCAGACAGCTAAAAAAAGCAAAAAATCCCATGTAAAACTTCAATTTTAAGCGCTATATACACAAAATCTCGATTTAGGTTAGGTCGTAAGTATACTTACTACCGCGCCGTAAAGGGTTAACTTCGGTGATCGGTCGAGGTGGTGATTGCGCTACCTGCCAAACTGTCGGTTAATCATTTTCTGTATTATATTTCTTATATTAAGGGTAATTTTTGTAACAATTAAAAAAATTTTCATCTAACGAAATTTCTTTAATCATGAGTTTAAATAGTCTGGGAAGGTCCTCGGAATCGATAAACATCTGGAACATTAGCGGTATTAAATCTCTTTCTGCATTTAAATAATAATGTGTTTACTATACTTAACATCATAATCAATAAAATGGTATATATAATATAAGAATTAATTGATGTTTGTTTACCGTGTTCTTTAATTTCTAAGATTATATTTGACATTTTAGACAAATGGTCAAGTCTATTACTAGCTACATTCAAGTTGTCTAAATTAAGATTTTCCACATGTACGATCTGCGATTCAAGTAGATGAGTTATATTCATTAATTCTGTATTATAATAAGTTGATATATTAAATGATGGTACAAATGAAAGGTAGTTATTTTCATTAATATTTTGTGGTTCTAGAATAGTTGTTGGTGTATACCTGATACAATTATTTGATAATATCATAATCCCAGAGTTTTTTAGTTGTATATTATGTTCCATACCTTCATTTGGACAGTATATATTGATAGGATTTTCATTATGTATAATATAAATCCAGTGATTTTTATTTGTTAGTTTATATATAATGTCTTGGTGTAATTGTAGTATTCTAACATCACAATCTTTAGGAATCTTAGAATTGAAAAAAAAAAGTTTGATTTCACAGAATTCGTGAGTGTTGCTTATGTAAATAGGTTTTAATAGTTCGCAAACGTATAAGCTTTTAGTCAATTTACAATTATTTAAATTTTCAAGCGAGGAA